>JARTUT010001743.1:4200000-4545000 GCA_030674115.1 Micraspis discolor
TGAATCAATATCAAACCCTATTTGTATTAGGTGTACAAATAAGTTTCCGCGGTTTTTCTATAAAAAATTAGGAATTCATTGTAAAGGAAAAGTACATTACGTTTTATTCAAAGTATTTTCCATCATTTGCCACTACTTTTCCCCATCTTTCTGGCAACATTCGGATACCCCGTCGAAAAAACTCTTCATCTTTTGACGCTATCCACAAATCTACCCAATTGTTGGTGTCTTCATATGATGTGAAGCGCTGCTCAGACAGACCATGTGCCATCGACCGGAACAGATGACAATCAGAAGGGGCTAAGTCTGGTGAATACGGCGGGTGGGGTAAAACTTCCCAGTTGAGTGTTTCCAAGTATGTTTTTACCGGCGCCGCAACATGTGGACGAGCATTATCGTGTAAAAGAATAATTTTGTCGCGTGGGCGCGTTTTTCCTTAAGTGCCCGACTCAATCTCATCAATTGTGTTCGGTAGAGAGCTCCAGTAATGGTTTCGCTTGGTTTCAGCAATTCATAATACACGACACCAAGCTGATCCCACCAAATACATAGCATGAGTTTTTTTCCATGAATATTCGGCTTAGTTGTCGATGTTGATGGTTCGCCGGGCTTAACCCATGACTTTCTCTTCTTTGGATTATCATAGTGAATCCATTTTTCGTCACCAGTGACTATACGATGCAAAAAACTCTTTTTTTTATTCCTGGCAAGCAGCATTTCACTCATGCATAATCGGCGTTCAACGTCTCTCGGCTTTAGTTCATATGGAACCCAATTTCCTTGTTTTTGAATAATTCCTAAAGATTTTAAACGATGTGAAATTGCTTGTTGAGTCACTTGTAGAGTAAGTGCAAGTTCTTTTTGCGTTTGGGACGAATCTTCCTCCAATAGTGCTTCTAATTCTATGTCTTCGTACACTTTAGGCCTTCCACTGCGTTCTTTGTCTTTAACGTCAAACTCACCGTTCTTAAACTTTTGAAACCATTCCTGACAACTTCTCTCACTTAAAGCAGCTTCACCATATGCTTCTAGAAGCAATCGATGCGCCTCAGCTGCAGATTTTTTCACATTAAAGAAGAAAATCAAAAGTTCCCGCAAATGATGCTTATTCGGAATAAAACTTGACATTTTTGCACGAAAAAAATTACGTGATGCTGATACGGAATCACTAGTACTTTAAGGTTATGGTGTTGCCAGATGACTAAACTTGGGATATTACGTTTTACATCTGACAATTTCTCCATAACCTTCTGGTGGGGCCATCTTTTGACAAACCGCGGAAACTTATTTGTACACCACATTCATCCACTTCTTCAATAATTTTTATTGTAACACTGATTCAACAAAATAGTATGGTACTGAAACATGCTAAACCACACTTGTAAGCAAAATTCACTAAATTCATCAGAATAGCAGAATGGAATTCCAATGGTCTTCTGCAACATAAGAATGAGGTCGAATATTTTCTCATCAAAATTCCCTTGATATTCTAATTTATCAGTGAAACACACTTCACAGATAAATCATATAGATTTCTAATTTAAGCAATTACTCAACATACTGGACTAATCACCCAGACAATACTGCCCATGCTGGTACAGCCATCTAATCAAGAACACCATTAAACACTATGAAATGCCCAAAGTATGAATTCAACCACTGCAAGCAACAGTTATCTAAAGTTCAAATGCCTAGCACATGGCATAAAGGATCGCTGCCAATATATTGCCCTCCAAGGCATAATAACAAAAACAGGATTTCAAGGATTTCTTGAAACTCTGGGATCAAAATCCCCCACAGCTGGAGGCGATTTTAATAGCAAGAACACCCTTTTTGGTTCAAGACTTACCACAACAAAGGTAGAGAACTAGCAAAACTCTTCAAAACTATACCATCCTATCAACTGGTACCCCAACCTATTGGCCAGCGGATCTAATAAAACCCCAGATTTGACAGACTTCTTCATAAATAATGGCATTTGTCCTCCTATATAGTGTTATACCAAGTTATGAATTATCCTCAGATCACTCTCCCTATGTCTTAGCCCACCATAAGCAGTCTCATAATCCATGACTAACTCTAGTTCCTCGACTATAATAGAAAAACAGATTGGAACAGATACAGAAGAATAATAGAAGAAAATATACCACTCAATGAGGCGCTAAAGCTTCAACAGGGAGATAGATGAAGCGCTAACATCATTTATTGATATCCTTAAAGCTGTGCAGAAAGCCACACCTACTTCACAACAAACGTACAAAGCATACAATATTCCAGAACGCAATCAAGAAGCTCTGAACCAGAAGAAAAAGTAAGCTCCATAACCTTCTGGTGGAACCATCTTTTGACAAACCGCGAAACTTATTTGTACACCACATTCATCCACTTCTTCAATAATTTTTATTGTAGGTTTCCGAGCAATACCGAACAAAAAATTTGGTTTTCCTTGGTACGATTTTCTATGTCGAATGTCTTGGTGGGTTATTTACATATAAGGCTCAATCATGAATCCAGAAAATTAGTAGATATTTCGAAGAAATTTAGGACTTGGTCGATATACACTAAAACAATTTTGTTTTGGAATGAGTGATCAATGTTGAGTCTATGTTTTAGATGCATAAATATCATTTTGAGTGGTTTTGTTATGAATTTATGTTATCAATAAATTTAAACATTGAAAGTTTGTTTCCTCAACCCAACTTTTACCGCAGATAAAACTGCTACTCGGTAAAATTTAACAGAGTTAGCAGCTTCACTCCTGTGACTACCTACAAAAGATATCGATTATAATCTTACGTGCAGGGATTATAGTTCAATATTATAATATCTACACTTTTCATTCAATCTTTCGAAATATAGAACGAAATACCCTCTATTATCGTATGAATCTATTTTAATATCATAGTGACACAATTTGTCTTACATCATTTACCTAAAATTATACTAGATTTACAGTTCGTAATTCTACAGGTTTTCTATCATAATCTCAAATATTTCTAATTTTGAAGGTTCCTCAAAAATTAAACGAAACCATTAAATCAGTACGCCACTGAGTATTTGACGACTTCATTATGCAGCGTTGCCAAAGTGCTATAAAGCATATATTCCTGTCTTTTACTGTTCAATGTTAGCTATTAATTTCAACTGTTTTATGAATGAATTGCTACGTCTATCTCTTTATTTGTCTATGGTTGAAACCATCTTTTGCATGTTTCTTCAGATAGAGCATGATCACCATATGCCTCGACAAGCATTCGATGCGACTCTGCTGCACTTTTTTTCAAATGAAATCAAAAATCAATGCTTTCCGCAAATCATCACTTTCTGGTACAAAATTCGACATTTTTAACATGATGAAAAAATATGATGTTGTCTGTTCAATGACTTAATGTATACTAAATATGTTTCACGAATGTCTAAGGTCCGTTTGTACCACCACGTTAAGCATCCCTTAAAATCCTTAACTTCAATTGCGTTGCACCAACTGTTGAGCGGCACTTAAATCCCTTAAGCGAGCCTTAAATTTAAGTGCTCATTCATGGCCACTTAACTATTTACGGGCAGATTCTACCCATAGATCAAAGGTAAATGTACATTTATTTTGGTATTTATCTATGATTCTAACCTAAAATAATTTGATTTGTTTGGTTTTCCAAATATTTGTCTAGTATTTCTTTGTGATTTTCGAACAAATGTGATGTGAATAAAATAATATTAATTGTAATATATACTTCGAACAACGCTATTAACTTGTATAATGGACTTCTTTAATGAATCTGATGCATTTCATGACGACTTGAAAATAATAGAAATTGTGGAATGAGGATTTCCTAGGCGTATATACGTATAAAGTCTTTGATTAAAACCATATCGGGCTTGTTTATTTATATATTAATTTATAGACAAATATTTCTGCCATAGAATAGACGAAATATTTAAAACTTCTTTAACCACAGAACATCAAATATTGCGTGTAGCCAATGAAATCGCTTTATTGATCTAGGGAGAAATGAAATACTGAAATGTCACTAGATTGAGAAAGTTGAGCGTCGCTTAGTTAAGTGACAGTTGTGCAACTGGAGATGAATTTAACTTAACTTTAAGCGGCACTTAGCTAAGCGACATTTTAAGGGGCGTTGGTGCAAACGGGCCTAAGCAAACAAACAAAAAAATAAAGGCTCGTTCACACAAATGATCCCTATCGAGACATTTGTATCTTGTCGCTAACTTCATACCGGTATACCTGGTATACTCCATTCAAAGTTTATTTGTATCGCGGGTGGTCATGATTTAAGTTTCTTGCGTTGGCATCAGTGTTTCTTCGGATTTCGACGTTGCCGATGTCAAGCAGTTAAGCCAATTTTCACTTGTCATCTGTCACATTTGATTTTGAAGAGAATCAAAATATTTCAGAATTTTTTTTAAAATGCCTAAAGTAATAACTAAAGAACAAAGACTTAGCATCAAAAAATGCTATCTTGCACTCAAATCTGCGCATAGTGGTCAGGAAGTTATGGACTCAACGATACAGCAAAGTGTATCAAACATTTTCAACGTAAGTGAGATGTAAATATTATGTTTAATCCTAATCGAAATTTCATTACAGGTTCATATTAATTCAATCAGAGGAATTCTTAATGAAGACGACGATAAAGAGTTTCCTTCTATTGGTAGGCCCAAAAAAACACAAGAAGTAGACGATTTCATTTTTAGAAAAACCTGCAACGACAAATTTGGAATTACAATTTGAAAAATGAACACTTTTCTATCGACACACTACTGACTTACGCTAAGGAACATTTGGAATATAAGGGAGAACGCACTTCATTATTCAATATTATTAAATTAATGGGTTATAAATATAAAAAGGTAAATGGACGCAAAATTTTATGTGAACAAAAACATGTCGTTGCAGCCAAAATTACTTTCCTGAGAAAATTTTTGCAATTTAAGTCGATGGATGAAAATATAAGATTCGTGTTTCTTGATGAAACTTGGATTTACCAAAATGCTTCATCTGTTCGTCGATGGACACACGAATCTGATATGAGAGGAAATCCATCAAAAATTAAATCTGAAGGTAAAAGATTCACTGTTTTGCATGCAGGAAGTAATTTTGGATTTTTGGAGGGTTGTGATTTCATTTTAGATTCTAAGAATAATGACCGTGACTATCACAAGACTATGACCAGTGAAATTTTTCAAAATTGGGTTATTAATCAACTAATTCCAGCTTTATCAAAGCTTGCTGGTAAATTTGTGATCATAATGGACAATGCACCATATCATTCAGTGCAGTTGGATAAGCCACCAACTAGTTCAAGCAAGAAAATTGATATGCAGAATTGGTTGGTGAATAACAAAATTGATTTCGATCGAATTTAAATAAAAACAACTTTGGAATTTAATATTACCATTTAGAACTGACCGACAGAGACGATCGTTATTGATGAACTTTTGAAAGAGCATGGACATGAAGTTCTTAGATTACCCCCATACCATTGCCAATATTGAAATGGCATGGGCGTTTTGTAAAAACTTCTATAACAAGAACATAAATTCTCATCCTTACACAAGGAAAGAGTGTTCAATTTATGGACTCTGGCTCTTTCAAAATGTACACCTGAAATGTGGCAAAATTTTTATTTACATTGCGAGCGACTTATTGAAGGCGACTGGGACGAAACATATGGGTAACCTACCTATAGATAATATTCCTCCATTTATTATTTCATTGGAGGAAACTGATTCAGATCCAGAATTATCTGATGATGAGTCTGATTCGTTCACTGAAGTAATGGATGTGGAATAATGTCGAGAAGAACTCAAGTTGTCACTTCATTTAAGGATATAATTTGAAATGTATGTAAGTAAATTATTATTACATGCTAATATACAGTTATTATTAGGAGGATATGCTACTCATTTTCATTTAGTAAAAGGAGTACAATCTGTTGGCATTAAAGAAGATTTTTCTCCTACAGGTGGATAAGTTTGTTGAGAATCATCAATCGGATAGCTCAACCTGGACTAATAGGCCCTTCCCCATACCGAGCTTCTTCGCTAGTGCACCAATATGACACAGAGAGCTCACCAAAGGCCAAACTACAAGCACTACCAATTTATGAACATCTAATATCATTGGAATAACTTTTTTTATACAATAAATACAAATAATAAATTATAAATGTAAAATTGGCAGGAAGACTTGGTCGATAGCCATTTGATGATTTTTATTATCAATAAAGTTAATTTCTCTCTTCTCTTTCTTTCACAAAGATTTTTTCACTTTTGAAAAATACTTATTGTGTAATTTGTAAAACCCTAATAATAATTTGACAAATTTCAATCATATGATATTTCATTTAAGTTTTCAAATATCTATTTGGATTTCAATAATGATTGGAAGTTATTTGATAGTAGTAAAAGTTTACACATTGAATATTAATAATTGAATTATATCTAATTTGATTATGGTAGATCGTTATTCTTCATCGTTTTCAGATCATTGATGTTCTATCCTTATTTGTATAATTCAAGTTTATTGAAATTTATTTGTTAGAGAAATAAAAAGCATTTTCAATATTTTTTTATTATATGTGAATAAGTATTGTATAATTGTTCGTAATTGTGCTTTATGCTTCCACTTCAATCAAGTATGATCAATTCACAATCTGTACTGAATTGTTGACTAACTCAGTGATCAAGGGTTGAGTAAATGAAATTTATTCATCTCTCAGTTCTTATTTGAAAAAAAGGCAAACGAAGAAATGAACATATACATCACTTTCCATAACGTTCAGTATTGTGAATGCTCCTGAATGTGTTTATGAATTCTTCAAAATATTCTGTTGTATACATAACATACCTGTAAAAGATATTATTCGGATTGAAAGAACTTTAGAAGTAATCAACATTTATTCGATTCTTTATGTTAAAAGCTATTATTTCAATTTTGAATATTGAGGATGTGATTAGAGCTGAGTATATCCCAGACCAACAAAACTATGTAACAATCACGATAAAAATATATATTGAATGGAAGAATCAACTCTTTTAGTCAGTGACTCAAAATGAAACCTTCATTTCACATAATCACCAAGAGATTTGCAGAGAATACCTACTGAGCGAAGCATGTATAGCTCTCATCGAGATCACAATGAAGGTATCTTTATGAGGAAAAATAAGAGATTTGAAAAACTAAATGTGCCTACCATCACTTTTATGCATTGATCAACTAGAACATGTTCAGAATACAAGCTTGTATTGAATCTTATTTTGTTGATAATTAAATCGAAGTGTTTCATAGAAGTGAGATGCTCTGTTCCAATTCTGCATTCATTAATATATACCATTCCCTTATTAGCTACATCTTCAGATTCAACATTACTTCTTTGTGATACCTTCCTTAATTCTTTTGAAATGTTGAACCAGCTTCCAAACGATTAAAGCAATGCCCTTTCGAATATCAAACAAATTCCAATCGGAAGTTCATGTATCATGATGAACAGATTAATGTTCAAACTTCTTCAGATTCCCGAAAATCACTTAAAATATATTCATCCCTGATGAACGGTAACTTAAATATTATAATAATATTTTTGAGGTTATCATACAACATCCCAATCAAAATAAGAGCAGCTCCTTTAGAAATTTCTGCCATAATAATTTCAAACCTTTCGAAACTCTTCCAAGGTTCAGAAGTAAATTGGCATTTTGAGTGAATCCAAGTTTACTAGGACCTTTATGTGATATGGACAACAGTGCGTAATAATCTGACAGGAAAATAGCGAACCCAACCTAACTTTTTAATATACAGAGTGAAATGTGTCAAACTTCCATGGCCAACCGAGTTACAAATAAACTTTGAATAGAGTATATATTGGTTGTTTCAAGATAAATAACTCGTTCATCCAACAAACTTTCAAACTATCCCTCGTAACTAATCGACTGGTACAGCCTTCAGAAATAAAAACTAAATGGCTCCATCGTATCTCACTTAAATTCTTAATTCAACATTAACGATAATAAGAAACCAGTGATAAGACTGTTAACATGAACTTTGTCAAATTGACTCGTTCGCCAAAACAATTAAACTTCAATTAACCGTCAGAAATTCATCTACCTCGATCTTATTGGTTATCGAATTGTCCCATTTGTCCGCATCATGTCTCTAAATTTAATTTAGAATCAGATTCTATGCCGTGTGAGGGATATTGGTGTTTATTTTATCTTCGATACAGAACAAAATTCAATTTTTGTTCTACACGAGACGAACGCGTGGAAAAAATGTACGTGTTTACGGAAATAGTATGAAGATCCATGATTACTGTGTGATCCAAATAGAGAATACAGAGGCGGATGTTGTAATTGTTGATCATTCTTTAGATAAGGTACGTTAACCTAGCTTTTTTCAAGATTTCATGCGAGCTGAAATAGAATTAATCGGTTAATCTGATAGCCCATTCTCGTCCTCTTTTTTGAGAAATTAATTAAGTAGTATTCATTTTTGGCTACATTTTTTTGTTTTCGAGTTATAAGCGAAAATTGGAAAAATGGCTATATCGAAAAAAAATTATATCTCCGGTAATACTGTTGGTAAAGCTCTGAAATTAAAACATTATACAGGCACTTCTTCTCGTAGGATCCAGTGACGTAATTCTCTTTTTTGCACCATTTTTAATTACGAAGCTATGACCCAAAGTTATTTTTTTTTTAATTAGGAACTCTATATGTCAGTACCATTTTCTGAAAACTTAATTTTGTCTGATTTAAAAAATGTGCAACATCGTATGGTTTGCATGTACATAAGTGATAGAAAATGGTCAAAAACCTATATTCATTTCAGTCTCAATATTTTCTATGGTTTCAATTGTCGATAAACACAGAAAAATTCAGCATCGTATTACCACAGACTCCTAGTAGTCTTTTCATTTCTATGCTCCTTTTTCAGTTTCTCCGAAATCAAAGAATAATGGACTGGTGTCATAGAGATTCGAGATTTTGACTGTCAAATTATTCGAAAGTTTGAATTGAAATCAGCGCTATTATAGGCGGTTTGCATAAATCTGAAATGAGACATCTGGTGGCGATTTTCGGCATTTTTTTCTGAGAAAGACTTGTCAATAGGTTAGTTATAACACTAGATTTCCTAGAACTCTAGTTGTTTTGGAAAGTATTTTTGTGAGTTTACCCAGAAGAAGGATGGATATTGAAAGATCATTTGGATTTTTGAAAATAAATTTTGGTCATTTTTCCAAAGGAAATGAAGAAGAAGGACTAGCTTTGAAGAAAGTTGGTCATGTTCACAACATTATAGATCGGGCTGGTTTCATTACTTCCAAAGTAATGAGACAAACTTCGATAAATTTGGCCTTACAGTGTTGAAATAACCTTAAGCACACTTCTCGACTAGGCCAAATATGAAAATTTTCGTTTTTTGTACTAGTTCTTCCAAAAGAGTGGAAAAAATTCTTTGGCAAACAGATGAATTTAGGTGAAATAAAACTCGTAATGACACAAATGATAAGCCAGGTTTAAATTTCATCAAAAAAAGTAACAATCTATTTTCAACATTGAGTTTACAGTTTCCAAATAATGAAAAGTTCAACATGCTTGAATGTTACATCACGTACAAATACAATGAAGAATAAGCACCACTAGAATATTCAAATATTATAGAATACAGTGACGGCTCGTCAGGGTCCACCCAAACGCAACCGAAAAAGAGAAGGTGAAAATAAATATTTTTTTAATCGAAACTTATTTGAAAAATTAATAGCAATATTTAAATTTCGAGAAATTCCCTTAGAATCTTTTCCTATGCTCTCTATATATCTCATATTTCCACTCAACACATCGAAGTACACATTATTTCGGTCAAACACCTCAAATAATTTTTATTCCAAGTTCCTGCATTTGTCCTTATACGTAATAACGCAGCTCAGCCAGCCGAGCCACAGCTATCAGTTTATGATTTCATCTAACACATACGTCGCTCGAAGTTCCTATTATGGAACTCTACAATACCTCGACTGTGACACTTGCGAGGTCGGCCGAGAACCCTTGGCCGTCGGCCGTCCCTATGTGAAACGGCAGGCGGGTGAAATTGTTTATTATTATCGATGTTTATTGCAAATATCAAATTAAAAATTGTAATTTAAAATCCGACATCTTCATATGTTTATCCTAAATTTGAGATAGAAAGAGAAATCATTATGTATTTAAAATTTTGTCACGTATCCTGTTAATAATTGAAATTTTCACCCTCAAATCTGAAATGACTATTATCATAAGTACTTGAATATTATTTCAATTTCAGAAAAAAGTGTATTCGTACTGTATGGAATAAATTTTGTGATTTTCTGACTATGAAAATTCATTCTTAGTAACTGTAAATAGCAGAACAGCAACCCACGACTTGTTAATTTTTCAAAGACTAGGTCGAATTGCATTGCGTGTGTTTGCACTTTGATTATCAGAGTTCAGTTCACTAGGTCAGTAGTTTGGAGTAAGATGTTAGTGTGTAGGGCTTAGGGTTGTACGAGTTTTCGTTCGTTTTCTGTTACAAGTTGAATGTGAGTGATCCAGATGGCAAGTGTAAGAGAGGTAGTATCAAATTGCGGTGATTTGATTAGTTTTTTAGCGGATAACAGGTTTTCCATTATTAGAATAATTCTAATTGACAGCGTTCACAACATGATGAATATGATTTTAATTTTACTAAGTTTTAAGATGAATTGTTGGACAGTTATACATTTTAGATATGATTGTCACTGTATTTGTAACATGTAAACTTGAAAAAGGCTCAATGTACGCCGAAACATATGTAGTAAAGTATTAATAAAAAAAAGATTAAATCCTAATTTCAATCCAGTGCTCTAATCCCAAGAAAATTGCTTCTAAATTATATATATACATATATAGAGAAGGATGAATTTGGGTACAAGGCAATATCTGGCAAGAGTTAACAATCAATCGTCATCAACATCTATATTTCGAACTTTTAGCTGTTCTTCATCAGGATGCTGTAATTTATAAATTTGATGACGAGATATTGTTGATGATGGAGCTCGTGTTGAATGATTGTTTGGGCTATTACCATCATCTATTGTGGATGTCATGTTTTCCGACGTTTCGATAGACATCTTCTATCTTTATCAAGGAGGAAAAGTAAAAAACCTTTTGAAAATTATCAATTTTCAAAAAGTCAATATGACAGAAGTCATGAAAGAAAAATGAACAATGTTATATACTCATCTGTGATATGATGATCTTTTTAAGTTGGATCGAACTATCGGCGTCCAAACTTCTGGCAGATCTATAGATGGAGCACTTATGGAATCAGGTGTTATTTTCATAAATGCTGTTTCTTTGATTTTTCTTCTTGCAAGTTTTTCTTCTTTGAATATTATTGATGCTTCATCCCATTTTATACGATGAAGACGTTATGGTCAGCTTCGACATCACCAGTTTGTTCACTAATATTCCGACAGATAAAACACTTATCATAGTTAGGAAAAAGCTTGAAGAAGATCAAACCCTTAGTGAAAGAACTACACTAAGCGTCAATGCAATTATGGAAATGCTTTCTCTTTGTATTGAAACAACATATTTCCAATTTGAAGACATCTTTTATCAACAAGAATTCGGAATGGCCATGGGTTCACCACCATCACCAATTTTAACTGATTTATATATGGAAATTTTCGAACAGAAGGCATTAGAAAAATATGTACTTAAACCCAAACTGTGGAAAAGATATGTAGATGATACTTTCATTATTTGGCAACATGGAAGAGACACTATAGATGGATTCCTTCAATATCTAAACAATCAAGAGGAATCAATTAAATTCACAATTGAAATCGAGAAGGACAAACAACTTCCATTCTTAGATGTACTCGTACATAAACAAAATGGAATCCCAAGAACCACTGTGTATAAAAAGCCAACGAACACAGGACAATATCTACATTTTGAGTCAAACCACCAACTAAACACTAAATTGGGAGTAGCAAAATGTTTATTTGATAGAGCAATAAATATTTGTTGCACTGAAGAAGACCAAAATGAAGAAATAAATAACATCTCGAAAACTCTTAGAAGCAATGGCTACCCCAAAAAGTATTAGAAAAAGCTAAACGAACAAGAGAAAGTCAACCTGAACCAACAGATATAAATCAGACCATTAAAACCGTAATTCCTTATGTAAAAGGTTTGTCGGAGAAAATGAGAAGAATTGGAAATAGATACAACATAACGACTGCATTCAAAACTCAATACACTATCAGAGCTAAACTTACAAAAGTTAAGCCTAATAATGAGACACAAAGGACAAAGAACTGCATATATGAATTACCTTGCGAGTGCGGAAGATCTTACATCGGAGAAACTAAACGCCCTCTGCATGTACGAATAAAAGAACATCAGAAGCTTCTACGAGTACTAGACAGCGACAAATCCAGGTTAGTCCAACATGCTGTAGATAAGAATCATCGTATAAAATGAGATGAAGCATCAATAATATCCAAAGAAGAAAAACTTGCAAGAAGAAAAATCAAGGAAGCAGCATTTATGAAAATAACACCAGATTCCATAAGTGCTCCATCTATAGATCTGCCAGAAGTTTGGACGCCGATAGTTCAATCCAACTTAAAAAGATCATCATATCACAGATGAGTATATAACATTGTTCATTTTTCTTTCATGACTTCTGTCATATTGACTTTTTGAAAATTGATAATTTTCAAAAGGTTTTTTACTTTTCCTCCTTGATAAAGATAGAAGATGTCTATCGAAACGTTGGAAAACATTACATCCACAATAGATGATGGTAATAGCCCAAATAATCATTCAACACAATGTATAAATTGTAAAAAACTAGTAAAAATAAACACTCAATAACTTACATCTGACAAGACTATTATTAAATCAGCAAAGAGAGCATCAGAAATATATCTTAATTGAACTTCAATTGCAAAATCTCAAAAATCTTCCAATGTTGCAGGTTCACCTTGTCTTTTGTGTTTTTAACCTATTGATTGTCAAATTATTCACGCTGCAACATTGGAAGATTTTTGAGATTTTGCAGTTCAACTAAGATATATTTCTGATGCACTCTTTGCTGATTTAATAATAGTCTTGTCAGATGTAAGTTATTGAGTGTTTATTTTTACTAGTTTTTTACAATTCATACATTACAGCATCCTGATGAAGAACAGCTAAAAGTTCGAAATATAGATGTTGATGACGATTGATTGTTAACTCTTGCCAGATATTGCCTTGTACCCAAATTCATCCTTCTCTAATTCATTTCGGCAAATTTCATCTTTTACAATATACATATTAATATATGTTTGGTCTGGCCGACCCACTCCTAGAGGGCAAGAGCCGTCACTAAAGAATAAATAAAACAAATACCTGTCCAAACGAGCTAACTGGCTGGACATAACAAATAATCCATCAAGGTGAAATACCTTCTCTTAGTCTGTACATACAAAACGTTTACTTAATACTTTTGAATGTAGATTGTAAATCTTAATAAATTCTATATGAAAAAAAATCAGCTCGTGATTGAACGATAAGGAAACTTCGGAATATAGTATATAACAATAACCATCTGATAGCTGTCAAATTTATCCACGAAAATTTGAGGATTAGGACTAACGAAAAACATGGATTTAATTCTAGTAGCGCCATCTATGTGTCAAACCAGAGTCTTTTCAATGAACCTAATAGGTAAATTCTATTTAGTTCGCTCTAGTTTCTGTTAAATTTCATTTGGAATGTTTTTTTTTTTTCGATTCTTTTTAGCGCATGTTCCGCTTTTTGTATACACCTCCTTTCATAATTTTATTATCGTATACCTTTACAAATAAAAGTATTTTCCTTTCAGATAGAAAGACTTGGTAACAAAATGTCGAGTTCCGTCAAGAGAAAAGACGTAAATGAAGTGCCTGCCACAACAAACGGAAGTAGCAAACAAATGGAAACGAAAGAGTCCAGCGAATCGGAGAAACTTATTAGGCAAAGGGATAATGAAGATAGAAAAAATCTCGTCCTGTGGAAAAGGCCATTTTCCACATTAGAATATAGCATTAGGGAATGTTCTATACTTTTAATTACTTATGGTAGAAGGTAAGCTTATTGCGACTCATCTTCGTGACATGAAAATTCATGTTTCTTGATCAATCCTGGACGTTTCATGAAGCAGCTTTTTTTTTATACAGAGTGGTCCAAATTGGACACTTTCCGGCAAACCAATATACTGCTATAGAATTGATTAATGCTGTCTGCTAGGTTAGCAAGCGAAGTCCATTATAGGGTATTTCAAGCGAATAACCCAGAGTAACCAGGTTATTATTTTGGTCCATCCAGCGGTTATTGCTGGTTCTTCTTTGTTATTCCTTCGAAATCCAGAAAGAATAACCAGAAATTATCGCTTGAATGCTCGGGTTTGGTTATCCGTGCTGTCATTCTTTTGATTCGCGTTTATTTATGCTCATAGGTTATCTGAGCATTTATCTGATTCAGATAAAAAGGGCCCATTCCCGAAGCTTATATAAACAAAAAGACATTTTTATAAGCAATTTTTTATTAGCCAATATATCCTTATAATGGAATTACTGAAACTACAATAAATTTAACAAGGAAAAAATACCAAATTAGACTCATATAATATCTATACATGTAAAAAAATGATCATAAAAAAAATTATTTTGTGAGTAACTAGGAATGAAGAAAATGACAAGAAATGATTAAAATGAAAAATATCAATATTAACAGCTAGTAAAGGAAGAAAATTAAGTCAAAGAGACAGAATGGGAATGTTTTAATTTTAAAGTCAATGACGAATTTTTTTCCAGAGTTAGAAATTAAATCTATTTTTTCATTATTTCAAGATTATACTTGATGAAAATTTGAAACAAACACAAAAAGGCAATGAAAGAACTTCTTAATCTCTTAACCTTAGGAACGGCAATGACAAATCTCATGATGGTTTTAACAAACAATATTTTGAATTTGCATATTTCAGTTTATTCCAATTTAAAAAAAAAGTTATTTGGTCTCTTCTACTGGTTCTTCTTTCAATTTAATGATCTACCTTAAAATTTCTCCTCATTGCTACCATATTGTGCATTCTCAGAACATCAGAACACCCAAACTATTGATATGATGCTATGCAGATATTCTCAGTATTGCACACATAACATAAATTTGAAGCAACCTGAAAATTTATCTTTTCATAGTTTCATTAACAGAATTCTCAATGGATTTTTATTGATTTCTTGTGGCTATAATTTTCAGGTTCTTGTAATTTTCAAATCATTATCAATCTAGATTGCTTCACACAAATGACATTTGCTCTTTGAACCTTTTATTTCTTCTCTTATAAGAGTTATCCTGAAATTTGAAATTGAATTGAATATTATCTTTATAACAAATTCAATAAGAATAGATGGCTTTTCTGTATTACTTCAACGTACTTCCAGTTGATGACTGGTTAAGTTTCTCACTGCATTCAATGTTTGCAGCTGCTGATAAAATTTTTGATTACTACAGCTAACAAAATACACAAGGAATTCGTTTTTCTCTAATGAAAAGCAAACCTAATCTGTACATTCTACAATGCTTCTAATGGTTTCCAAATAATTTTTTTTACCTAGGTTATTTATAGAAATGAAATTTTTCTCCATTGAATGTACAGTTTCTGCTTCCAATTTTATTTTTGAGTTTTCCTAAAATTTAAATTGTGATCAAATACTTACAGCCCTCAAAGTTAAAATTCAAGAAAATCATTGGATTTATAAGTTTCATTTCAACGCACCTTCAGTTGACAGACCAGTTGAATTACTGATCTGTAATTTACAATTTCCACATGATTTTCAGCAACATTATTCAGAAGCACATGATTATATTAGATCCTGAGTATTTCCTTCCAAGAACTGTATTTCATAATTGCTGTTTTTCATTATGTTGAAAAACTCTACATTCTTCTTATTTGATATCAGGGGTATTGTGGTCCCATTTTTGATGGGTTCTTTCAATCCAAACAACACAACTTTTCACCCACGTTTTTAAGTTTTCTTTTGAACCTATGAATTTAGGAAGAGCGTATTATTTTTAATTTGATCTTAAATTGCCTTAGTTCCTACCTGAGTTGAACTTCCATTTCATTAAATAGAATTCGTGTTGCTACTTATAAAGTTTGGATTATTAATCATCTCTGTGAAATATTCAATAGTCTTTCGGTTCTACCAAGATCAGTTTTTCAACTTCCAAATAATTCAAAGTCCTTGCTATTGTTTACTATTTTCATGTTTATACACATCTAACCCTAATTGCTCTAATAACCAGAATCTCGAGCAGGGTTACGATTTTGGTTATTCTTGACATTTCTCGATCAAATTGTGGTTAACTCTTGATGTCACGGATCTATAACCCAAGCCGCTTTAATGCAAAAGGTATTTAACACAAAAGACCAAAGATAACCGGTTACTCTTGGCTATTCGCTTGAAATACCTTTATGTTTTGACTTAAATGGTGTTTAATTCGAAAAAATTTTGTAAATAGTTTAAACAGATTGTTGTTCTAGTTATTCTATTTTTCAATTGCATTTATGAGTTATTACAAAATCGACACTAATTATTCTCTTCAACAGACTTTAGGTAGAACTATTTTGATGTTTTCAAAGAGAAGTATGTTTGAAAAGAGAATTTTATTTTAAACACGAAGATCCCTTTTAGCTATGTATAAAAATTCCAATTGTGACAATTTTTTTTTTCAGATTATTACAAAATAAGAAGTTACTAGTTCCACTAATGGTATTGGTTTTATTTATCAGTATATTGATGAACACTAGTGGGCCCCATCAGTCCCTTGTTCAAGCAACCAATAAAAAGATATTCTGGTGTTTTTATTGGATAGGATTAGGTGAGTATAACAAGTGTTATTAGTTATCCAACTTTGTATTTGTATTTACAGTTGATCTAAATCTCCATTGATTTTCTTTCAGGTGTTTTATCGTCAGTAGGTCTTGGGACCGGCTTACACACTTTCCTGTTATACTTAGGCCCGCATATAGCTAGAGTTACTTTGGCAGCTTACGAATGTAACTCTGTCGATTTTCCAGAACCACCGTATCCAGACGAGTGAGTTAAATGAATGTTATTAATGAATTGTGAAATGGTAAATGAAAATTTTCAGTATTATCTGTCCAGCAGACGATGTCACTTCAACCATTTCTATATTCGACATCATGTCAAAAGTTAGGTTAGAGGCCATGTGCTGGGGAGCAGGTACCGCCCTTGGAGAATTACCACCTTATTTTATGGCAAGGGCTGCAAGACTTTCCGGGTGAGCATCCTTTTTAATCTTCCATCGATGTTTAGGTTGAAAGTAGGAGAGATTTGTCTGTTCTTGGCTTCTACTTCAGGGACCTATGATCATACGATTGTTTTTAGCATCGATCCTGACGATGAGGATGATGACCTCAAGGAGTTTGAGGAATTGCAGAGGAAAGCTGAAGAAAATCAAGAATTGACGGTCATTCAGAAGGGAAAACTATTTGTTGAGAATTTGGTCAAAAAGGTTGGATTTTTTGGGATTCTAGCATGTGCCAGTGTAAGTATGAACTGAAAAAGAAATTCAAATTGAAATTCGAAATGTATTCTTCTAATCGGTTCAAGATATATTGTCATCAGAGTAAGCCTTGAAAGTGTAATCAATAATTGGCTATCGACCCAGAACTTCGTCTAATCATTTATGAAATTTGGAAGAGGTTAGGCCACTTTTACTACAAGCATTGATATTATTTAGTCAATTAAATTCAATGCTACTGATTTTTTGATTTGATGTAACTCATCAGGGAACATTAAACTCTGTTTGTTCAGACAACCTCACTGCTAAATATACCAAGGTTAACATATTTTTTAGCTTAAGAGAGCAAACTTTTTTCTGTTACAAGGGTTGCCTTTTATATTTCATGGTTAGAAAACATATTAATCATTGAAAATCGCTTTATTTTTTTTCAAAATATTTCCCATTGAATTGTCAAAGCACTTTTGCCACTGCAAATGAGTCTAACCTCTCCAAAACTTAATAAATGATTAGACAAAGATGAGAGAGCTCTGGCTAGATGGCCAATCAGCTGTAAATGGGTGGAGTTTTCGCCGATATGAACCTTGTTTAGATTAACTTTTCGATTGGGTGAACCATACTCTATTTGAAGGCTCTATACCCTTCCTACATTTGAGTTAAAAAACAGTCTCCATAAGCCTTTTCCAGTATTTGCAACGAATAAGCACACGAAATTTATTAACTGAACTATATATAAAAGAATATCTTGTTAGTTACACCGGTTTTAATATAAGATCTACTAAAACGATTCAGGTTATACTTGTGATCTGAAGTGAAATGATTAAATAAGACAGACCAGCAGATCAAAAAACGACCTGTTGATTTCAAACGGATAAATATTTTCCAATTTCAGATTCCCAATCCTCTGTTCGACCTGGCAGGCATCACTTGCGGTCATTTCTTAGTGCCTTTCTGGACATTTTTCGGTGCCACTTTGATCGGTAAAGCTGTCATCAAAATGCATATCCAGAAGCTGTTCGTGATAATAGCATTCGACGAAAAGTTGATCCACATGGTTTTGGGGTGGCTCAAGATCGTTCCGGTGGTGGGTGAGAAGCTCCAGGTACCGTTTAAGGCATTCTTGGATGGGCAAAAGACGAAGTTGCACAAGAAAGATGGAGCTTCGAATATTCCGGACAGCAAGAACTTCCTGGGTACCTTCTTCGAGGTGTTTGTAATGGCGATGGTGCTCTATTTTGTGGTGTCCATTGTTAATTCTCTGGCTCAGAATTATCACAAGAGGATATCGAAAAAGAGGTCCGATAAAGTGTCGAAAGATTAGCAGAAAAGGCATCTAGCTAGAATTTTTTTATAGTTGTAACAGATTTCTTTCGTATTCTAGTCCCTTGGATGCAATCATTTTTATTTTTGTGAATAATTCGAGATCTCGTATACTGTTGATTGTTTTCTTAGAATTAGATCATTCCGGTGTATACGATTGTCAGATATATTGAAAGCGTCATAAGAGGAATATTTGCGAAAAATAGGTTCTTGTTAACTTACGGATGTACAATTATTTGACTGCCAAGGTAAGATAGGGATGTTATCGAGTCAATTTTAACATTCCTCGATAAATTTTTTCTTTACGTGATTTTTGGTGTTACATTGAAAAGGTTTGACACTAATTTAAGATTGCAGTGAACCAGTGATATCATAGTATAAATTAATTTATTCGACTATCCTCTAAGTTAGAAAAATCGAGCCCGGATTCAGGAGTTTCTGAGTAGTTAGTTCCTAGTGCAAGAATTCATCGTTTCTTCAAATTCTGTTTTAAGAATACACTGTGATTTTAATGGCATATTATTTAGTGGTTTTTCCTATCACTTGTTTATTCTGGGTGTTTTAGTGGATTGTTTAGGATTATTAAAAGAAAATAGTTCAATTTTTTGTATGAAGGACAAATAAACCTTTGTAAATATCATTGATTTTTTGAATCCTCTAATTTTAGTCGCTGACTTCATTTTGAGGTTATGGGCGTTGTTATGTCGTGAACGTATGATTGGTTGCCTGACTCAATTGGTAGGCGTTTTTGGAATCGATCGTTGGCGCCGCCTAGCGGTTAAATTAATAAACGCCAGTCATACTGATGTAATCATCACTCAACGGCAGGTCATCTTCATTTATATTTGGTTCGGCCATTATGTTATGTTATGGATATCATATGTGCATCTAATTTCTACCACGTTGCTGCTGCTAGCATACATTAATTTTACCCCGATGCCGAAGATCTCGACCAATCAGGAAACGAAGCGCGCTTGCTGTCAATGACAGAGAGGACTATAGGCCCTCTTTGTCATATTTTCAACGGTTCGTTTTGACAATCAGCCATTTAATTCGAATTTATACTTTTGCTAGAAGTAATTATTGGATATTTTTGTTAGCGTTAGCAACGTGTTGATATTTGAAAATTGCAGTAAGAGTAATTTTTATATTCTTTCATCATGGACGGAGAAAAGTAAGTATTGTATTTATCTATTATTTTGTAGAAAATGCACTAAACCAATTTATTTG
Source organism: Micraspis discolor (assembly GCA_030674115.1). NCBI lineage: Eukaryota > Metazoa > Arthropoda > Insecta > Coleoptera > Coccinellidae > Micraspis > Micraspis discolor. The sequence goes on from JARTUT010001743.1 coordinate 4,220,152, forward strand.
GAAACTTAAATTTTCAGGGATAAACTGAGTTCTCAAATTTGTTCAAAACAATTATCTTCTGCTTCGACGAAATGTCGTCATATGCGGAATATTCATCATCAAGATCTTATTCCAAAGCAATTAAAGCATTTAAAATGCCCAATTTGCCCAGAAGAAAAGAAAATTGCTCTTGAGTCCCATAAGGCTTTGGATATTCATTTAGAGCAAATTCATTTCATTAACATCATAACATCACAGTTGACTTTTAAAAGCGAAGAAGAATTTGAGGCTTGGCGAGCATTGGAGAATAGAAGTGTCGATTACATAAAGCGAAGATATTGGAAAAGCAGTGATGGATTAGTAATTTATTTTGAATGTATAATCTCAGTAATTATTCAGGTTTGTTTCTTTATGTTTTCCACCAGTTTGATATAATGAGTTCGTTTGAAATCATGGTGATATTAGGAAACCATTTAACTTCCAGGATATGTAAGTCAATGTAGCAAATGCAGCATGAAAACTGGAGGAAGTATCAGAATATCTGGGTTCTGCCTTTCTAGAATTCCTGTGAAGATAAGTAGTACAGGTCAGTTTTTTAGTTATTCATTTGTGTTTAACTAGAAATATGATCCAATATTTCATTTGTATGTTTTAGCTGTGAATGTAACATTCGTAGAAACACATGTAGGTCATGAGGATGAACTTACACTCTAAACGTTTAAGTAAGGATGATCTAAAATTGATTGCTGATTTTTTGGAAGTTGACAGTAAATTACAAAAGTAAGTCCATAAGTCAGATTCTAAAAATGTTATAGTAGTTGATTGTAGATGGAATTAATGTAAAGCATTATGAAACTTAGATCTTTCTTATATGATATGCGAAAATTCAATATTGAAGAAATGAAGCACATGATTTGATGACATGGTACTGGGCTTTAAAAGTTAAACAATTATATATCCCAAAGCATAGTAGTTGAATTTAATATTTTGTAATTTCTTTCTCTTCCAAGATAGTTTATTCATTAAATTTGATTCAAAGGTGTTGAGGTAGCAGTTCTGTAAGCTTATTCAGTGAAGCCTGTTTTTCAAGAACAAGAAAATTCTAATAAGATGCATGGTGAAGATCAGTTTAAAAAAAGGGAAATTGATCTCATATGTGGGTTTTGCCGCTGCTTGATAGATGGAGGTGCTAGGATTTTGATGAAGCATGTTTAACTTAAAATTATCATTCACCATTTGACTAAGCAAAAATTGAATTTTCTCTCCAATCTAAGAATTATACTCCATTTTTATTTGAACAGAATGTAAATATCAATGAAAGCCATGAAATATATCAGCACTTTCGAAATAATGCATTTTCCAACAAACCTGATCCTGTAAAGAAAACAATGAGTGTAATATATTGATACTGACTTTTTAGTGTTGCTTCAAGTGCCTTATGGTCAATAAGATATTTCGATAAATTTAAAACAGAAAATAGTATATGTGGTCATACTATTTGGTACGCTCACATATGCACCATTTATCCTTGTTTGTAACTCACAACATATCATTTTATTTGAAATGCTGCAATGAGTAATGAAAGTTTGAGTGTTTTGTCCAAATATACTGTGAAACATTTCAATTTGTTTTATTGTCATGAATTGGAAATGTGCATTAAATTAATTATACTACCGATATTGGCCCCTGTTGAGCATCATGCGGTATCTTAGGAGTAATTAAATTATTTTTATAAGATACAAAAATTTTGACCAATTGTAAAGGATACTTGGAACTTATTGCATAAATAATCAAAAAAATACCTACAATAACATTAATGTCTGCTTTCGCACCATACAAAATATTAACTTAGTATAATTCGAAATGAAATAAGAATTTATTGATGCTACAAGTATTAGATTTTATTCATCAATCAAATATTTTGTGTTTACTTGTTTCAAAAATTATAGGTAACTTATTGCTGGTTTATTTTTATTAACATCCCCTACAAATATTTATCATACTATAGAAACTGATATGGCACTCCGTATTTAAACTGTTTTTACTTGAACCTATAGTTTTCATCAACAGATTCATACTTATGCTGGAAATAGGGAGCCCTGAAAAATTCAGTATAATCCAAGAGGAATTGTTATCCATTTCTTCATTAGAATGAACGTTTAAATGTCTATTTAAAAATAAATGCTATTAAACTGAAAACAAAAGCTCCTCTCCTGCATGGCGCTATAGCGTATTGCGGCAAAATCTGGAACCTCAATCATATTTTTTATTAATCTTTCCTCACGTCGACGTAGGACGTGAAGCTAAACTTTATGGAACACAGTGCATCTACGTGATTGGTCGGCATCGGGGTAAAATTAATGTATGCTGTTGCAGCTTAATTTAGCATTACGTCTCGTAATGACAATTTCTCTAGGGAAGTTCCAATAGGCTCATTGGTATTGAGAATAGAGCTAAGTAAACTATTGCGATAATATAGTTTGTGACGCCCTTAGTCCGGGATCCGTCTAGCTTGCTCGGGCGCCAGACTATTTCACCTTCCAGGGCGTCACCCTTACATCGAGCTCATCCGTATAATAAAACGGAAATCCCTGAGCTCGAGCCTAGGGCAGTCTTCAGTGGAGAATGGGGTGGTGTTTATTGGAGGTGGAGGTCATATAATATAAACAATAAAACACGGAATTAACTAATAATACTCTCTATTAATCATTATTTACAAACACTTCCTTATCAATAATACAAATGCGTACTCCCCAATTACCAACCCAACACCAGAACTCTTATCTATTCACCACGGCAAGCAAACCCCAACTGAAACTAACTACACGCGTTATAGAATGGGTTAGGGTGCAACTAGCAATGACCGGAACAGCAGTGCAAAGCAAGCAATTAATCGGCGAGCGTAAGCAAATGAGGCGGATGGCAACACAAATATAAATGTAAGCCAGGGGGTGACAGACGGATACACACTGAAGGACAATCCAGGCCTTGTGACAGGTACTGCTAAGTCACGGCCACAAACGGCGCAGAGAATGGCTAGGTGTGATTATGAGAGGCCCAACTGCACACCAGACCACACCTGCGCACGAAGGCGACAGAACCCCAAAGTCTGAACTGAGGACGTAGTGCCCCAAAAGGCGCAGACAGCGGCAAGGTTCAACTATGAGAGGCCCAACTGTACACCAAACCGCACCCACACACGTGAGCGGCAGGGCTTCCCTCGAACCAGATGCACCCGAAGTGCAACAGCACACGGTACGGCCAACGGAACGGTGCGATTATGTGACCAACCCGCCCGGAGAGCTACCTCCGGTCGTGTTAAAAGTCAGAGTGCAACCAGTGGCGCACACCCCAACCACTTCGAGAGGCCCGACAGGGCAGTAGAAGTGGGGTACTAAGCACCACTCGTTCAGTCGGTTCGAGCCAGCCACTGCTTGGACCATGGTCCAACTAATTCTTACCGGCTCTCCTGTCACCCCACCAGAGTCTTTCCTACTTTGTACTATTGTTGGCAGCACTGAAGAGTCACTTGGGGCTTTGCAGCGCTTCAATCGATCTTGAGAGGCCGAGAACTTGTCCCAGCCTGCCGAATTTGATCACGACGTCCGCTTTTATTCAATTCTCAGGCCCCCCACCAGTCGTACCGCCATGCGCCAACCACAGGAGTGGGGCATCGACTAGCTCTCGCCGACCAGTGAGCGTCAGTACCGCTTCCTGCTTAACCGGAGTGGGATGCCGCCCGTGAATCATTGCAAATTAATAACTTCTTACGTATAAACGCACTGTTTCATAAGTCTAAGAATATTATGATCCATTGGCTGAATCAGAGAAGTGACGTTTAGGGGCATAAATATTACGAAAATTTTACCATTGTTGGCTCTCAATTCTTTGGCAGGTGGATGGGAGGGAGCATTGTCTAAAAGCACTGCTTTCTCTTCTAGTCCCTGGCCCTTTAGGAATGATCGAACCTAAAATTGAAAAAAGACGCTAAAATCATGCATAGAGTTGGAAAAAATGTTGTACTCACTTAAGGAACCAGTTTTTCAATATTTTACCAGTCAATTTATGCAGACCTGATGCATTTGTGCATTCTAAAATGGTAATTCTTTGCTTGGCAGTCTTCATACCTGGAGCGGTTTTCTCAGAAATGGAAACATAAGTTTTTTTAGGTAGCAGTTGCCAGTAGAGGCCAGTTTCGTCAGCATTATACAGCTGATTTTCATTCAAATCAAATTCCTGAATATCTGCATCAACCTTTGTTTGAAAGGATCGACAAGCTCGGGCTGAGACGATAACTTTTCGCCCGTAATTTTCATGAAACCAATTCCATATCGAGTTTTGAAACGTTGCAACCAGCCATCACTCGCATTGAAATTTCTAAAGTTCATAGCACTTTTCAGATTCAATGCTTTTTGTTTAATAATTTCGATACAGGCATATTTCTTTCCCTTTGTGCTTAGAACCATTTATTCAGTTTTCGCTCCATTTCTGGCTATTCCGCACTTTTTAAGGTACATTGTTTTGTCGGTTTTAATGTACATATTTGCAACTCTAACATAACTTTTTTATATTTTTTATGGCTCAAATTGTAGATTTTGCTACACCATATTTCTTTGACAGGAACGTAACTCTCATACCGTTATAAATTCTTCAGTTACTCTGGCTTTGTCATGCAGTGACAAATATTTACTTTTTATTTTAGGCATGTTGTATCACGCTAGTACTTCAGAACTCACCGAATATAAATTATGCAAATACGTTAGACGAGGTATCGGACAAGTTTGGACTTAGAACCTGAAATTCACGTCCTTTCAACATTCATTATTATTTGTTGAGAATAGTGTTTACTTTATCGGGGTTCCAGCTGTTCACGTTATAGATAGGCTTAAGTAAAAAAAATGTACTGTACCTCAATCAGAGTGGTTAAAGTGTTTGGACAATTGGTTCAAACACATGCAAAAGTGTATAGATCTTAATGGGGAATATTTTGAAAAACAAAGCGATTTTTGTTCTCTAATCCCGAAATATAAAAGGCAAGAGTTGGATCAGATGAAACTAAGTAACCTAGAAATTGTAAGCAACAGTCAGCTACACTTTTAGTCATAATCAATGATACACAAATTGCACTATATCGAAGATTCGTCCGAATTGGTAAATGCACACATGTAGTTGGACCAACTGGTCAGGACTGTGGAATATTTACGCAACAACTAAAACATTTTTTCTAGGGCCATAATTGTTATCAAGTGGTTTTCATCAAAACTAATTCCTCGATCAACACCTGTTGCTGACGAACCAAAACATGCCAATTATAATGTTATTTGTGGTAGCATGTAAAGAAACTCCAATGAACGACTTAACATGCCAGTGTTTCTGCAACAAGATTAAACTAAGATTGTGTTCTTTTGTATGACTACAACCGAAGCGCATTTAAAAGAAAAATCAATGATAAAAATATGTTTCATTATTCCAATATTTAGGTACAAATAGGAACAAATTTTTGCCAATTCGTTAGTTGCTATATAAAAATTTCAAATCCAATAGGTTTTCAATATGAATAATTATTCTTATAATAGATAAAACATAACAAATATTATAAAACAATTCAGTATCATTTCAACAGTGCCGATAAAGGATCTTCTTCTCCTTCCACATTACCCAATTTACGTAAACTACTGGACTTCGGAGGTTTTTTGTTGATCACAGAAGGTTTCACATCTGGAAAATTTCAATTTAACCGTAACAGGATTTTCAAACGATGAATAAAAACTCACCATGTTTAGTTTTGTTCCCAGCGGTACTGCTCGTACCGAATAAATCATCATCATCTAAATCATCGAATAGTTGATTCTGATTTTTTACTGTACTTTTTTTGTCTTCTTTTATATCATTGTCTTTTCGACTTGGAAAGTTTCCTAAGAAATCTTCATCGTCAGAAAAATTGAATAAACTATCGGTAGTTTTTGATTTATCAGGTTGTATCTTCGATGAAGCATCAACATCTTTCTCTGCAATTTTTCCAATGATTGAAATAGTGGGTTCATCCTTTTTTCTTGTATCTTTTTCTTTTGTACTTTTAAATAAGTCATCTTCGTCTGAGGAATCGAATAAATCATCGATTTTTGATATTTTCTCCGTTGTATTAGGTTTTGAACTTTCGGAGTTCTTGGAGACTTCCTTTTCCTTTCCTAACTCCATTTTTGATTTACCATCGGAAAAGAAGGATTCTTTAGGAGGCAATAATGATTTCTGATCGAGAATGTTGTCTTCTTTATCGATTTCACTGACTATACTTTCAAAAAGCTCATCATCAAATAAATTGGCACTTTTAGCTGTTTCTTTTTCAATTTTTCTTTCCTTCGTACTAATTATATTAGCCTTATTCACATTTTTAATATCCTTATCTACAGTTTTAAATAAATCTGAATCATCTATCACTTCATTTAGAATTTCCCCTGATGATTTTGCAGTTGTATCTGTTTGTTTCGATGAATTTACTGATGTTTCATCGTCTGTTTTATCTAATTTTTCACTTTCATCTGTAATCGGTTCATCTATTTTGAAGTCAGACATTGAATCCCTTAAAGATTTCTGTCTGGCTCTTCTTGAAGAAGGTTTCCTTTTGACCGGAATTCTAACTCTATCCTGTAAGTAAAATGATTGATATTTTAATGATGATGATTTTGAGAAACTGTCATTGGGGTGGTTCATAACCTTCAACTTGGACTATATGCCAGATTAACTTCTCGTTTCCGAAAGGGATTTTATTTGATTCTTCAGGATTTTTCAACAGAAATTTCAATAACCAAACGAAAAAAATGAGATTTACTATCGACTAAATATCATCCTAATTAGATGCTTGCATCGGACAACACATAAAAATAACGTTAAATTTTCAAAAAGCATGCGCCAGATGGGTTCCTTAATGTTGTAGCCAGTTCAGAACCTAAACAACGGTTTGCCGAAGAGGGCGAGTCTTTTTAACAATGTATTATAACCAGTGATGAGACGTAATGACAAAGCATTACTTCTTGAAGGGTCCTCGTATATTGAATTTACCTTTACGTTCAAGATTTTCTTCTCAGTGCCTCTTTCCCGGCACTCTATGACATCTATTTAAGCGATTTGGATAAAAAAATAAGAACTCACCTTAGTGACGCTTCGCAAAACTTCAACATCTGTACCACCATCGAAACTAACAGATTTCTCTAAACTATGATAGTCCCTCCGTGAAGGTATATCTTCACTCGAAACTCTTGCAATAGTTATCGGTCTAGTTGGAACGTTAGATTTCGGAGAAATTTCCTTATCCAAGTTAAATCTTGACGCTGGTAGTGATTTCGACAGTTTTTCATCCTCATCTGGGACCTTTTCCTTTTTAGGGGTTGGTAGTGCAGAAGCCGGGAAGAAGGGCGCCAACGTTGATATTGAGGTTATGAGATAATTTTCTAGGCACGACTGAAAAATAAAAAGATACACAATATACTAATTTTTCCAGTCTTTGATATATATGTGTGTTTTGTACAATTCCATTACAATAAAATCTGTTTCTATATTTCAGTGTCGTAATGAGTTCATTACGGTACAAAAAACAGTGCTGTAATCAACTCATTATAGTATTGTTTTTAGTTATATTTTTCGTTTTGTTGTTGTCAACACTGACATCCTATCCTTTCGAATGTCAACACGCGTCCATTGCATGTCAATTGTCAATATTAAACCATGTAGAGATTTATCATATCCTTATCATGATGATGTCTCTCGACTCAGATAATATTAAAGATAACACCTCAATTTTATTCGTTTTGAAAAAATCAATATAGCAAATTTGATACATGGAGAATAATTACATCCTTGAATTATCTATTGATTGCAAGGAAAAAACAAATATGAATTGTTGATAATGGATTTTTTAATTTGTTCATTTATATAACTTACCTATGGGTTTCGTCCTTTCTTCTGTTCTATTAGAATTCTGTTGCAATTGCTCTTTCAACTTGGAAATATTATTCTGCATATCGTCTTCACTGTGTATTTCAGCAGCCAATCTTTGTGTATCATTTAGATTCTCATTCGGGTTATCAAAAGATATGATTTTTTCGCGAATTTTATCATTATTGATAATATTCTCGCTTATCTCAGACTCCAAACCATAATCATTTCCAGGATTAATATCAGAGATCAAGAAATCTGTATGATCTTCATCAGGAACACTATCCATAGATTCAGATCTTTCATCGATGCAATTACTTATCGGCTTATCGAATGAAAGGGACTTTTCACTCCTTATGTTGGCAGATATTTTCTTTTTAGCAATAGGAGGTTTAACTTTAAGTTTTTTCTCTGCCGTTTCATCATTTTCTAAGTTGGATAATGAGTCAGCGATGTTTTCAGTTTCTTTAGGTGGTTTGGATGAAAATAGAGATTGGTCTTTCTCGATATGGTCATTCGTATGAGATGATACCTTTCGACTTGACCTGAAAAACCAGGTTTGCTTTAAAGTTTTCATTTAGGAACATTACATTTACTGCTGTGGGTAAAACGTACGGAATTTGTTTATAAATCAAAAAATCTTTATTCTTCTGAATTCATATCATAACATTAAACTTTACAAAAGAACACATTTGACATTTTACAAAAAATCAATATAACAGGAACAAACACCATCTTCAAATGATGACATTCGGAAGAAGAAACAAAAAAAATCTATGTTGAAGAACAAAAACAGCTACGGATTTGACGGAATCCCGATGAAATTAGTAAAAGATTGCGCAGAACAAATAGTGAAACCCCTAATTTTCCTAATAAATGTTTCCATAGAATATGGTGTTGTCCCAGACCTGCTTAAGGAAGCATTGATAAAACCGGTGTACAAGAAAGGCTGTCCCATGATCTCATCCTATGAAAATTACAAGCCTATGGAATAAAGGAAAAAAAACTGAAGTGGTTTAAATCGTACCTAACCAACCGTAGACAAAGAGTAATGATCTCTCATAATGAGAACCAAATAATATAGCAGGCAGAATTCACAGAACTAGGAGTACCACAAGGAAGTATTTAAGGTCCCATCATATTCATCATATTTTTAAATGATCTATATACCATATTTGATGAAACAAGTATCAAAATGTTGAATTATGCAGATGACACAAACTTCACAGTTATGGCCAAGACATCCCACCAATCAAAAACCCAGTGTTACCCAATGCTGAATGGGCCAGAAGCGAACAGGAAAAGGCAAACTTATTTGCAGAATACCTTGCTGATGTATTCACTCCAAACGATGTAATGGTAGATGACGACATAGAGGCCAGCATTTTAAACACACCACAAGATATACCAAACATAAAATACTTAACCCCAACAGAGATATATGCGGAAATCAAACTGCTGAACACTAAAAAAGCTTCTGGATTTGATGGTATAACTTCAAGAATGGTAAAAGAACTATCCAGAAAAGGATAGTTCTTAACCAACATATTCAACGCCATACTAAGATTGAAGCACTGGCCCGAAGCACTAAAAACAGCAGAGATCCTCATGATACTAAAACCAGGAAAAAATCCCAACGATACATCATCATACCGACCAATAAGCCTTTAACTTGAAAGACTTATCCTGAAAAGAATCAACACCGACATCCCCAACAACCAATGGACTCCAGATCACCAGTTCGGATTCAGACAAGGACACTCAACAATCCAGCAAACTCACAGAATCACACAAGCCATCAACCAAGCCTTTGAAGAGAAGAAATACTGTACTTCAGTCTTTCTCGCTGTAAGTCAAGCTTTTGACAAAGTTTGGCGCGCAGGACTACTATACAAAATAAAAAGTATCCTCCCCCAAAGTACTTCCATCTTCTGAAATCCTATCTGACGAATAGAATGTTTAGAATCAGAGTTGGACAAGAAATCTCTGGAAATTACCCCATCCGTGCTGGAGTTCCTCAAGGTAGCGTCCTGGGCCTATACCTATTATTACACATCCAACAAATCTATATTAGGAACATTTGCAGACGATACAACTATTCTGGCCATAGATGAAGATCCATCAATTGCCGCAGACCTCACCCAGAAGCACCTGGACGAAGTACAACTCTGGATGAACAAATGGAAGATCAAGATGAACGAGACCAAATCCAAGCAAGTAGACTTCACACTAAGGAAAGAACGTTGTCCACAAATTCGAATTGACAACACAACAATACCCCAAACTACAAGCGCAAAATACCTTGGATTCCACTTGGACTCCAAGCTTACCTGGAGAGAACACATATTAGAAAAAAGGAAGCAGATGAAATTGAAAACCAGAGAACTACTGTGGCTGATAGGTAGATAGTCTAAATTATCTATGGAAAACAAAATTCTCCTTTACAAGACAAGTATCACTCCGATATGGACATATGGTATAGAAATTTGGGGTTGTGCAAGCAAATCTCTGTTACAAAGATGTCAGTCCAAACTATTGAGGATGATAGCCAGCGCACCATGGTATGTCACCAACCAAACCCTACATGATGATCTCTCAACACCATACAAAGCTGGAAGGGCATTCAAATGATCTGCTACAGCCGCTGCTAGAGAAGCACGAACCAAGAAGATAACGAAGGCAGTAACCAGCTGATTGAATATAATATGATTTTTTCTTTTTTACGAGAGCTCCTCAGTGGAGGAAGCCTTCTCAAGCTGTATATGTTTAACCCACTCTACTTATAGAAAACAAATTGGCCCATAGAATTGTAAATTTCAGATTGCCTGATGAATAAAGAGAAAAAAAAAAAGGTTTTTCAAACACCAGCAAATATTTGACTTTGCAACTCCTCCCTGAGTCTGATTAAGTGTTGTAATTTCCTGGGTCTCAAACTGGAGGAAACACTTGATTGGTCTGAACACATCACCAACCTTTGTTTTATCTGCTACTCACTAGAGGTACTCAGTAAATACCTGGACTCTGTGTCAACAAAATCCATTTACCAAGCAGTATTGGAATCGAAGATGAGGTATGGCATGTTCTATGGTAGCTCACATAACTTGGACAGAGTGCTGAAGATGCAAAAGAGAGCAATACGTATAATCTGGAAGATGAAGAGAATGGAGTCGTGTAGGGGAATATTAAAAAAAAAAAGATTTATTAACCGCACCAGCTATACATATTCAGGAATGTTTGATTTTCACTTTTAAAAATATGCATTACTTTGAAGAGAAAACACCAAGTAATTATAATACAAGAACAACAGCAATAAAATTCCTGCAGCACAGACTTAACCTCATCGAAAAAGGACCTGCATATCGGTGCATTCGATATTATAACAAGATAGCACATAAATTTGAAAAAGAATGTACCCTACAACAATATAAGAAATTCATGTTCAAGCTGCTACTTAACATTGAACCATATAGTGTAGAAGACTTCCTAGCCTACATGATATAATCAGAGTAAAATTGTTCATGACCCTGTTTCATCTCGAATGTTCACTGTATTTCATGTATACACAATAATAATAATAGTATATTATTATTAAAGGTCAAAGTGTATACACGAATTAGTGATGCATGGAGAAAAGTATGACTACATACCTATCATCGAATAAATCATCAGAGGCACTTCTGTCATCATCCAAATACAAAGATGGCGGCTCGTTATCGAACAAACTTGATGGTTGACTTTGAAAACCATCATTAATTTGTTCCACATCATCGAAAGCATTGTCGGAATAAGTGTCCCAGTCATCGTCAGGTGGAGGCATCGTATCCATGAATTTAACATTGAGAGCACTTGGAGAACTTTTATATTTGTCAACTTCAGGTTGTTTCAACTTCAAATCTGATGGTGCAGAAATAGAGTCTTCAACGATGTGTATCCGAGGAAGGTTAGATGGTTTTTTGAATAACTCAGGTTTATCATTTACACTTGTGGATTTTTTTTCACTTAAAACTTCTGTTTTATCGATATCTTTCGTTGATTGAGGTCTCTCTGTATCTTGTGTTGAACGACTCGTATCAGGTATCAGGTTTTCAATGTTTTGTTCTCCTTCTTTAAACATCTTTACTTCAGCTTTATCCATTTGTTTTTTTGTTGGACTTTCCAGGTCATTATGATTTTGTTTATTTCCATCCTCCTTGCCCGTTATTCTTTTTTCTGTATTCTCATTGGTTTCAACAGCGTTGTGTTTGGTCAAGCTTTCAGAATCATCATGGAATGTATTGTTGGTTTTCTGGCCAGTTTTTAAGATGTTTTCTTCTTTTGTATTCTCAATTTCAGTATCAAACAGATTTGAATTAGGTTTTGAGATATTTATATCTTTAATCTCATTATTTATCAAATTTGTTGTAGTATTTTCTAAATCATCATCAAACAAACTTAAATTAGATTTTGTATTTTTGATTTCTTCTATTGGACTCTCCAAATCATCGAAAGGACTAGCCTTAAACTTTGATTTATTGATGTTTTGATCCTCTCTGTTTATCACCTTTATTTTTCTATTCTCTTCAGTTTCAAATAAGTTTTCTTTTGGAGTTTCCAAATCATCATCAAACAAACTTAAATCAGATTTTGTACTTTTAATATCTTCATTTTCTTTCTTCGATATTTTAATTTTTGTATTTGTCGTGATTTCTTTTGTTGGACTCTCCAAATCGTCGAAAAGACTAGTATTAAGCTTTGATTTATTGATGTTTTGATCCTCTCTGTGTATCACCTTTATATTTGTATTTTCCTCAGTCTCAAAAAATTCTTTTTTTGGACTTTCCAATACATCATCAAACAAACTTAAATTAGATTTTGTACTTTCAATATCTCCAATTTCTTTCTTCGATATTTGAATTTCTGTGTTTGTTCTGATTTCTTTTGTTAGACTCTCCAAATCATCGAAAAGACTAGACTTAAGCATTGATTTATTGATGTTTTGATCCTCTCTGTGTACCACCTTTATTTTTGTATTCTCTTCAATTTCAGATAGGTTTTTTTTTGGACTTTCCAAATCATCATCAAACAAACTTAAAACAGACTTTGTACTTTTAACATCTTCACTTTTTTTCTTTGATATTTGAATTTCTGTGTTTGTCCTGATTTCTTTTGTTGGACTCTCCAAATCATCGAAAAGGCTAGTCTTAAGCTTTGGTTTATTGATGTTTTGATCGTCTTTGTCTATCACCTTAATTTTTGTAGTCCCTTCAGTCTCAAAAAAGTTTCCCTTTGGACTTTGCGAATCATCATCAAATAAACTTGAATTAGATTTTGTACTTTTATTATCCTCAATTTCTTTCTTTGATATTTGAACTTCTGTGTTTTCCCTAATTTCTTTTGTTGGACCCTCTAAATCATCAAAAAGACTAGACTTAAGCATTGATTTATTGATGTTTTGATCCTCTCTGTGTATCACCTTTATTTTTGTATTCTCTTCAGTTTCAGATAGATTGTTTTTTGAACTTTCCAAATCATCATCAAACAAACTTAAATCAGACTTTGTACTTTTAATATCTCCAATTTCTTTTTTCGATATTTGAATTTTTGTATTTGTTTTGATTTCTTTTGTTGGACTCTCCAAATCATCGAAAAGGCTAGTCTTAAGCTTTGGTTTATTGATGTTTAGATCCTCTTTGTTTATCACCTTATTTTTAGTATTCTCATCATACTCAAACAAGTTTTCTTTTGTCGAACTTCCCAAGTCATCATCAAACGAACTTAAATCAGACTTTTTACTTTTAATATCTTCAATTTCTTTTTTCGATATTTGAATTGTTGTATTTGTCTTAATTTCTTTTGTTGGACTCTCCAAATCATCGAAAAGGCTAGTCTTAAGCTTTTGTTTATTGATGTTTAGATCCTCTTTGTTTATCACCTTAATTTTTGAATTCTCAACATTCTCAAACAAGTTTTCTTTTGTCGGACTTCCCAAGTCGTCATCGAAAAGATTAAGTTTAGGTTTTGTACTTTTTAAATTATCACCCTCTTTGCTAGCTATTTCTATCTTTGTATTCTTCATTTCTTTTGTTGTACTCTTTGAATCATTTTTTGGTTTGAAAATGTCGAAATCATCATCATCATCGTCGAATAGGAAACTTATGGATTTTTTGATTTTTGAAGAATCATCTTTCTTTGAAGTATCCCAAAATAGATCATCTCCATCATCCAAATCATCGAAAAGGCCTGAGCTTTTAATCTCATTTGTTTTTGTTTCTTTTACAGGGTGAATCTTTGCACTTTGATTGCTCGAATCTGTATTATCTTCACTGTTATTAAACAACGAAGAAATGTTACTTTTTGAATTTTTTTGAAAACTATACTTAGTATCAGAGGGTTTTATTTCACTTTGTTCCTTTTTAGATGTATTTTGGCTTGAAGAGAAGAGCCCAGAATTCTCCTCATCATCAGAGAATAAAGTGCTCTTTTCGAAGGAACTCGACCGAATTTTGTTTTCGAAATTCGAGAATAAATCATCGCCAAAAATATCATCGTCGAACAGGCCTTTCTCTTTTGGTTCTTCAGTTTTAGGTACCGGAAATATCTTTTCGTTTTGGGTTTTAGGTGGATTTTTTTCTATTGGTATATTGTTTGATGGTTTTATATCTTCAGGTTTGTCTTCGTCATCAGACGAACTAACTTTTCTTCGTTTCAATATCTTTTCCATTGCAGGATCTTTCGACAAATCGGTTTTTCCAAATAATGAAACTCCACCTGAAGGTTTCTGAGAACAATATAAAGTGTTGAGGAATTAATTTTTTTTTATTTTGAGATAAACATAACTTTGAATATTAAAAGAAAACAATTATTTTTGTCTAATTTTCACTTTATTAATACTATTACACGACCGGTTTAGGTTGTTAAACCATCTTCTGGTGTGAGGTACAGACTGAAATATTTCGTGGGTTTAAATCTATGGGATATTCAAAAGTGGTGAATGGTTTATTTCTATTTGGGTGTTAAGTGGGGACACATTGGGAATATTGAACAGATTTGTTATTTCCATCGCTTCCAGCAAGGCCTTTCTCGCATTTGTGAAGGATTTTTAAAATTTACGATACCCATATGATGTTCTTCAGTCTCGATATGATCATAAACTGCGGACTGTTTACCTGATTTCAGATGTTCTTTTAATCTGGTCTCAAAATTTCTACCGGTTTGACCTACATATGCAGCGTTGCAATTTTTACAACAGATTTTATAAACACCTGAAGTTTTCTCGGGTTTAAGTTTGGATTTTGAGTTATATAATATTTTTCCCTAGGTTTGGACGTCCTGAAAATGTTGTTTTGAAATCAAGTTTAGAAAAATAATTTTGGATTTGTATTGATAATTCTCGAAATTAGTGATATGTATGGATTTATTAGTAGGTTTTTCTGTGGTTGTGTAAAGCATATTAATGGTTTTCAGTTTTCTTTTGTTTTCAATTAGTTTGTTTACTAGGGATCTCGGAAAATTATTATTAGTTGCAATTTCTTTGATTTTATCAATTTCAGATTGTAAGTTAGCGTTCGATAAAGGTATGGTGAATGCTCTGTTGATCATAGATTTCAGAGCTACCAGTTTATGATTATCAGGACTGAAGAAATCATATGGTATTATGGTTTCTGAGTTTGTGTCTTTTCGGTAGATGTTAAAGTCGAATGTGTTTCTATCTCTACTTATGGTCAAATCTAGAAAGTTAATCGCTTTGTTGCATTCAATTTCCAATGTAAATTTTATTTTGGGGTTGAATTGAATTGAGGAAGTCAAGAAACATTTTTATTTGTCTATTTGTTCCGTTGAATCCTACTAAAATATCATCAACATACCGGAACCAGAAAATGACGTGTTTTTTTGATAGGTCATTTGTCTTTATGAATTCATTTTCAAGGTGATTCATGAATAGATCTGACAATAATGGGCTCAAAGGTGATCCCATCGGTAAATCTGAATTTTGAAAATATAATTTGGATTCGAATTTAAAAAAATTTTGGGACAGGCAAATTGAAAATAACTCCTGAATTTCTGAAATTAAGAGGGGGTTAACTTTATTTTTACGAAGTGACTCGCCAACTAGGGGTAAACATTCTTTTGCTGGAATGCTAGGGTACATATTTTCTACATCAAAAAGATATTCAGGAGTTATTTTCAATTTGCCTATCCCAAAATTACTTTAAATTCGAATCCAAATTATATTTTCAAAATTCAGGTTTACCGATGGGATCACCTTTGAGCCCATTATTGTCAGATCTATTCATGAATCTCCTTGAAAATGAATAATATAAAAACAAATGACCTATCAAAAAAACACGTCATTTTCTGGTTCCGGTATGTTGATGATATTTTAGTAGGATTCAACGGAACAAATAGACAAATAAAAATGTTTCTTGACTTCCTCAATTCAATTCACCCCAAAATAAAATTTACATTGGAAATTGAATGCAACAAAGCGATTAACTTTCTAAATTTGACCATAAGTAGAGATAGAAACACATTCGACTTTAACATCTACCGAAAAGACACAAACTCAGAAACCATAATACCATATGTTTCCTTCAGTCCTGATAATCATAAACTGGCAGCTCTGAAATCTATGATCAACAGAGCATTCACCATACCTTTATCGAACGCTAACTTACAATCTGAAATTGATAAAATCAAAGAAATTGCAACTAATAATAATTTTCCGAGAATCCTAGTAAACAAACTAATTGAAAATAAAAGAAAGCTGAAAACCATTAATATGCTTTACACTACCACAGAAAAACCTACTAATAAATTCATGCATATCACTAATTTCGGAGAATTATCAATCCAAATCCAAAATTATTTTTCTAAACTTGATTTCAAAACAACATTTTCAGGACGTCCAAACCTAGGGAAAAATATTATATAACTCAAAATCCAAACTTAAACCCGAGAAAACTTCAGGTGTTTATAAAATCTGTTGTAAAAATTGCAACGCTGCATATGTAGGTCAAACCGGTAGAAATTTTGAGACCAGATTAAAAGAACATCTGAAATCAGGTAAACAGTCCGCAGTTTATGATCATATCGAGACTGATGAACATCATATGGGTATCGTAAATTTTAAAATCCTTCACAAATGCGAGAAAGGCCTTGCTGGAAGCAATGGAAATAACAAATCTGTTCAATATTCCCAATGTGTCCCCACTTAACACCCAAATAGAAATAAACCATTCACCACTTTTGAATATCCCATAGATTTAAACCCACGAAATATTTTAGTCTGTACCTAACACCAGAAGATGGTTTAACAACCGAAACCGGTCGTGTAATAGTATTAATAAAGTGAAAATTAGACAAAAATAATTGTTTTCTTTTAATATTCAAGATGGATTTTCACAAAATAAATGAGTCATCAATTAATTCTAAACATACCTTTTTTTCATCAATACTTGGTTTTTCTTCGAAAAGAGGTGGTTCTTCGTCAAAAACTGGTATCACTGGATTCTTAGACTGTAAATATGGTTTTTTATCTTGTTGAGTATTTTGGTTTTTGTTAGTTGAAAAAATATCATCATCATCGCTATCATCGAAAAGTCCTTTGATGACATCTGCTTGATTTGGCTTTTTAGATGCTTGATTTGGATGGTGTGTAGAATTATCTTTGGTATCTTGAAAAAAAATTGGGAGATATTAGAAAAGAAATGAAGGCAATGTTTAAAATGACCAAAAACTCCTTGTTTTTGTTCGGAAAACCTTCTTATGCAGTTATAACAGTAGAAAATGTGGTGATTTGTTTTGTATATCTTGTTCTATGTTCTTATCGCTTGTAAATGGTCTTTCAACAAGAACTTTGTTTTTTAAAACAAAATAAAACAAAAATTTCGCATTCGTGTTGGTGCCCATTCTGCAACTTGTTTTAGAATATACTATTAATGTGATTTTCGAGCGAAATTTAGTTCATTGTAACAATCGCCAAAGCATCTACTACGAATATGTCAAAAAACTAACTGTGAATGCTGTCAAGTGGTAGGTGTGGCCACAATTAAAAAACAAAGTTCTTGTTGAAAGACCCTTCACTTACCCGTTGGCCACAAATCATTTTCATCTTCATCATCGAATAAACCTTTGCCTCCGGTAAATATATCCTGGGACTCGTGCACTTTCACATCGTCCAAGGGAGGAGGTTCATCAGTAAATAAGGCACCTAGAAAAAAGTCAAGAAAAAATGCAAAATTTCCATGTCTGACATCGAAGACTTACCGTAATCACTAGATTTCTTCTGAATAGGACGCCTATTAATTTCAGGTTCCTTCAGGACATTTTCTTTCTCTTTGATCACATCTCCTAATTTAGCTGCCAGTTGTTCGGCAAAGCTTGCCTTAGGGGTCTGTAAAAAAAAATTGGTCATAACTTTCAGGCACAATGGTTTATACAGGGTGAGTCTTTGACCACTGCGTTATATTTAACCATAGGTTCTTAAGATCAAAAGAAACACTTTTTTCCATATTCAGCTGCGTTAAAAAGATAGATAGATAGATAATAATTTATTTTGTTCGAAGTACATGATGAAATGTACAAGAAAAAAACGTCAAACAAAGATACATTAAAGAGAAATCGACCTTTCAGCCTTACAAAAATCAAAGTATTTCTTAATATTATAAGGTTCACACCTCAAAATAAAAGAGTTCAGCTTACACAGCAGTAGTTTCTCTGTATTTACATCACGAAATTGCCTTGGCAATGCATTAAACATTTTCATACACATGTACATAGCATTATGCTGTGTCAAAGTGAACTTATGAGCTGGATAGAGATAACAGTCTATTTGCTTTGTCTTTTCATTCTTATTTCGATATGGCTCAAAAATAACCCGATGCTGAATTAGAAACTTGATGGAAGTGTACATGTACAATCCTGTTAAGGTATGAATATTGCCAGCCCGAAAAACACCCCTACATGACTGCCTGTATTTCATGTTCATAATGGATCTTAAAGCATACTTTTGTTTTACGAAAAGGCTGTCCGTGAAGGAACTGTTCCCCCAGCAAACAATACCATATGACAAATTCGACTGAAAAGCAGCATAATAAAAAATCTTCAAGGTGGGCAGATCAACAGACTTCTTGAGAACATTAATGGCATACAACGCTGAATTTAATGTACATCCCATCTCAACTCACGATCTACATGGACCCCAAGGAACCTGGTAGACTCAGAGATCTTCACTTGACTACCATCTAGAGAAATTTCTTCCGGGAATCGAAATTTTGACCTTGAAGAGTGAAAAACAACACATTATGTCTTTTGTGCATTCAATTTGAGCATGTTTGTTGTGCACCAATCTTTTACACTCGAAAAGGCAGTATTCAATTCTTCATTCAATTGAGAGGCGTTACACAAGGTCTTAATAATATTGGTGTCATCAACATAGATGATTGCATTCAACATTTGGTCAATATTGTGAGGTAGGTCGTTTATATATATAATAAACAGTAAAGGACCTAGTATGCGGCCTTGAATTACTCCATTAATGATATCCTTATCCTCAGAAATGAAGCTTTTATCGTTGATAGTAATGAGTACTTTTTGTTTTCGTCCTTGTAGGTAGCTTTGTATAAGTTTTAGTTGGTTATCCCTTATACCATATGCTTCAAGTTTACTTAATAATCTACTATGGTCTACAGAATCGAAAGCTTTGGAAATATCTAGAAATAGTCCTACCGGCACTTTTCAATTGCTGTGATAACAGTTTGAGTCAACTCAAAATTGCTGTACATGTATTCTTGTTGTTCATAAAGCCGTGTTGAGATGAACAAAAGATGCCATATTTCTTAAAAAATTTAATAAGGCGATCTGAAAGAACTTTTTCAAAGATTTTTGCAAAAGTTGTTATAACATTAATAGGGCGGTAGTTATTAAAATCAGCATTACAGCCAGATTTATATAATGGTGTTATCATTGATAGCTTCAAAGCAGATGGAAAAATACCAGTTATAAATGCACAATTCATAATATGCCTGATTGGCTCAACAATAAAGTGGATAGCCTTCTTTATTACAATGCTAGGGATTTCGTCATAGCCTGATGAAAAGGAGTTTTTCAACTGCTTCACTATGTTAAGAATTTCGACCGCTTCAATATCAAAAACAAAGAATGACTTGTCTAGACGTCTCAACCCACCAACATCACCATGTGAAAGATGTGAAGATATAAGCATTTCAAGTTTTCACTGTAGTCCAGTTTAGTTCGATTGAAACTTACCTTCCACAGCATCCACTATTAAATCTGAATTGTTTAAAAACATTATTTTTCCTCGAAGAAATGATTCACTCACTCATATTTCACAACTCCATTCTCTTCATCTTCCAGATTATACGTATTGATCTCTTTTGCACCTTCAGCACTCTGTCCATGTTATGTGAGCTACCATAGAAAATGATGCCATACCTCATCTTCCATTCCAATACTGCTTGATAAATGGTTTTCATTGACATAGGGTCCAGGTATTTACTGAGTACCCCTAGTGAGTAGCAAGATAGAACTCAATTGAGCACAAAGGTTGGTGATGTGTTCACTCCAATCAAGAGTTTCCTCCAGTTTGAGACCCAGGAAATTACAACACCGTATCAGACTCAGAGAGGAGTTGCAAAGTCGAATATTTGCTGGTGTTTGAAAACCTGAACGAGCTGTTTTGAATATCACTGCATTTGTTTTTTCAGCATTCATGCATAAACCATTTGCCTCAAACCATTCGCTTGCTTGCAATAGGGTTAATTTTACCAGTTTACACGTTTCTGGGAATGTCTTGGCCAGGACTGTGAAGTTTGTGTCATCTGCATAATTCAACATTTTGATACTTGTTTCATCAAATATGGTATATAGATCATTTGAAAATATGATGAATATGATGGGGCCTAAAATGCTTCCTTGTGGTACTCCTAGTACTGTTGATTCGTTCTTTCCTTTCAGGCAGAAAACAGTTTGTGAAATTGAAGAAGTATGGTAAAGTTTATCTGATGTTTTAGAGGTCATTGTGGGGGTTTTTAATATACATCAATGATATGGGAAATCTGAAGATATTGAGGGAGGTATTTGTGGACTTGGTAAATTTTGCGGATGATACAAATGTAATCTTGGAGGGAGATACTCTTGAAAATGTCATTGAACCTGCTAATGCAGTGATGCATGCCTTAAATGAATAGTTCTCGAACAACAAAATGCTAAAGAACAAAGCAAAAACACATACAAAACAGGGGTGAGGTGTCTGCCGTAGTATGCATTGATGGTCAACAAATTTCTCACTTGTTAACAACTTGTTTTTTAGGTTTGCGAATAGATGATAATTTGAATTGGAGAGATCATATAAACTAAATGTACTAACATTAACCGGATTGTATATATATGAGATATTATTGTATTTTAGCCGAAATAAGCTGAGTGAGAGTTGCACCTTTCAACACAAATATGAAACAAGGCGTAATGATTTAATTTATCCGAAGCACAAAAACACTCAACGAAAACGGGAAACTAATGATCAACGTTTGCACCTCAATGAGCCTCAGGATAAATAATACATTCTTTGATCATAAAAGTCAACATAAATATACGTTTAGGAATACTCGCGGACAACAATTGACTTCATAGTAACAAATAAATGTATACCAGCTTCTCGAATATTAGATGTGAGAGTGCTTAACTCAGCTGACGTTGGGAGTGATCATGGTCTGCTCCTCGGCAAATTAAGAATCAAGTGGGGATCCAAAAGAAAACTTAAAGATCCAATAAGAAAAGAGGAAAAAATCAAGGTCGATTCACTATGGGACCCAACGATTCAAGAACTATACAAAGAAACGACTTGAAGAGAAAATTGAATCCAACCCAACTGGTAGTCTGGATGACGTCAATGCTATTTGGACTAGGCTGAAAGACAACATAAAAGCTGCAGCCATTGAAGCTCTTGGAAAGACCACTCACAGGAGCAGAAATTTCAAGGATAATAAAACTCCATGGTTTTGCAATGAAATTAAAGATCAATGCAAAAAGAAAAAAGAAGCGTATATCAATTATCTTGCAACAAAAACGCATGAGTCTTACGTTGAATATAAGAGGATTCGGAACGAAACTAATTTATTGGTCCGACAAATAAAGGAGAGGCATTGGGAGAACTTTACTAAGCAACTGGAAAAAGACTTTTACGGACTTCAGAAGCAGATTTGGCGTTTCATAAGAAACCAAAGAAACGAGACAAATGAGCTGATACCCGTGAGTAAGATTGGAAAGGAAGAATGGACCGGTTACTTGAAGGACCTATACAGGAGTGCGACATCAGCTACACAACAAACCCCACCCAATATAGTAATAGAGGATTTCATCTCGGTAACGGAATCGGACGTAAGAAAAGCATTAGACAAGCTCAAAAATAGGAAAAGCCCAGGCCCAGACGACATCACTAACGAACTCCTTAAATATGGTGGCGAAAGATTGGTTCATGAATTGACCAATTTAACGCAGAAAATTATCGAACAGCACAGAATTCCTGACGAGTGGCGAACAAGCACGACTATCCTGCTTTTCAAGAAAGGCGATAGAAAGATACCCGGAAACTACAGGGGTATAAATTTATTATCATCCACTCTTAAACTAGTCACAAAAGTGATTACAAACTTAATAACTGACCGAATCACACTATCTGACGAACAACAAGGGTTTAGATCTGGGCGATCATGCACGGACGCGGTGTTTGTCATCAGGCAAATAGCAGAAAAATCCATTGAATATAATAGACCAGCATTCCTTTGCTTCATAGACCTAGAAAAAGCGTTCGATCGAATAAGAGTAGAAGATGTGGTACACCTCCTGTATGACAGACAAATACCGAGTAATATCATAAAAACTATTGAGGATATTTACCGAAACAACCAAATACAGGCTAGAATTGAAAACGAACTCACAGAACCGATAAACGTGGAAAGAGGTATACGTCAAGGTGACTCATTAAGCCCACTACTCTTCAACATTATTATGGATGAGATCATAAGCAAAAGCACGCAAGAACAGAGGCTATCGAATGGGAAGCAGGGAAGTAAAGATTCTGTGCTATGCTGATGATGCTGTTTTAGTGGCAGACAATGAGGATGACCTGCAAAGGCTCCTCTACACATTTAACACGGTCGCAAAATCGCTAGGGTTATCGATAGCAGTATCTAAAACGAAGTGCATGACTACATCAAAAACACACCCTACGATGTAAATTGGCAGTGGATGACAAGATAATCCACCAAGAGATGAATTTCCGTTACTTGGGTATCGAAATTTCGAGCTTTGGCGACTTGGAATCTGAGGTCAGAGGGCAAGCTATCAAAGCATCAAGAGCGGCCGCACAACTAGATGACACCATATTCAAAAACAAATATTTGAGAACGGAAGCTAAAGTACGTATCTATAAGACTGCAATTAGACCTATACTCACATATGCAGCGGAGACAAGACCTGAAACATCTAAAACCCAACAAATTATGGAGGCGACAGAGATGAGAATAGTAAGAAGAATAGCCGGAAAGACTTTACGGAACAGGGAAAGGAGCGCAGATATCAGAAGAGATTGCCAAATACAGAACATTAATGAGTGGGTGCTAGGTAGGAAAATTGAGTGGAACGAACATATTACTCGGATGACAGAGGACCGAATTGTGAAGGTAGCCAGAAACAGATCACCGTCAGGAAGGCGAAGCATTGGGCGACCTAGAAAGCGCTGGAGCGACAATCTACCTACATAGGGCGAGTTACGATGAGGAACAGGCACAAGCCTACTTGAAAGAAAGAAGAAGAAGAAGAAGCACAAGTCATCTTTCTATGAGAGAAATCCATTTTATATGGCAATAAGGTTATACAATAAACTTCCTACTAACTTGTTGTTGGAAATTGTTAATCACAATAAATTTAAGAAAGAATTGTTTATATTTTTGGTGGCACTTGAGCCGTATGATAAGAAAGAAGATTTGGGTTGAGGGGTTCAAATTATTGATGGAATTTCAACACCCTATATCTTTTGAACGGAGCCAAATTTGGAAAAATGTTATAGGAAGAAAATGTTTCTTTTGACGTAAAGAATATATGATTAAAATTAACACAATGGTCAAAGACTCACCCTGTATAAATAAAGATAACATGTACCTGAAATAACGAAAAATATTGATTTACATTTTTTGTAGAATTTGTAGTGATGTGATCGCTTGCCATAGCAAATTCTTGGAACAAGATCATGCAAGACACTGACTTGTACAATAATGGTTTCAATGGCCTTGATAATTTGCTAATTCTGTACGAATCTGAGTTTAAATTAGCCATTCTCTCATTAGTATGATTATCAACAAAGAGAAACTCAACTCTAATTGTTCAGTAACCAAAGATTCTGAATGTGTGTTTGCTACTTTAAATTTTGACAAGTCTTTATTTTTATTTCATTTTTAAGTTGGTGCTCTTGGTTAGGTTTAAAAAAAATGGCAAATAATATTAGGTGTACAAATAAGTTTCCGCGGTTTGTCAAAATATGGCCCCACCAGAAGGTTAGTCATCTGGCAACACCATAACCTTAAAGAACTAGTGATTCCGTATCAGCATCACGTAATTTTTTTCGTGCAAAAATGTCAAGTTTTATTCCGAATAAACATCATTTGCGGGAACTTTTGATTTACTTCTTTAATGTGAAAAAATCTGCAGCTGAGGCGCATCGATTGCTTCTAGAAGCATATGGTGAAGCTGCTTTAAGTGAGAGAAGTTGTCAGGAATGGTTTCAAAAGTTTAAGAACGGTGAGTTTGATGTTAAAGACAAAGAACGCAGTGGAAGGCCGAAAGTGTACGAAGACATGGAATTAGAAGCACTATTGGAGGAAGATTCGTCCCAAACGCAAAAAGAACTTGCACTTACTCTACAAGTGACTCAACAAGCAATTTCACATCGTTTAAAATCTTTAGGAATGATTCAAAAACAAGGAAATTGGGTTCCATATGAACTAAAGCCGAGAGACGTTGAACGCCGATTATGCATGAGTGAAATGCTGCTTGCCAGGAATAAAAAAAAGAGTTTTTTGCATCGTATAGTCACTGGTGACGAAAAATGGATTCACTATGATAATCCAAAGAAGAGAAAGTCATGGGTTAAGCCCGGCGAACCATCAACATCGACAGCTAAGCCGAATATTCATGGAAAAAAACTCATGCTGTGTATTTGGTGGGATCAGCTTGGTGTCGTGTATTATGAATTGCTGAAACCAAGCGAAACTATTACTGGAGCTCTCTACTGAATACAATTGATGAGATTGAGTCGGGCACTTAAGGAAAAACGCGCCCATTACTAGTCCAGACACGACAAAATTATTCTTTTACACGATAATGCTCGTCCACATGTTGCGGCGCCGGTAAAAACATACTTGGAAACACTCAACTGGGAAGTTTTACCCCACCCGCCGTATTCACCAGACTTAGCCCCTTCTGATTATCATCTGTTCCGGTCGATGGCACATGGTCTGTTTGAGCAGCGCTTCACATCATATGAAGACACCAAAAATTGGGTAGATTTGTGGATAGCGTCAAAAGATGAAGAGTTTTTTCGACGGGGTATCCGAATGTTGCCAGAAAGATGGGGAAAAGTAGTGGCAAATGATGGAAAATACTTTGAATAAAACGTAATGTACTTTTCCTTTACAATAAATTCCTAATTTTTTATAAAAAACCGCGGAAACTCATTTGTACACCTAATAAGTTAACATTTCTTTGTAGAATTCAAAAAATCTGGCAACTTGATCAAAAATATAAAAACACTTACGATGTCTGTTGTATCTAATCCACTTTCAGATGTCGACTGATCTCGATTATTCGAACCGGCCAAGGAAACAGGTACAGTTGGTATCCTAGGTCCATTAAATCCTGATAAGTTCGATAACTCAGAGGTTACATCAGAGCAATCATTATTCTGAGAAACATAAAAAAATTTAGAACATATTTTTGCACTTTTTGAAAAGAAGCAACACATTTGTCGATACAAGAACATACAGACTACGAAATGAAAAATTAGGACAAATCTCTAGGGGATCTTGAATTAGAGTAAAGAGAAACATCAAAAAACAGTTAAATTATGGAAAAGGTGTGGCATGATTACTGGAATAGAAAGATGATCCAATTTCGTATCGGAATATTCATCATGTGTAATTATGATCAAGATAAGAATTTAATTAATTAGTAGCACTGTGTTATGTGAAGTGTATCCTGGCGAATAAAGTAAACATTTTAATTAGCATGTATAATTGTCTTTCAGAAGATAAATCAAACGAAAGAGAGCAAATACTTAAATGGATAGTTATACTTCAACTTGAGACAGAATTATTTTTTAATAATTTTTGATATTGTTATTAAATTATGCACATACAAATAACCCGGAAATTCTCCTTTATCACAAATTGTAAATTTCAGTTTCCTGATAATATAAGCGTACTCAATGTACCAAAAAACCAGAAAAACTCACTTGGGAATAATTGTCCTCATTCTCAGAGTCACTGAATTTATCGGAAGGCTCATCCTCGCTATCAGTATCCTCCAAACCGACATGCGACTTCTTATGCCATTCCTCAGAGCCAATAATAAGAGGAAGTCTTCTATTTATATAAGGATCTATTCTTCTATATATGTAACTAAGAAAAAAATTCTGATTTTAAGGTAACATTTAAAATTCATATCAAAACAAACCTTGGTTCATCTTCATCTTCGCTATCACTGACTGTCACTTTAACCCTTTCGTAATGTTCACTTAAAATTTCCAAACCTAATGCAACAGCTTCTTTGAAGTCTTCAATTGTTTCTTCTTCAGGCACCTTATTTTTTTCCTAGAATTTAGATGAATCAGATGGATCACAAACTGAATCGATTGATTTACTTCGTCTTTCGTGTTTTCCACGACGAGTGTTTCATCATCTTCGTAGACTCTACATTCGACAAACTGAGTGTTTCGGAGACTGCTGAAATCATTCTTGGCTAAATCCAGTTGCAGATGGATCTTACTCAAATTTTGACACAAGTTCTCTATTTTATCGTTGACATCTTCGGCTTTACTCAATAGTTTCTGTTAGAAAGGAAACATAATTGGATTTATTCGATTTGAAAGGTCAATATCCTTTTATTGAATATTTCATTTACAGTAACGCAATACCTACATCACCAAATGCTTTCAAAGTATGCAAGAGAGCTGTATCACAAGCCAAATTCCATGTATCTGCATGATCAACAATTTCTTCAGTTGTCCAAGGTCTTTCCCAATCCTTTGCATTCGACATTTTATCGTTTCACGATATCATCAAAAATATTACACGTCATATTAATATAACACAATTTTATTACTTAATAGGTCTACTTCCTTTCACTTCCTCACATTAAAAAATTGTTATTCCTAACAGGGGAAGTACAAAAAATTTCAACAAAAACAAAGTTGTTACTGTCAAGTTGACAGCTCTATGTAAGGTTAAATATTTTGTTTATCATTCGATTTGAACTATCATCTAATGACCTACCATTATGAAGATGAAAGTCTTCTAATATTTTTCGAAAAATGGAAAATGATTTTTGACCTTTAAATAACTGTTTTTTCCTTTAGTATGAGTTTGTTTCAATGAAACAAATACATGATTAAAAAAATTTAAAAGTGATGTGATCATAACTGCCGGTCACCTACATCATGGTCAATTCGAATCAATTGAGGGGATTGTTACGAAAATCAAAAATAGCTGAATATATTTGATGATTTACTGTAATATTCGTAATGAATTGCAATTATATACCTCACTTTCATGACTTCAATAATGCAAAACGGTCATGAGGAAGAAAATGTCTGATTCTCTATCAAACAAAAAATTCTGAACTTCAAATTGTCAATTCGAAGATTAATTATACCGAAAACACGTGGACTCAGTACTATAACAAAGAAAACCAGTTATTTAATGCTTCTGACCAATGATAAACGTACCCAATAAAGATGAAGTATACCGAAAACAGGAGGACCAATAAAAGACGAGAATCTATATTTTCGCTACTCTTGTTATTCACCGTTCGTTACAGTGACTCAAATCCATGACAATTGAACCTCAAGCTCCGCCCATCTGACATTTAGGTGAATACTATCATGACTCCAATAATGCAAAACGGTAATGAGGAAGAAAATATCTGATACTCTATCGGAATTGCCCAAATAAAAAATTCTGAACTTCAAATTGCCAATTCGAAGATTAATTATACCGAAAACACGTCGACTCAGTACTATAACAAAGAAAACCAGCTATTTAATGTTTCTGACCAATGATAAACGTACCCAATAAGGATGAAGTATACCGAAAACACGAGGACCAATCAAAGACGAGAATCTATATTTTTGCTACTCTCTTGTTATTCACCGTTCGTGACAGTGACTCAAATCCATGACAATTGAACCTCAAGCTCCGCCCATCTGACATTTAGGTGAATACTATCATGACTCCAATAATGCAAAACGGTAATGAGGAAGAAAATGTCTGATACTCTATCGGAATTGCCCAAACAAAAATTCTGAACTTTAAATTGAGAATTCGAAGATTAATTATACCAAAACACGTCGACTCAGTACTATAACAAAGAAAACAAGCTATTTAATGTTTTATTTATTTATTAATGTTTATACTGTCTTACTAGGTCATATATCAAGTACACCCCTCAGAATAATTAAAGAGTTAGGTTAACCAGTGTGTGTTCAGGCTTTGTTACTGTGTTAGGCACATGTTTCTGACCAATGATAAACGTACCCAATAAGGATGAAGTATACCGAAAACACGAGGACCAATCAAAGACGAGAATCTATATTTTTGCTACTCTCTTGTTATTCACCGTTCGTGACAGTGACTCAAATCCATGACAATTGAACCTCAAGCTCCGCCCATCTGACATTTAGGTGAATACTTTCATGACTCCAATAATGCAAAACGGTAATGAGGAAGAAAATGTCTGATACTCTATCGGAATTGCCCAAACAAAAAATTCTGAACTTCAAATTGCCAATTCAAAGATGAAATATACCGTAAACACGAGGACCAATCAACAACGAGAATCTATATTTTTGCTATTCTCTTGTTAGTCACCATACGTGATAGTGACTGAAACAAATCCATGATGACATTTGAACATTAAGTAGGCCCATCTGATATCTTCTTTAAATTAAATGGTTTGTAAGTAGTCATTGTCACTGGCTGGACCATCCATACAGAGAGTTCTGGAAAGAGTTCACCGATCGTGACCACACAACTTCTTGAGCAGAAACCTTGTCGTACTTTTTGAAGATAGGTTATAGAATCTGATAACCAATCCTGGGAGCGAAGATGTACAATGAGAATATAATGGACAAGGGCTCAGCCAAAGCATCAGCGCAGGAATGAAGCAGCTGTTTTTTGCTTTGTCGAATATGGTTTATGGTTGTTTGTATGTACTCTCTCTGGATAACATGTAGTCAGGCTAAAAAAAGAATTCAAACAGAGAGAAATTTCCCTAAGAAATAGCTTAAAAATCTGCCATCGTGGCGCTGGCATCTTCGCGGAAGTTCCTAATCCGTGACTATTCTGTGGTACCAGCTTCAAACATAGAATATAGTTTTCTGTTCTAAGGTACCAGCTTCTTCTCTAGTTGCGGAGTGATCTTTTGACCACTGTGACGACAGCAGGCCGGGCCAGCAGGCCGAGATCCCAAAGTTACCATAGCTTCATTCGGGTTCGTATTTTTCTGACTGTTCTGGGACAGTCCTCAGGGTGCGCAGAACTGATGCGTAATAGCTGAGGATTTTTTGATCAT
The DNA here is from genome assembly GCA_030674115.1 of Micraspis discolor. Classification (NCBI taxonomy): domain Eukaryota; kingdom Metazoa; phylum Arthropoda; class Insecta; order Coleoptera; family Coccinellidae; genus Micraspis; species Micraspis discolor. The sequence continues at coordinate 4,249,903 of JARTUT010001743.1, forward strand.
TGTTGGACCATTCTTGGACAGTCAGAAAATTATCAGAGAAATGCAGAACCCGAACAGCAAAGTGAGGATTAAAAATGGAGAGAGATGGGTACAGTTTTGGTGGTTCTTTGTTTAATTGCGCCTGCCAGACAACAACTTTCAAGCACTTGGTTGTTTGTTTCATTTGTGTTTACGAATTTTCGTCAGGAAATGTTTGACAAATAATATCTTGTTTGAAGGTAAGGAGTGATGTTTCTGTAATAAGCTGTATTAATACGTTAATTATATTGTTTCCAGGCTTTCACTAACTGTGTGAATAAATAAGAGAAGCATTAGGAATAAGTGACAAAACTAATTGTGGTTGGGAGTCGAGTTTTATTTTGGAGTTCTTAATCTTACGATCCATAAAAATGAATGACTAAATAAGATGGAAAGAAGAATTATTTGTACCTAGATGTTTAGAGAATATAAGACTAGGTGATATTTTCTTCCCTATTGAATGGAAAATTAATGCAATGGGTATTAGAAAGAATAGTGGCCAATTATCCTTAATGCTTACTTCAGGATAAACATCGGTATAACCTGCAACAAAATGGATATTCTCTTGTGGAGTGTACAGCAAAATATGCAGAGAGGTTGAACAGTTACTCAAAATTCATAATGCCAAAATATCACCAAGTGTATCCATGTGTAAAATCTAGTAATTGTACTCCGTAGTGCTACTTTTTGCAATATTCAAACCTTTCCAATTTTTTTCAGAGCTATTTTTTGTAAGATATTGGAACTTATTAAAAACAATGAAATAATGATTGCAAAGTATAATTCAGCAAATCAATTTTGATATTAGAAATAGTAGACAGCATGTATAGCAATATATGTGTTTATTTTTGTGATTCTATTTAATCAACTGATTTAAAAGTTTCAAATGCTCTCATTATAACAGAATTTCGATTTGTCATACTTGCAATTTCAGGATTGTCGATTCTAAAATATATTTATTGTAGTATACCTAATTTTCAAGAATTGGATTCAAAACGAAAGAATGTTTATTTCAATCGACAAAAGTTTTGAATGTTGACAATCATAGTAAATTGTGTGAAGATATCTCAACATATATTATAACGTATTTCAGGCAACGACTTAGTACAGGTAATGGAAATGAGAAATAATTTTCAATGTTCTATGGAAACCCATCATTTCATGCTTTAAATGACCTTAGTGGCCAAACGCCTCGTTAGTTGATAGATAAATCTCTTGGATAAACAACAAGAGGGATCAAACACAACTCATTTCAATCCTGAAATCTATTCGATAAATTACACAAGGGATCGAACACTAATGTAATGGATTTTGAAGAAACTGGTTGTTTGTATTTATTAGATGTAAACAATTGGTATATCAAGCTGGTAAAGGGATTGTGTTTGATCATCTATAAAGTTTTTAGCTTTTCATGTGAGTGTTTGACCTTGTCCAGACCTATGGGGAGTGCTGAAATTAATTCTTGAATTCTTTTTTGTATGTGTATGTGTTTATACTAATTTGTTATGGTAATCTATATAGTTTGGCATCAGTGCTTCAAATCAAGCATTGCTCTATAGTTTTTGTATCAGAAGGAAAATTCTTGTTTATATGATCTTTCTTGTTGATTATTCTGATAGTTTCTTGGTGTGTTGTTAAAAATTCAATTGAGCTGATACTGAATCTATATTTCCTAGAATTAATTTTTTGTTGTGAATATTAGTCTATACATAATTGTGCTCTATTTGATAAAGAATCAATGAATAGTTTTGTATAGTATTCAGCCTCATGAAATCAGTTTATTGGATTTATGTATTTCAAGGTCAATCTCGTGACATTTAAATTTTTTGTATTACCCAAAAATAAAAAGCTTCTTCATCTTTGTAGGAAATCTTATTTCATACCCACTATATCAAATCAATTTATACCTAAAATCTAAATTAATTCAATGATGTGATAATAACTAGTTATACAGATCTGAAAGTGAAAATATTTCCAAAACATTATTGAACATAAAGTAAAATTGGTAAATCAGGTAACCATACAATTTACCTATATAGGTAAGGGATTGCTCTGAATTCTGATGTAGTTTATATTTCAGTTTATACTATCAAAAATATTCATGTGCTAATGCAACCACTGTCTGAATATGGGTGATTCAACAAAGCTCAGAAAATAGATCTATCAAAATGTTTTGTCTGATACATATTCACTGTTCAGTATTTATCAGGTGGGATTATATATATTTTGAGAATTTTAATAATGATTAGTAATTTGAATTGCGCTATTATAGTACTCAACTGTTTCTATCAATATTAAATTTTTGCTTTGTCGATGAAAATTTGATAAAACATTATTCTAACTATGGAAAACAATTTCATGCAGACGAAACTCTCAAACAGAAAAAATTCGCTAGGTATTTCATTGATAATCAGGTTGCTGATAAATAAACTGAGATTGTCATTTCGTTTCATCAAAAATTTGAATTTTTGAAATATACCTAGTTACATGCGCACATTACCTTTTTGAATATAATGGTTTTCAATTGTTAATTTAAAAGGAGCTTTTAATGCAGTTGGTAGCAAACTTTGATGTAAAGGGAAATCTTGATTTATTTCCCGTCTAAAATCACGAATTTACCACGAATTGCGTTTTCAAGTGATTGTTGTTTAAGGGTTGGTAGCATTTTAGTCCGCAAAATATCCTGAACTGATACTTGCTCTCGAGTAGGTACCGATTTTGACTGTACTGGAACTGTACTGGGATTGTACTGAAAAAACCCGAACAGCGAACCAATTTGAAGATTTGGTCCAAAATTTGTCAGAGAAAACCCGAACAAGTTGAATTTGGCAAAATGCGCAAACTCGTAGGACTATTTGAATTGGTTACAGCAGAAAATTTCAATTTAATTCTCCTGATCATATAAGCCATAAATTGAAATAAAAGCAAATAGATTAATGAATATGTCAATAAAAATAATAATGCACATTTTTAATATTGCCGATTTGTTGACCAGAGCCGAAAAATTTTTTTAATAAAGCTATTTTTCACATACTTAAAAATAGTTAAGGAATTCTAAATGATTATTTAGAAAACTTAAATCATTGTAATAAATAAAGTTGTACTAGTTCTTGCAATTTGAATTGGACAACTCAAGGAAAGTAAATAGAAAACTCATAATCCTGCCCCTGAAAACGCTTTATAATATTAATTTATAATCATTTAACTTAATACCAATTTATGCACGATTTGAAACCATCTATGTTTAGATTTGTTTATATCTGTTAACGGATGCAGATAAAATTCAAACATTTCAAATTACGAAAGAAATTGGTTAACTCCTCCCTCCTAAGGCGGTTCTACGGGAAAATCCTAAAATGGTCCTGAGGATAGTCCCAGAATCGTCAGAAAATAATCAGAAATAAATCCTGATATAACCCGAACATCGGACTACTCGGTTCGAAATTAGTCAGAGAAAACCCGAACACCGAACACTGAAATGCGCATGATTCTGATGGTTCTGGAACAGTCAGAATTTGAACCCGAATGAAGCTCATATCGACCAGTGGCGTCGGTGGTGAATGTGGTCAATGACACGCTGCGCTCTGACGCTGAATATTAGTTGACTGCGTTTACGTTCAATAAGAAGAAATCAAGTCTTACTTATTTTTATCTTAAAATACTTCAGATAAACAAATCGGGTTTAAGGAATACTCAAAACCTTTTTGATGACTTCAAAATCTTTACTTTTTTGCATCCTATCGAAAATGGTTTCAGATTATTTATATCGAATCGTATTTGACAAGATTCATGGATAGAAAATACTATCTCGCTTTCATAGGGAAACAATCTGGTCAACATGAAAAAGTTCAAGATTTTTTCGTTAATTTCTGCAAGTTGCGGCCAATCTGAAAAAATGAAAAATACTTTCTGACAGTCTCTAGCTATACGTTCCACATGAAATAATTACTACGCTTTGATAGGGAAAAATTCTAAACTGCCCAACATGAAAAAGTTCAAGATTGTTTTTCCTTAATTTCGCAAGTTGCGGCCAATCTGAAAAAATGAAAAATACTTTCTGACAGTCTCCAGCTATACGTTCCACATGAAATAATTACTACGCTTTGATATGGAAGAATTCTACACTACTCAAAATTAAAAAGTTCAAGATTTTTTTCGTTAATTTCGCAAGTTGCGGCCAATCTGAAAAAATGAAAAATACTTTCCGACAGTCTCCAGCTATACGTTCCACATGAAATAATTACTACGCTTTGATAGGGAAGAATTCTACACTGCCCAACATGAAAAAGTTCAAGATTTTTTCGATAATTTCGCAAGTTGCGGCCAATCTGAAAAAATAAAAATACTTTCTGACAGTCTCCAGCTATACGTTCCACATGAAATAATTACTACGCTTTGATAGGGAGGAATTCTACACTGCCCAACATGAAAAAGTTCAAGATTTTTTTTCGATAATTTCGCAAGTTGCGGCCAATCTGAAAAAATGAAAAATACTTTCTGACAGTCTCTAGCTATACGTTCCACATGAAATAATTACTACGCTTCGATAGGGAAAAATTTTACACTGCTCAACATGAAAAAAGTTCAAGATTTTTTTTCGATACTTTTGCAAGGTGCGGTCGTTCTGAAAAAATGAAAAATACTTTCTGACAGTCTCTACCTATACGTTCCACATGAAATAATTACTACGCTTTGATAGGGAGAAATTCCACACTGCCCAACATGAAAAAAGTTCAAGATTTTTTTTCTATAATTTCGCAAGTTACGGCCAATCTGAAAAAATGAAAAATACTTTCTGAAAGTCTCTAGCTATACGTTCCACATGAAATAATTACTACGCTTTGATAGGGAAGAATTCTACACTGCCCAACATGAAAAAATTTCAAGATTTTTTTTCGATAATTTCGAGAGTTGTGGCCAACCTGGAAAAATGAAAAATACTTTCTGAAAGTCTCTAGCTATACGTTCCACATGAAATAATTACTACGCTTTGATAGCGAAGAATTCTACACTGCCCAACATGAAAAAAATTTCAAAATTTTTTCTATAATTTCGCAAGTTGCGGCCAATCTGAAAAAATGAAAAATACTTTCTGACAGTCTCTAGCTATACGTTCCACATAAAATAATTACTACGCTTTGATAGGGAGAAATTCCACACTGCCCAACATGAAAAAAGTTCAAGATTTTTTTTCGATACTTTGGCAAACTGCAGCCAATCTGAAAAAATGAAAAATACTTTTTGGAAGTCTCTAGCTATACGTTCCACATGAAATAATTACTACGCTTTGATAGGAAAAATTCTAAACTGCCCAACATGAAAAAGTTCAAGATTTTTTCATTAATTTCATAAGTTGCGGCCAATCTGAAAAAATGAAAAATACTTTTTGGAAGTCTCTAGCTATACGTTTCACATGAAATAATTACTACGCTTTGATATGGAAAAATTTTAAACTGCCCAACATGAAAAAAGTTCAAGATTTTTTTTCTATAACTTCGCAAGTTGCGGCCAATCTGAAAAAATGAAAAATACTTTCGGGAAGTCACTAGCTATACGTTCCACATGAAATAATTACTACGCTTTGATATGGAAAAATTCTAAACTGCCCAACATGAAAAAAGTTCAAGATTTTTTTTCGTTAATTTCGCAAGTTGCGACCAATCTGAAAAAATGAAAAATACTTTAGGAAGTCACTAGCTATACGTTCCACATGAAATAATTACTACGCTTTGATAGGAAGAATTCTACACTGCCCAACATGAAAAAATTTCAAAATTTTTTCTATAACTTCAAGTTGCGGCCAATCTGAAAAAATGAAAAATACTTTCGGGAAGTCACTAGCTATACGTTCCACATGAAATAATTACTACGCTTTGATAGGAAAAATTCTAAACTGCCCAACATGAAAAAGTTCAAGATTTTTTCGATACTTTTGCAAGGTGCGGTCGTTCTTGAACTTTTTTCATGTTGGGCAGTTTAGAATTTTTCCATATCAAAGCGTAGTAATTATTTCATGTGGAACGTATAGCTAGTGACTTCGAAAGTATTTTTCATTTTTTCAGATTGGCCGCAACTTGCCAAAGTATCGAAAAAATCTTGAACTTTTTCATGTTGGGCAGTGTGGAATTTCTCCTATCAAAGCGTAGTAATTATTTCATGTGGAACGTATAGCTAGTGACTTCCGAAAGTATTTTTCATTTTTTCAGATTGGCCGCAACTTGCGAAGTTATAGAAAAAATCTTGAACTTTTTTTCATGTTGGGCAGTTTAGAATTTTTCCATATCAAAGCGTAGTAATTATTTCATGTGGATCGTATAGCTAGTGACTTCCCGAAAGTATTTTCCATTTTTTCAGATTGGCCGCAACTTGCGAAATTAACGAAAAAAATCTTGAACTTTTTTAATTTTGAGTAGTGTAGAATTCTTCCATATCAAAGCGTAGTAATTATTTCATGTGGAACGTATAGCTGAGACTGTCAGAAAGTATTTTTCATTTTTTCAGATTGGCCGCAACTTGCGAAATTAACGAAAAAATCTTGAACTTTTTCATGTTGGGTAGTGTAGAATTCTTCCTATCAAAGCGTAGTAATTATTTTATGTGGAACGTATAGCTAGAGACTGTCAGAAAGTATTTTTCATTTTTTCAGATTGGCCGCAACTTGCGAAATTAACGAAAAAATCTTGAACTTTTTTCATGTTGGGCAATGTAGAATTTCTCCCTATCAAAGCGTAGTAATTATTTCATGTGGAACGTATAGCTAGAGACTTCCAAAAAGTATTTTTCATGCAAAATTATCGAAAAACATAATGAACTATTTTTATGTTGAGCAGATTGTTTCGCTATGAAAATGATAAAGTAATTTCTTTCCATGGATCTTGTCAAATACGATTCGATATAAATAATCTGAAACCATTTTCGGTAGCCTGCAAAAAAAAGTAAAGATTTTGAAGTCATCAAAAAGCTTCTGAGTATTCCTTAAACCTGATTTGAACATCTGAAGTATTTTAAAATAAAAATAAATAAGACTTGATTTCTTGTTATTGAACGTAAACGCAGTCAATTAATATTATTCAACGTCAGAGCGCTGCGTGTCATTCACCACCGACGCCACTGGTCGATATGGGAACTCAGCCTGCTGGCCCGGCCTGCTGTCGTCACACTGGTATCTTTTTGGTAGCTCGGGTATCTTCGGATTTTAGCAGCTTGGGGCTTTTCATACCACTGTAATATCTATGATCCAGATTTATTGTTCTATAATATCTGGACCATAGACTAAAGATTATTCTTTTTAATCTATGAGCTGGACAGTTAACCTCTACAAAGCTGATTGTCAGATTGTTTTTGTATTGAGTGAAATTTCATGAGCAGAACTAACTGTATTTTAATGCTTCCTTCGTAGTTTGAACTTTTTAGATTGATCCTAAATATGGCAGACCGCTTAACACAATTACAAGATTGCATCAATCAAGTAAGACATAATTTATTTAGGAAAACCTAAGAATAATATGATAATTCGTTTCCAGCAAGCTGAACACTTTTGCAATAGTATAGGGATTCTGCAACAGTTCGCACCTCCAAGTAAATTCCCGAATTTTGACAGAACAGGATCCCAAACACCTCAACAACAATCACAAGAAGACTATGTACAATTGTTTACATCGTTGATTGCACGATGTGCAAAGGATATCGATACTCTTATTGAATCTCTACCAAGTGAGGAAAATTCTCCAGAGTTGCAGGTAGAAACAGCAAAATTACATCTAATAATTAACTGGATGTTAAGCATTCAACATAGTCATTGGTTAAAGGCATAGTTGATAAGAATAATCGCATCGCTTTATTCATAGAATATCAGTACAACAGAATTTTATGATAATCAAAATTCATATCTCATGTAGATTCAATTTTGTCCAATTATCAATTCATAAAAAAAATTTTTTTTCATGCCAGACGATGCTTTTACTCAATGAGTATGGTGATAATTTGTGGAAGGAAATGCAATTATTCTTTCACTTTTTGATTTTTGAGAATACTAAATAATTATTTTTAGCTGCAGTCTTTGAGATTGTTAGAGGTAGAAAACCAAGATTCAGCTGAAAAACTTGAAGCAGTAGTTCGAAGAGGACAAAACTTGTTAGAACATATTCAAGGTGCTCTAAGTGAAATTGCTCAGGCCCAATTGGATATGCAGAATATGGCAAAAGCTGCTAGCAGCACTAATGAAAATTAAAGGTTTTTATTTTTCGATATGATTAAATGTAAATAAACTTATTTTTAAGATTCATAAGTATATAGAAAAATTAAATAAATCAAATGATTTTTATAAACACGATAACTTTGTAGCCCAGGGTATCATGGTGGACCCCATCAATTTGTTAAATAAATCTTAAACAAAAAGAGCCGAGCAGTGGTCTACACAATTTATTCACAATATATTCATTGAAATATTATAACAAGTTATACTAGCACATGTAATCGATTTACTTAAGACGACTGAAGAGTTTTGGGGTAACACAATGATCAATAGCGTGTAGCAGGTCAACTAATTCCTCGAAACAAGTTTCCGTTGTATGAGATTTGGAGTTGACTCTATCTTCGCACTGCTGTAATATTTCAGCCAGATGTTTAGCATGATCAGTTTCCCTGCATTCAGCCTGAAAAAATATTAAATATTCATTTGTTTCTAGGTGAGGTTAGGTTTTATATGTACCCGCAAAGTTTCTTGTGGATCTACTATGTCTTCCTCCTCAGCTTCCTCTTGTGCCCTAACAGTGAAAGATTTTGTAAATCTCGAGAAAAAGTTTTCAAAAACCATTTTTTTCTGTTCTAAAACTCCCTACTTGCGTAATCAATAAATTTTTGTTCAGCTCAGGAATCAACACAGAAGAACTAATTTATCTGTGTGGTTCAATCACAGAAATAATAGGGAATTTTCTTCTGTGGTTATCAAAGTGGAAAAAAAGCTCAACAAAATATATGTCGCAATTGTAGAATATCTGATTATAAGAAACATACTCCTCGATTATCAAAATATGAATAGAGAAGAAATTCTTTAACAAATTTTGAGGTGCAATTAATTAAATCCACAGAGCATAAAGCAACTATAACCTCAAAATTATCAAAATGAGACAGAACTCCAAATAAAATTTATCTGAGACATTTTTAATTCCTTATACATTTTTTTAGTGAATTCTTCATTTTTCTGGCATTCCCAATGAAGGAAAAAATCTCGTATTGGATTTTTTCCAGACCACCGATCAATATGATTCTTATTCTATGAGTGAAATTGAAGCCTCTAAAGAGGAAGATGTGAATTGTTAGTTTTGTACTTGTAAAAATGGTTACAGAATGTTATGTATATTGAAAAAGTACCTAGTTTATATTTATAAACAAAAGTGTTGTTAATTGTAACAATACTTCCTTTGGGCGATTATTGACGGCTATTTGGTTCAAAAAACACTGATGTTTATTATAAAATTTTGACATAATTTATAGGTTAGAATCCTCTTGTGTATATTCATGAAATTTGGATTATTTTTCAATTTGCAATATTTAAATGGGGATTATGAATGGCGTTTTTCTCCCGTGGGTTAACAGAATTCATTTATAATTATTGCATAGTGATTGTGTTCTTGATATTTGATCCAAGCTGATTGCAATTCCTGAATGTTATCACAATTGTAATTATTATTACAATTAGAAGAATTTGTGTTTGAGAAGTTTCAAAAAGGTAAAAAATGTATAAAATATTATCTTAACTATCAACTAAACAATTTTTTTTCAGTATGAATGGTACCATGGATCAGAGAAATAAAGTGCATCCACCTAAGGCTATGAAGAGTTATAAATTGTTGGTGGATCCCTTTCTAGTTAAGGGCGCTGCTAAATTATATAGATATGACGGTGTAGTCCCAGATGACCCTACATATCCACCGGTGGTAACACTCAGAGATCCCCGTTCACATTTGACGAGGATATGGACTCGGTTGGAAAGTCTAGATCTTCCTGCCCCTAGGTAAGTTACAAAACATTTCTGAAACACGTAAATTATTGGATTCAATGGTAAATTCATACATGTACAGTTAGAATTCACAAATAGGATTTTAGATGTTTCTACTCGGATGGATGTTGAGTTTTTTTTTGAGGAAATTTGAAAAATAACTATAATGTTGAAGTTCTCTCTATAACATTGTGAAATATGATTCAAAAAAATGTTTTCATTTGGTTACATTTAGGCTGGGAGCTTTTGGTGATGGTACTATTTGTTTATACATAATTGTCAAGTGATGGTAGGTTCTATACTTCGATTTTATAGTTGATTCAGCTTCAAAATTATTTTTTTTTTTAAACAAGCTATAATTTATTGAAAAATTGATAATGAATTTGGAAAAGTTTGGACTGAATTTTTTTTTTCATAGCCCGATTTTAAGGTAGTAAATCACGTGAAGGAAGTTCTTAATTTTGGAATTTTCTTCAATTGTGCAACTTACAAGGAGGGATTTATATTATTATTGACTTCTTTTTATTTGCAAAATGCGAAAATTAATGAAAGAATTAATTGCGTGACAAATCATCTAAGATTACGTCATGGACCATAGAACAATAATAAACACGTCAATAGTACAAATGAACTACTTGCGTATGGCGGGAAGTTTGAATAGTTTTGAATATTCAATATTAAAACTATATTATTTTCCATTGATTTCACGGATTTCTTTAATTTTTCAGATTCAAAATTGATAGCAATTACGTTGGCGAACCGCCTGCCATCGAAGTTACAATTTTTCAACTGAATGATAATATCGATAAGCAGTTTCTTAGAGATGTGGTACAAAAGTTTGGTGCAATCGATGAAATATTTATTTACTATCATCCTGTTACCAATAAACATTTGGGTATTGGTCGAGTCGTGTTTGAGACTGTCAAATCAGCGAAGGCATGTGTAGAAAAATTGAACAATACCAGCGTTATGGGTAAAATTCTGGAAGTATTTTTGGACCCGTTTGGCGAGAAATGCAGGAATAAATTTGAAGACTATACGATAGAGAAGAAACCGCCTGAAGTGGCACAACCTTCAAAGGCCGAACTTGAGAAAGAAGAAAGATTAGCAATGGAATATAAGGTTGTACAAAATTTATATCTGTTATGTTACAAAATATAGAGCGAAATGTTGAATTTCTATTTTTTTTTCAGGAACTACAGGAAGAAGAACATAGAAAAAACGAAAAGAAAAGGGAGAGGGAGAAATTAGAGAGGGAGAGATATGGTAGGTCAAGTTTCAGCAGGAATGAATATGCCACACCAGCCGGTAGCTCTGACCATGGATATGGTACAGCGTCGAGTGATTTTTCAACCAATTTCAGTTCCTCTAGCACAACACCCATCGGGTTAGTATTTTTTTACCTTCATTAGTGGAAAATATATAGAATACTAACTGAGAGTATCTTGAGAACACCTTTTACATACGGTAGATTATGTGAGGTTTGTGATTATTATTTTTCAGGTTTGAATTTTCTCATCCAACAATACCACTGACTCCTCAGTATGGTTTTCCAACTCCAAATGCTTATCCAATGAATCCCCCTCCACCTCATACGATATGGCCAATGACACCGCAATGGCCTTCGGAGAGTTGGGATAGAACACCTACGTCGGTAGCTCCACCCAAATGGCCAGTAGCCGAAGAAAAGCCAGTTAAAACAGACAGGGAAAAATATAAAGAAACCAAAGCGAAAGATAAAAAAAGAAATAGTACTTCATCTAATTATAAAACAAATAATGAGGATAAGACTGAAGAGGATACTAAACTAGATCTGGATACTCGGTGAGTGATTTATTCAATATATAAGAGATATTAACACTCTAAGATAGCTGAATTGAAAAATTTTAGTATTGGTTATTTAATCAGTCAGGGTATTTCTTTTCCCTACCAACCTCTAGATTGGGGCTCAATAATTACTATCTAAGCTGTTTCTGACTTGATTCAAACTAAGAGAGCTTCCCTTCATGTCGATGTTTTTTTAATGGGCTACAGTCACTCGAGCTGGGTGTGAGATCATAGATATAGAAACTTGATGTCTAACTCTCTCACTAATCGTCCCTGACGCATTTAATTCATAAAACTGACAAAATGGCCGCCGAGTTTTGGTCATAGAGAAATGAATACATCTATGTTTGAGCATTGTTTAAAGAGAACATAGTTAGGGCTCGTTTATACTGGCTGGTACCTTATGCCGTAAGCCCTTACCTTATTCCGTATGCCGTAAGAATTTCAGTAGGCGTTTATACTGGCTGTTAACTTAACCTTAAACAGAACATAGAGTTTATGGATTTTGCTGTATGCTTGTTAATAATTGTCATTTTGAATTTGAGTTTCAATGTTTTGAAACGTGCTGATCATCTTGAATTAAAATTTATTATATTATTTGAAATTACCGCTATTAAAACAGAGATCGATTATGTATTCAATACTCTGATATAAATAATTGACCCTCTATAGAATGCGCATGTGTCAAAAAAACTCGCCCAATATTACATTCCCTTAATTTGTCTTACTTATAAGATAGTCTTATACACTTATAAGATAATCTAATCTAATTATCTAATATATATATGTAATTTGTCCAAATTATTTATGAATATATATTTCTATGAATTTGTCCTAGAAGTTGAACATTTTACCGGTAAGGGAATGAGTATGAACGAAAGCATTGAATTCCTATGGTTCAACTTTTAAGGTTAAGGTTACGGCATAAGGTACCAGCCAGTATAAACGAGCCTTTAGTTACTCGCCGTACTAAAGGGATTGGATGGCAGTTCACACCGCCATCTATTAGAACTTAATTGTAAATGCGAAATCAAGGTCCATGCAAATACGCCCTCACAGGATCAGTTAGCAACTAATTGGCCCGGTGAACAGTTTTCTACTTTTGTTATGAAACCATTTCCCTAAGACGTGAAGAGTGAATAATCTGAGATATTAAGGCGTTATTGTGTGAATTCTCTTTTAGGTCATGTACAATTCGAAGTATAACTTCACAGAGTTCATTTATGATTTCCGATTTACCAGAAACAGAGATTACATACAAATAACCGAAAATAAGGGTAACTTTCGATTTTCAGATGGAATGGCGTGTTTATTAATAAATTCCAAGTTGAATATTGTGAAAGCTTCATAAAATATGACTAAAAAATTTCAATTGTATCTTTGAAGTTATGTCAAGTTTGGAAAAATTGATATAGAAAAAATTAAGACTCTAGGGGGTGAGCCGGATATTTGCGATTTGGTTATTTCTTTGAAATCCAGAAAGAATAACCAGAAATTATCGCTTGAATGCTCGGGTTTGGTTATCCGTGCTGTCATTCTTTTGATTCACGTTTATTATATTGAAGTTTATGTTACTCTCGAGAGTCCGGACATAGTAAGTGTTGCTGAACATTGGTGCAATTCCACAGAAGTGTTATTTATGAGCTTAAAGGGCTATGTAATGGCTGCTTCATACTGCCGGCCTACAAGACAGCATGGTGGAACAGCTATATATATTAAATCTAAATTTGAATTTGAACCTATTTCTTATATAAAGAAATTTTCAGTTGAATTGCACTGTGAATTTTCTGCGATTAAGGTTAAACATATGTATCGTAACATCTGTGTTCTCAGTGTGTACAGGCCTCCCACGGGTAGCTTGGAATTATTCGACGAGACAATGTCATATGTTCCGAATTATTGTCTTACTGGTTCGCATTCTATTTTTGTTTGTGGTGATTTGAACATAAACTATCACGAGTCAGGTAGGGCGCTGGATTATCTTTTGCTGCAGTTTGATCTAAGCGTTACATCAGAGGAACCAACTAGAATCTTCACTAACAAGCATGGCATCACTAGTTCTTCCAAAATTGATTATATTTTAACCAATATACAGCGCGATTTGGTAAATACCACCGTGGCTGATTCTGACATCGGGGATCACAAGGTTATATCACTTCGTTTCGAGTGCGTCTCGCCTAGCTCTGTAGATAACACATGTTTTTCGTACATACCGATGTCTAACAGAAAATAACTTGCAGAATCTATCGTTGAAGGCCGCTTCTGCATTTTTCGATGGTATGTACCATGAAAACGATTTTGAAAGTCGCTTTGGCCATTTCTATAACATATTACAGCATTTGTTAGATTCTACTTGTCCGATCAAAACAAAGAAATGTTTTTTTAATTACAAAACAGATTGGATCACTGATGAAATCAGACAGGCCAGTAATGATCTCAAGAACCTTCATTGGTTGTTCAAAAATTTAAAATCTCGACAAACTAGAGATATTTATTTAGCGGCTAAAAAGGATTATAAAGTTTTAATAAAATCCACTAAATTGAATTACTATAAGAATATTTTGGATTTCTCCAGTAATAAAAATAAAACTATTTGGAACTTGGTGCGTGAGGAAACCGGTCTCACTAAATTTGATAAAATATTAGGTTGAAAGTTCATGGTAGCATTATCTCTGACCAACCAGATGTAGCTAATGCATTCGCTGAATATTTTTCCTCGATAAATATACTAAGTGTTGAGAGGCATTTCGGTGGTTATAGGTCTCGTTCGTGTACAACTCGTTCATTGACCGTCAATAATTTCTTTTCTTTCCGGTTGAAGCTGAGGAAATAGCCTCAGTTATACACAAAATAAAAAATAATAACAGTTGCGGGCATGATACTAGGACTAAGAGATAAGCTCACTTGGGGTACGAGTTTAGAACAAATTCGCGCATGACGTCATCAAGAGACCCCTTTGGTTCGTTAGAGGAGACAGAGATGTCTCCAGCATAGATTTACATTGCATAGTTTAATTTTAATGTCCAGAAGAACGAGTTTTGTAAACTTCGCGCATGACGTCAGCAAGAGATAAGAAGCCTATTGGCTTATTCGAAATCGTCGTTTTCTAGGTTTCGCCGAATAATGTGAATATAATTTATCTTTCACAATACACATACACATACAAATAAAAGCAGACGTCAAACGCAAAGTTATTTATATTTAAGGTTAAACGTCACAGAACACTAATATCAACGTCATAGACCACCTCCGGTTATATACAGCATGTGGAGACATCTCTGATCAGTTCTAACAACCAACCAGGGTCTCTTGATGACATCACTACCGATATGCGCGTGAGAATATCTGTTAGTCCTAGTATCATGGTTGCGGGCTGGATATGATTCCGGTCAGAGTGTTGAAAATTTTGTCGCCCTACATTTCCGAACATCTGGCTAATCTTATGAATGACTCGGTACTGTCAGGTAGATTTCCTTCTCTACTGAAGACAGCTGAAGTTATTCCTGTACACAAAAAGGGTGCTGTTGACGACATTGACAATTATCGTCCTATTTCATTACTGAGCTCATTGTCCAAAATAATGGAACGACTGGTATATGATCGAATGTTGAACTACTTGGATAAATTTTCCTTTGTCACCACCTGTCAGCACGGTTTCCGAATCGGTAGATCAACGGAATCCGCAGCCTGTGAGTTGGTAAATTTTGTGTATAGTTGTTTGGATGATGGAGTTTGCGTAGCCGGGATGTTCTTCGACCAGTCCCGTGCATTTGACCGCTTGAAATTTGACTTTATTGTAGACAAGTTGTTCAATTTGGGTTTCCAAGGGGTTTTTCTTGATTGGATGGTAAGTTTTATAAGCGCTCGAAGGTTAACGGTAAAGGTAGGTCAGCAGCACTCAACTCAGTACCCTGTTGAGATGGGTGTACCCCAAGGATCCGTCCTGGGACCACTTTTATTTATTATTTTTATAAACGACTTGCCAGATTACATCATGCATCATCTAATAGCGAGATTGAAAATAAAGATATTGCTATTTGCTGATGACACATCTTTCTCATTTCTGCCCAGAATTTGAGCGAACTCAAGGCTGGTTGCGAGTTCACCGTCCAGTGTTTCTCTGATTGGTGCTTTAAAAACTGCCTTATTTTAAATGTAAACAAAACGGACCTTGTCTATTTCCAATTGCGTGAATCTGATCATCGGTTCAGTTTGAATCTCAAGTCCGGTATTTTGAAACCATCGAATTGTACGAAGTTTCTTGGTTTACATGTGCATAAAAACCTGATTTGGGGAGATCATGCAGATTTTGTATGTAGGAAACTAAGTAGTGCATTTTACGCTCTGAGACGATTAAAACTCGTATTGCCACGTGATGCTCTTATTAACTCGTACTATTCGCTCGCATATGCTCACCTAAATTATAACGTTGTCCTGTGGGGTGGTTCCTCATTCAGTGATGCAGTTTTCATTTCCCAGAAGAAGATAATTCGTTTAATTTTTTGCTTAAAGCCCAGGGAGTCCTGTAGGCCCTGTTTCATTCTGAATAAAATAATGTGTTTTCCATGTATTTATATCTACAACTGTTTATTGTACACACGTAGAAATATTCTCTCACTAAGTAAATGCTCCGAATTTCATGATTATAATACGAGGCATAGAGAGACACTCAGTTTTCCAAAGCACCGAACCACTAAATTTCAAACGTCACCTTTGTATAGTGGGATAAAAATTTTTAACCATCTACCTGATAGATTGAAGGTCTTGGAGTACAGTAAGTTCAAGAAAGAGATCAAAGCTTTGCTGGTTGAGAAGTGCTTTTACAACTTGAATGAATATTTTCAGGCAATCATTGAGTAGAGTGCATATTCTTTTGCGTCATTGTATTGCATATATTTTGTAGGGTTTTCAATTTTTATCTGATTGTTTCAATACTATTGCATTCTATTTTTTTTTGACATGTTCCATACAAATGTATTTTGTCTACAGGATAAATAAATTATTATTATTATTATGTTCATAGGTTATCTGAGCATTTATCTGATTCAGATAAAAAAGGGTCCATTCCTGAAGCTTATATAAACAAAAAGACATTTTTATAAGCAATTTTTATTAGCCAATATATCCTTATAATGGAATTACTGAAACTACAATAAATTTAACAAGGAAAGAATACCAAATTAGACTCATATAATATCTCTGTACAAAAATGATCATAAAAAATTATTTTGTGAGTAACTAGGAATGAAGAAAATGACAAGAAATGATTAAAATGAAAAATATCAATATCAACAGCTAGTAAAAGGAAGAAAATTAAGTCAAAGAGACAGAATGGGAATGTTTTAATGTGAAAGTCTTTCACTCAATGACGAATTTTTTCCGGAGTTTGAAATTAAATCTATTTTTCCATTATTTCAAGATTATACTTGATGAAAATTTGAAACAAACACAAAAAGGCAATGAAAGAACTTCTTAATCTCTTAATCTTAGGAACAGCAATGACAAATCTCATGATGGTTTTAACAAACAATATTTTGAATTTGTATATTTCAGTTTATTCCAATTTACTGGTTTACTTCTACTGGTTCTTCTTTCAATTTATTGATCTACCTTAAATTTTCTCCTTTTTGCTACCATATTGTGCATTCTCAGAACATCAGAACACCCAAACTATTGATACAATGTTTTGCAGATACTCAGTATTGCACACATAACATAAATTTGAAGCAACCTGAAAATTTATCTTTTCATAATTTCATCAGCAGAATTCTCAATGGACTTTTATTGATTTTTGTGGCTTTAATTTTCAGGTTCTTGTAATTTTCAAATCATTTGTAGATTGCTTCACACAAATGACATTTTCTCTTTGAACCTTTTATTTCTTCTCTTATAGAGTTATCATGAAATTTGAAATAGAATTTAATATTATCTTTATAACAATTTCAATAAGAATAGATGGTTTTTCTGTGTTACTTCAACGTACTTTCAGTTGATGACTGGTTAAGTTTCTCACTGCATTCAATGTTTGCAGGGGCTGATAAAATTTTTGATTACTGCAGCTAACAAAATACACAAGGAATTCTGTTTTTCTCTAATGAAAAGCAAACCTAATCTGTACATTCTACAATGCTTCTAATGGTTTCCAAATAATTTTTTTTTGCCTAGGTGATTTATAGAAATGAAATTTTTCTCCATTGAATGTACAGTTTCTGCTTCCAATTTTATTTTTGAGTTTTCCTAAAATTTAAATTGTGATCAAATACTTACAGCCCTCAAAGTTAAAATTCAAGAAAATCATTGGATTTATAAGTTTCATTTCAACGCACCTTCAGTTGACAGACCAGTTGTATTACTGATCTGTAATTTACAATTTCCACCTGATTTTCAGCAACATTATTCCGAAGCATATGATTATATTAGATCCTGAGTATTTCCTTCTTTCAAGAACTGTATTTCATAATTGCTCTGTTTTTTATTATGTTGAAAAACTCTACATTCTTCTTATTTGATATCAAGGGTATTGTGGTCCCATTTTTGATGAGTTCTTTCAATCCAAACGACACAACGTTTCACTCACGTTCTTTAAGTTTTTTTTTAACCTGTGAATTTAGGAAGAGCGTATTATTTTTAATTTTATCTTAAATTGCCTCAGTTCCTACCTGGAGTTGAACTTCCATTTCATTAAATCCAATTCGTGTTGCTACTTATAAAGTTTGGATTATTAATTATCTCTGTGAAATATTCAATAGTCTTTCGGTTCTACCAAGATCAGTTTTTCAACTTCCAAATAATTCAAAGTCCTAGCTATTGTTTACTATTTTCATGTTTATACACATCTAACCCTACTTGCCCTTTTTTTTTATCCGCCTTCATAGGTAGGGGGAACTCCTCATGCCTTCCCCGGCAGCCACTTGGGATTAGTGACTGACAGGTTCGTGTGGGACTTGCACCCACTAAAACCCCCTCCTAAGTCCTACCACAACCCTCTCAGTAGAGTCCCAAGGACACCGACTCATACTTAGGGATGTTCCGATACCATCAAGGTATCGATACCTACTCATATAAGTAGTACTCGAATCATGTTTCGATACCTACTCATGTATCGGAACCAAAGTATCGATACCTACTCTTACTCATATCGATACATTTAAGATTTCATAGAAATTCATAAAGGAAAATGGCTTAAGCTTATCTATATACTGCTATTTTAACAATAACACTGATTTATTGATTGAAAGTTACCAGAGGTATTGCTAATATGTTTGATGTTAATTTTTCAATTTGTTTTCAGATCTCTCTGAACCAGCTATGCTGTATTCAGTTCAGAAGTGAATTAAATATTTTTTTTGAAATCCAAATTATGAATATTGAAGTACGTTATATATACTACACACTAAGAGCATAGAACTGGAAAGAAAGGCTAGGGTTGCAATTTTGCATCACATTCTTGAGCGGCGAATTGCGAAAAACACCACTGCGCGATCTTGCGGTTAAAATGGAATCCAGTGTCAAAATTTGAGTACACCTTCGCACTCACTCATTGAACACTCACTGGGAATTTTTGGAATACTGGAAGAGCTTGTATTGCGGAACACCACTGCGCGAGAACGGTTCCATTGTCTCACGAAGAACTAGAACGGTTGATTGTCTACTAACTCTGTTCCGAATGTTCCGTGATTCACCCGGCTCTGGTTACGGAACTCGGAGCCCGGGCATAGATCCTCTGAAGGTCCTGACCCCCATACACCCTTTGGTCATACAATGCTCCAGGTGTATAGTTGTATGGCCCTGTTGATACTCGAGGACTTGGCTCCGAGGTTGTGATAGCGCTACGACTGTACTCCCCAGAACTGTGCCAGGCCCGTTAAGAACTAGGGGGGAGAGACGGGGCTCATCCTCTCGCCTAGTAATCGGATTAAGCCAGCAGCCGTATCGTACCACTTCCTCTAGCTAGTCGTTCGACAACTTTGCTTGCTGGCTCTGTCTCCAGTGTCTCTAGGTGGCGAACCTAGGATGGCGACAAAGGTATTCACGACCTAAGCCTCACCTAGACAGAGCCCTGGATGGGAAGGGATTAAGGGGTATGGTCATTCTTGGTTCGTCGTTTATTACAGCTACTTAAGCCCGTACACCACGACAAGGTGATGACCACGTACGGGAACCCTGCTTCCAGGGTTACGATTTTGGTTATTCTTGACAATTCTCGATCAAATTGAGGTTAAGTCATGACGTCACGGATCCATAACCCAAGCCGCTTGAATGCAAAATGTATTTACCACAAAAGACCAAAGATAACCGGTTACTCTTGGTTATTCGCTTGAAATACCTTATGGTCTGTCATCACTCACACCCAGCCGTCTAAACAATTTTTGGTTTGCCTTTGACAAATCGCAAGTTATGCCAATTGGTTCGGAACCTGTAGTGGTTATTTTATTTAATGTTAATTTACTTAATGTGTGAGATGGATTAACCTCAATAGATACAAATTGCCAACACTCTATAAAGGATGCGTTCAGAAATTTACTCCAGAAGTAAAGAAAGATTATGCTCACATGATCCCAAATATACTCGATGCTATACTCCACATAAAGCGTTCATAAAATTACTCATTTACCAATTTAAGATTGTTTCAGTTATTTGTTGACCCAACCTAACCTAACCTCCCAGGACCAAATATCATAAATAAAAGCCCGTAAGGAGTTGATTAATCGAATGAAATGTTTTTTTTTTATTTGTTGTCGACTTTTTTTATAATCTAGTTTAACGCAACTTAAATAACCTAACCAGACCTAAAACCATGTAAAATAAATATATACGACCATAAGCAACAAATTAACCCAAATTCTGTTGTATTATACAAAATAATTATAAAACAGATAAATCTCTTGATTTCAATGTCAGAGTATAGCATTACTTCACTGAAAAGGTGAGTACATCGAGCTTACTCGGAGTAAGTTTATGAACGATCACAGAGCTAGCTACAAGTGTCATAGAGTAGGTTTGTAAACGCTCCGAGTAAGTTTCTGAACGCACCCTAACATAATTTACTAAATCACATCTAAAATGTGTTCTTAATCCAAATATTTTGGAAACCCACAGGATTGCAATGCTTCTGAAAGGCAAAGGCACAGGTGGAATGCCTCCTCCTTTCTTGGCGTTTGGGGATTCCGACGATGAGTTCAAAATCGACAAGCATCCGAAAGGTTTGGCACTGCCTCCTTCCATCGATAGTGATGATGGTGAGTCTATCCAGTTGTACTATATTTTCGACAGAGTATATTCGAGTGGTTTATTATTTTTCTAAGCTTTACTTTACTGAATAAATTGACGTTGACATGTGGAGATTAACACTTACGATCCTACAAACAGTTCGATGATTGGTTAAAAGGTGCATTCACAAATTGAATTCGAAGTTGTCAAGTACCCATTGGAAAACCTGATACATGCTCTATTGCTAGGTCTCGACTGACTAGCTCGTTTACACTGTATTTATACAAAGAAATGTAGAAATCATTATATTCAAAGAGGGTTCCTTATGCTCAAAGCTGCTAACATAATCAGGATCACAAACAAGGGAGAAAAGACGTTATCATTTCTAAAGTTAAATCAACTAAAAAATATACATCATCTTCAATGAAAGTTTACCTTTAAAGATCTACAGGGTGTACAACAGTGTTCTGGTGATTTTGAACTGTTTAAAATCAAGATTACAAGGATTTCGTGGTAGAGCACCGTTTGATGAACTCAGCCTTACGATTTCTTATGAAATAAAGATATCCAAGTATTATTACCATCGTCATCATTATTTCATTATTTTTTATTTATTCAGACAAATCGAGCGTTTCCTTGAGCGATATGGCCATAAATCCTCCTGCACCTGACTTGGACATACCGCTTGATGATGAAATGGCGCCCTTGTCCGAACCTCCGTCACCCTTCTTGAGTAAAGATATATACTTGGAGTGTCATCGAAATGCTTTGGAAATGGTAAGTTTGAAGATGATCCCATCATTTCGGAAGCTTCTTAGCCTCTTCCTCCCAAGAACCATGTGTTGATTAGTTGAAATACGAGGTCTGTATATTAAGTAATGAGACTGGCAACGTTGCGTTTGATCTGGCAACATTGGCAGCGCGGTGCTTAATGGGGCGGCAGAGGATCATGTGATCCAGCTTCAGTACAAGTTTGACCACGCTCGATTCATTTGGTTGTGCTTAGCGATTGTTTTTGTGAAACAATTTTTTCTATCAGGTTTTGCTTCAGGCTTGGGCACAGCGCAACGGAAACTCTTCTTAAACTTCTGCAGGCCTACGGAGATAGTGTTTTGTCTCGGGCCCAGGTTTTTCGGTGGTTTAAGGCATTTTTAGAAGGACGATAGTCGATTGAAGATGAATCAGGAAGGCCTTCATCTTCAAGAACCGATGAAAATGTCGACGGAATCCGAGATCTTGTGCGTTCAGATCGTCGGTTGACAGTCGGAATGATAGGAGAAGAGTAAAATCTGACTCACACCACAAATTTTCACCAATGAATTGTGGTTGAAAAAAATCTGCGCAAAATGGCAATTTCAATAAACTAGTTTTTGGCCAGTAAAAACATTCCTGTGGCTCCTCAGCTTTCTTCTTCGCCCGACTTGAGTCCTTGTGACTTTTTCTCGTCCCAAAATTGAAAAATTACCTCAAGGGATATCATTTTGGGACAGTCCCAAAAATTCAAACGGCTGTAACCGACCAGCTGAGGGTTATTTCAGTATCGGAGTTCCAGCACTGCTATAGGAGTGGTAGGAACGTCTCAAGCGCTATGTGGCCTCTGAATGAATTTATTTTGAAGGTAACAATTTTGAATTCTAATTATTTTCGTATTAAAAATTTTAAAAAAATCAGTCTCCTTACCTAATTTACATACCTCGTATTTACCATCTTTGTATCCGAAGAATAAACATTAAACTAAACGCCATGAAATTTTGTCATTATCTATTCGTTTTTTGAGAGGTTGTACATAAAAGAGCGTGTAGTGCAGAAATTAGTGGGTGAAGACATGTAAGTCAAGAAAATTTTGTCTCATGAAAACGAAAGAAAATTAACAATGAAATTTTGATAAGAAAAATTTACGAAGAAATCGAATTTATGTTGCCTACCTGGTTTGAACATTTAGCTTACACTTTTTTTGGTTTAATTTGTAGAAAATGAGAAATTCAAACAAGAGAGTGTTGCACGACGATAGTGGATGAACGAAATTGCGAGTGATGCTCCAACATATGTTGCGTTAATCGTAAAGTGAAATTCAATTGGGCGCACGATGACATGCAAGTCCAGAAAATAAATGAATGCAACTAATGGCTGAGTTGCAGTAACACCTGGCATATTTCTTCAAGAAGGTTTTCCATTGATAAAGACAGAGGCTTCTTCAAGTTGCCCATAGCGAATCTGAAAATAAAAAGACAAAAGCAGAAAAAAGAACTGAATAACAAAAATACGTATCATATATTATAACCTCAGACTATACAGTGCTAGTCAAAAGTCCCCCTCGTATCTTTTGAACGGGTATACTTATAATAATGAAATTTGGAGGGTGGAAATAAACGGATGTAGGCTTCTCAACTGGTCATAACAGGTGACGCAATAGTCATAAATGACGTCACAAGGCCACTGTGACCAATAATTTTAAATGGGACCCTATGGCAAGTGACAGCTCGTTTGAAAGGTATTGAAAATACCTATTCAATCATACCAATTTTGTTTGGGTTTCGGCTGATTTTGATTGATAAATTGAAGAAATACGAAAATTATAGTTTCGCATTTAATTAATAAAAATTTAAGAACCAGTTCTTATAATAAGTGTTCAAAATGTGCTCCATCTACTTCCTGGCAGTAATGCATCCTATTGCTAAACTCTTGTCGTACTCGTCCCAGTGTGTCAGCGGAAATTGCCCTACATTCTTCAACAATTCGTTGTTTCAGAATGGCAATACTGTCAGGTGCTGTAGTGTGAACCTTAGATTTCAAGTACCCCCATAGAAAAAAATCTAATGGTGACCGAGCTGGCCATTCGATAGAACCTCGTCGTCCAATCCATCTACCACGATATTCTTCATCTAGGTAACGTCTTACTGCACCGTAATAGTACACAGGAGCACCATCTTGTTGAAACGTTATTTCCAAGTTGTCGAATTCATTTAGATTATCTTCTAGAATTTCAAGAATTAACGCCTCAATATCATTTTGTAACATCTCCAGATACAATTCACCGGTTAAGTTAGCATTGAGAAAAAGAGGCCCAACTATGTGGTTTCCCAAAATACCTGCCCAAACATTTACTTTTTCTGGAAATTGAGTATGTTTTTCACGAAAGATGTGAGGATTTGTGTCACTCCAATACCTCACATTTTGAGTGTTAACATTTCCATTGAGAAAAAAAGTACTTTCGTCACTAAAACAAATTGTCTGTATGTAGCCTGGTTGTTGGTCCATTTTATTGGACATAGTTTCACAGAATTCTAGTCTTCGGTCGGGGTCATCATCTGAAAGTTGGTGCACCATTTTTAATTTGTATGGATGAAATTTGTTTTTAGCCAACACCCTATGTACTGTCCTTTGACTGACTTCACAGATAGACGCAACTTGGGCTGTGGAAGAAGTAGGGTTTACTACCATTTCTCCAATTATGTCAATTTTTTGTCATCACTAATTGTTGGTCGACCAGATCGTTTGGCATCTTGACACACCTGATGCTTCAAACCTTCGAAGAAGCTCCCTCAAATAAACTCTCGATATAGGGCGATCGGGGTACCTCTAATTAAACAGTCGTTCCGCTGCATGGAAATTGTTTCTACATTCACCAATTATTAAGATAGCTGCTACTTTGTCGGCTACAGTACGTACCATTTTGCCTATGTAAACACTTAAACGTCTCGTTAAACAATAGCTTAGGTAAATTTTCAAGGTATAAACATTTTTGACAAGTAGAGAATTCGAACACGTCAATCTTTTTGACAATTAACCAGAGGCGTACTTTAAAATCTTTATTAATTAAATGCGAAACTATAATTTTCGTATTTCTTCAATTTATCAATCAAAATCAGGCGATACCCAAACAAAATTGATATGACTGAATAGGTATTTTCAATACCTTTCAAACGAGCTGTCACTTGCCATAGGGTCCCATTTAAAATTATTGGTCACAGTGGCCTTGTGACGTCATTTATGACTATTGCGTCACCTGTTATGACCAGTTGAGAACCCTACATCCGTTTATTTCCACCCTCCAAATTTCATTATTATAAGTATACCCGTTCAAAAGATACGAGGGGGGGAGGGGACTTTTGACTAGCACTGTATAAGATAGACAAAGCATTCCTTTGTAAAATGTTAATGTAACCTCATTGAAAGTCTCTTGTGAAACCTCACCCGGCAACACCGCATAAAATCTTTTCCATTTCCGGTTATCTTCAGGTCACAACAAATGAAAATTGCTTTCTTTGGGCAAATACTTGACCATCCCAGAGCGAAGCCCAAATTCTTCTTTTTTGATCGTCATCTGGGAACCTTAATTCAAGAAAACCTCATTTTATCTTATAATAATCTCATTGAAAACTTCCCTATTAAAACTTTCTACGCTATTGAACATGTTAATAACTAAATACTTCGGTTCTAACAATACACTTATCTATGGAACGATATATTCGGATTAAAATTCCTGTCTTTACTACAACTTTCACACTTACGAACAATTTTGATGTTGCGATGAAAAGAAATAAACAATAAAAAATATGACAAACCTAATACTGACTCTCACAAATTTGTAAATGTAAATTAGTTGAATTGATGTAGTACAAGAAAAAATTAACTTCAATACCACCTCTTTGTGATATATTAAATAGTCCGTTGCTCTGAGATTTTGTGTGATTTCCTTCCTTTCCAGGCTGTGGTAGCTAGACAAAGGGAAGCACTGGAAACTACAGCGCTTCTGAAGAAGGTCAACCTGGATAAGATAGGCAGCGATATATCATCAAGCGAAGATGAACTACTAACCGGCGGGGGACGAATGAACTACAGCCCGATCGGCAGGTCGAATTTCATGAACGATTCCAAATCCGACAAGGAAGACGATAGGATGAGTTTGTCCTCATTGAGTAGTAACGATCAGAAGATAGAGGAGGTCAAGCCATCTCCTCTACCGCCTAATCTGAGCCAAATCCCTCCACCTCCGGCCCCTTATACGTTTTCACATCACTATCCCCCACCTGGTTATCCCCCTGCTAGCTATACCTATCCCCCTACTGCTCCTTTCCAACCACATACCACTTATCCCCCCACTCCTTTCCCTTACGCAGCCACGGCCCCGCCCCCTGCGGTTTTTCATTTGACCGCGCATCAAAGCTACCCGCCCACATTCACCACGATGCATTCGGTGCCCGCCTACCTCCCCACCCATTACCAACTACCTCAGCAAAATGTGGAGGGGGATAAGGACGACCCGCACGCATCGACGAGAAATGGTATCATTAAAACCATCACGCAGGAATTGAAGGCTATACTTAAGAAGGATTTCAACAAGAAGATGGTGGAGAATACGGCCTTTTCGTTGTTCGAAAAATGGTAAGGGTGGTTTTTTTAAACTTTTTGTTCATGTTTTGTTTAGTGTAAAATGTATTTTTGGCCATTATCACCCCCTATTTTTATTCAAATAATTCCCAACGTTCCGGTAGACGTCTTCTACCTACTATTTATACAAATTGTGTTCTAAAGACTAGATATATTCAGCAATCTTTAAGTGTCATAGCTTTTCCAGGTTCTAAGTAATGAGAATCAGGTGATTACAATGAAAACACAATTTTTAACTACTTAGTATAGAAAATTTCAAGTTGTAAAGAAAGGAAGAACTCACCAAATTAAAAGAAGAAAACGTCGATATCTTTATATCTAGCATTTGTTCATATTCTTCGTTGTGACTTACATAGTTGTAAAATAATAACTAGAAGATCAATAGAAATTGAAGGCAACATTTCTAAATATTAACCTGATCATTCAACACTATACTACATCGTCCAATGAAATCGCTCAGTTTTTGAAAACGGACCAATAGAAACAAACTGTATCTGAAAACACTCAACCTCACAGTGTTTTCACTTTTAGAAATTTGTTTTTATCAAATGCCTAATTTGCATAGGAACATTAATACGTCCGGATGATAGCTTTGGCCGTTGGTGGAAGTAGCGGTCGTCATGGTTACGATAAACAAGCAGTTGTTAGCGATAACTTCAACAGCACTTTTGGCAGTTCTGTCAGTTTATTTTCGTATTTTACCATAAAGTAGATAAAAATGAAACGTTTTGGGAATTGTAATATTACTTCAATTGAGGAAAGTGTGAAGAAAAGTGTGCAGCTTAATACAGTGAAGTCAAGATCCTACATTTGGAAACAATTTGAAGAATTCTGTGCTGCCCGGGAATACCTTGTAAATGAAAAAATAAGTTTGTCAGAGCTCAATAATATTATGCTAGACTGGACTTTCAATATGAAGAAAAGAAATGGATCAGACTACAAGGAAAGTGTCGTAAAAACCTTGTGGAATAATACTGCCAAACAGCTGCAGGAAAAATTCTATTCCGAATGGGGCGTTAGGTTCGATCCATTCACAGACGTGGCTTTTAAAACGGCGCGGGATGCACGAAATACCAAGAGGCGTATTTTGCAAGTGGACCCTGAGAAACGAAAAGTTAGTGCCAAGGCGCTGTCTGTGGAGCAACACAAAAAGATGGTCAACTTATGTAAAGAAGATAATCCAGACGGTTTGAACAGAAAATTTTATTTTATTGCTTGTTACGCCTCAAACTAACAATAAAAAAAACAATAACGTCCTTTCACTATTATACTAAAAGAATTAAAAAAAATCCCACCAATTAAAATAAATTAGATGAATTCAATACTGGGTTAAGTAGGTGACAGCTTTCGTAAGCGTGACAGGCCAGCAACTCAGTCGAGATGGGGTAGGTTCGACCAAAAGAATCAATAAATATACCTATTAGTAAACCGGAGGCGCCACACAATTTTTGCTTTTAACTATCACGCTCACTATCTGGATATAAGATATCTAAATTGTGAAATGATCACTTATTTGAATACCCAAAAATGTTGGATCAACCGAGAAATAAGAAGTCAAGAAACCTTGATCTATATTCTATTATAATAACACCGCAATAATATTTACAAATTAAAGGGATTGTAAATGAATGAAATTGCGTGACATTAACGAAATCGATGCTAAATCTTAACGAATGATATATCCCAGACAAAGAAGATTGGCCAAACTTGCTTTATTCCGGTAAGATGTTCACAGAAAAACAAAATTATTTGAAATACGTTAATGGTCCGCCCTGTACATCAAATTGATTATACATCAACATAATTACACATGATATTTATATATACAGAATTAATGTCGCAGGTAAATACAAATGCTAGATATTAAGAACCTAGCTCCTACAAAATTACACAATTAAGAAACAAAAACCGATAATCAAAACACGAAAGAACTCGATTGTACTCCCTCGCTGAATTCTTGTCAATCTTTCCGGAAATATAACTTTCAGGCTTAAACAATAAATGAAATTCATACGACCTTTGACTAGCGGCCGAGTGCGTAAACTAGGATCCAGCGGATGCAGGTCCAGGGGATGGTGGACGGTCTTTCTCACGGACTCTTCGAGAATTCCAAAATATTATGGCTCCGGTAATCGACAGTGTCGTTCAATTATTGCCAAAAGTTATTCCCAGACCCAATTAAAAAAAGGCTACAATAAATAAAGAAGGAAATTAGAAGCTGAATCTCGCAAACAACCAATGGAAACCAACAAATAAATGAAACTTACATCGTTCTGATCCTTTTGCACAAAATTCTCCTTCAATCCGTCAGTTTACGAATTAATATAATTAATCAACACACGAATCGAGTTTATATCCGCTATTTAGCGATACACAATCCAAATTTTCCAAAAATCCACAATTTTTAACCAAATTCAGTGTATATCTCGACACGTGAAAAGAGAATGCCGGGGATCGAAGAGGTTCCTTATCAAAATCTGCGCCACATGACACATTGTTCTTTTGTGTATTATTCGATTCATTCTTCGCTTTATTTCCATTCGGTTTATTTTTATTGTAAATATAACGACCCGTTATATGCTGCATTGGAGCTTGCTTGGCGCGGAGGAGAGGGTTCATCATGCCTAATTTCGCATTTCCAATTCGAAATTGAAAACGATAATAATCCCACTGGCCGAAATGCCTACAATCCGATATTTTCTAAAACAAGACAAGATGGTGCCCAAAAATGTGCGGAAACGAAATGGCTGACTCCCAATATTGAAGAAGATATTTGCCCGGTGAGATTATATATGCTACTTGTATCCAAAAGAACTGCAAACATAACCACTGAAAGACTATTCCTTACTCCACATAAGAATTGGAAATATGGTTCATGGTTCAAAAACTACCCAGTTGATCCCAATACGATAGCTAAATGGACAAAAGAATGGGCAGAACTCATTGACATCAACACAACCAAGTCGAAGGTAACCAACCACTCGCATCGAGCTACTGCTGTCTGCCAATTAGCCAAAGCAGGGATTGGCAAGGAACAGCTGACAAAGATAACAGGTCATTCTTGTGCAGCGTCAGTGAAACCGTATCTCCAACTGGACCAACAACATCACAAAAAAATAATCACAGCCATAAGGAATGAAAAAAATGTCCTTCAAGAAACAACATCAGTATCTACTTCATCATTCGAAAATAATGCTCGTAATGTGTATAATAATTGTACTATCAATAATTATTATTTTGAGAATAAAGATGAATAATTTGTTGTTATGCTTCTATCTGGTTATTTTTGAATAAAAAACTATTTTTTATTTCGTTGGATTTATATTGTTGAATGATCTTTCCAAATACCGCATGAGGTTCGAATTTATTTTGAGAACACTGTCGTTTTTTGAAAATTATACAAATTTCACTCACCAAAGTGATACCGAAATACCACTCGACTTCGGTTCGTGGTATTTTAAGGATAACTTTGTTTCGTGAAATTTAAACGCATAATTCCCAAAAAACATGAGTGTTTTCAAAAAATTCTCATCTCTAGTGGTATTACCCTTGAAAACATCGAGTACTAGGGTTAAAAATGTTTTCAATGATAACCAAATTGATTATACTTTTTTGCTAGATCAATATATGAAGGTTTAAAACTATCTGAGGTAAACTAAAACGTCTAGATATAAAAAAATGTAATGGCAGGAGAGATTGTACTTTTCCCCAGAATCTGAGTACCAAAACTTTCCTTTATTCGTATATGAACAAAACTGTCAATCTACCAAAATATTTCTCTTGCCATGCTCTAAGTTTAGTGCTTCCGGTTGCCATATTTGGTAGAGCATAGATCGTGTAGTTTCATCCCCCTGCCTTCACCTCTATAAAAAGGGCGCCTAACCTTCTCTGACAAAGGAACTTCTTTTTAACCTGTTCTTGACAACCTGCGCACAAGGATATTCAACATAGAACTACACGGCTTTTTTCATGGTAGGTGCCTCGAAATATTCGATAAATACAACAGTGGCATATCACGTGTATGGTGAAATTGAACTTGATTTTTGGAGCTTCAAAATCCCAGGATGTTACAAGGGTTTTTATTTCAATTTTCAGTTCTGAAACTCCTAAAAAAAATCTAGTATATAAGTTTTTCAATGTAATACATAACCCTTTTTCTACAGGTGGGAAGATGAGACCTCGAAAGGAAACAAACCGAAGGAACGGCAAGAAATCGAGAAGTCCGTAACTGTCGAGAAGAGCACCACCAACGTGCTCCTGGAGGCTAACCGTGAAAATATCTATAGTAATATAGACAGCATGGTTGGAAGTGGGAGCATTATCCTTGGTATACGTGCCTCCCTTCCAAAAATGCCCAGTTTCCGTAGGAAGAAGATTCCATCTCCAATACCCGAGGATGATGACTCGAGGAAACTGTCCGACAGCGAAGAGATCATCAGGGATTCTGATAACGAGATTTTGAATCATTCCAAACCTTTCAACAGGTAACAATCAATTGAATCAGGTGTTGGTTGCTCTAGTTCTAGCTTTATTATGTACAATAACATATTAGCTAAATAATAAATATTTCAATTCTAATAAAGCATCTTTTTTTCAGAATAAGGAAGCCCTCGACAAGCTCCATCAGTTCAACTGAAAGTTCTGCATTTTCTAGTGATAGCGAGAGTTCTAGTAGCGACGAAAGCTCAGATTCTGAGACTGAAGTTATCGTTACAGATAGAACGTCGCCCTTAGTGATACCTGAGGAACTAAAGCCAACTCAACTACCGCAGGCCGTGGCAGAATTCCCCAGTTATCCTGATGACCTTCAAGACGATATCCTGCCCACTTGTAAGACTCCTGAGCCCATCGTGGTAAGTAATTTTTGTATCATACATAAATGTAATAAATCAAGCAAAATAATGAAAGAGGTCTCAGAATAGAACCCTGGGTTAGCCCACTTCAGCAAACGCGGATGTGTATAATTCAAAATGTAAACCTAACCTAAAAATTTCAGACCCGAACTGACACTGAAGACGACTCCGATAATAAGCCCAAAAAGGCGAAGATGGAACTGCCGAAGAGCAGAAAACGTCCTCTGCACATGGACAGCGACAGTTCGATGAGCGAATCCGAACTAGAATACATGGAAAGAAGGCGTAGAAACACCGAATGGATGGAGCAGATAGAGAAGGAGAGAGCCGAGAGAGAGGAGAAGGAAAGGATGGAGAGAGTCTCTGAGGTGAAAGATGATATCAAAGATCTAGACGACTCTGTGACCAAATCGGACATAGAGAATCTATCGGAGGAGAAGTCTCTGGCTGAAATGGAAGCTGTTAGAGACGCTCTGCTGCAAGCGATTAGGAATCCCGAGCCACCTGTGAGTATACTTTGTATAAATATATTGACCAATTTTATTACCTATTTCGTCTTTCGTTAGCAGACTATCGAACCAAAGGAAGCATCAGCCTCTTCGTTACCTTCCAACGTTCCAGATAGAGAAACGAGCAGTGAAGAGGAACCCACTTCGGATAGACAGAAAGACAGTTTGCCTAAGAAGGATCTTAACGGTACTCTTGCTAGGATTAGAAAACTGTCTGAATCTGACGGCGAAGCGAGCTCCCATTCCCAGGTAAATTGTAGTTTTCGATCTCGTACTTGGTGTGAGGGAAGATTGTTCATCTCTTTGTGCAAACCTCTAGATGGCGCTAGGCGAAGATCCGAAGGAATTTTATTACCGCCATCATATCATTTCTAAGTAGATATCGAGTTGATTCCGTATATTAATAAGAATTTAAGAAGATCTGGTACCTCAATGAATTTGGCAACCATGAATCATTAAAAATCCAAACTATCTAACCTAACTTTCAAATATCTGTAGCGTAGATGCCTCCACTACCGATCTTTATGCTGAACGCGGCCAATAGAGGGTCAGGTTTCTGATTGGTCAGCTAATCCCCTTGTTTCAGTACTGAATCCTCGTGTTTTCGGTGTACTTTATCTTTGAATTGGCATTTTTAAGTTTCGTATTATTTGTGAGGGCAATTTCCTACATTTTCTTTTTCATAACTGTTTTGCATTCTTGAAGTCATGAAATTGGAGAACATTATTGCAATTCATTATAAATATTGCAATAAATCAATAAATATTGTTGATTTTCGTAACAATCCCCTAAATTGATTGGAATTTACCAAGATGTCAGATGGGCGGGGCTTAAGGATCAATTGTCATGGATTTGTTTGAGTCACTGTCACGTAAGGTGACTTAAGAGAGAGTGAATCGAGACCTTTGTTGATATATGACTTATCTATTTTGACAGGTTGAAGGCCAAATGAATGGAAACAGAACCTCCTCTTAAATCATTGCCAATATATTTCGATTTTATTCAAAAATCTTCTTCAGAGCTCTAAAAATGATCACAATGAACAACAATGGACAAATAATACAATTAATATGTGCATAATACAGTAAATATAAATGAAAAGAACTAGTGGATATGTACTATGCCAATACAATGAATATAACATAGTTTTAAAATGCCATGAGAAAGAGCAAAATCTTCTTAAAAAAAAAAAAATTGGTTATGTATTGGTACATGGCTAAAAACTGAAAATTGAGTATGCACGTTATTATTTGGTAATTCATAAATTGATATCCACTTCTCCTTTTGTATCAGTTCTTTGAAGTATTCAATGTTTTTCTGTGAAAAAGTATGTTTAAATGTATATTTTTTTGTCTCTAGTTCATTCTAAATGTCATTTTCCGTGCAGTATGATCAGATATATGTGTTTGTATGATTAGTTGAATATTTATCCCCAGCTTTCGTAAAAATATGATCAATACACGTGGCGTTGTAGCTGTTATTCTTGTTGGTTAATGAATTGTCTGTTGTAAGTTATACAATCTCAGAAGATCCAGTTGTTGTTCTGATGTTCAGCTAATTTTTTGTCGTAAAAGCTACTGTCGAAACGTTGATAACGCGAACAATAAGATAAGACGGTTATTGCCCAAATTATAATTACACAAGATGGCAGATAGGCGGGGCTTAAAGTTCAATTCAATAGCTGTCCTACTGTTAGGGGTATAGACGGCGTTATGATTGTCCTACAACACTGAACGCGTTCAATTTTTATTCATCTATCTAGGTATGAATCGAAAGTGACAAAAAATTTGCGATAATATAAATGTTCATCTAATATTGCACATTCCAGATAGATTTCCTCAATGTTCTTAAGGTGTATATCTTCTTTACTCAATCTTTCTGATATCGTAAATCTCCCAACCTCAATTGCAAATAACTATTTCTCAGGTCGCTATGGAACATTCTTATTGCATGCCGCACAAAGATGGCGCGGCAGATGCCGGAGAAGCCAAGGAAGGTCAAGCTGGCAACGTTGTACACGATCACGGTTACTGGACGAACCAAGAGGTTAAGGAGAACGAAGCGCCTAAGACGGATTCGGTGGTCAAAGAGAAGCTGCCGGAGAAACCCAAGAGGTCTAGGAAACGAAAGCAACACGTTAAACTGGAAGATCTGCGGAAGAGTGTAGATGGTAGAGAGGAGAACCAGAATGGTTTTTATCAGCAATCTCAGCTTCTTGTACATTCTGTTAAACATAAGGATAGGGATCTTGTGGCGCAAATGGCGATATTATACGAGTTTCTGACCAAAGGTGAGGAATTTTTACGACGACAATTTTTTGGAATTTTTCATATCTATCAGTGGAAACCTATATGCAAGTTTATAATCATTTAAAACAATCATGCGGTCAACACGTCCTCTGAAATCTACAATGAAAAAAATTTCAACACTTATCTCTTACAGATCTCAGTCGTTACAGGTCGAACTTGACCGGTAAACGATTTCATCTACTAAAGATTCTTTTTGATATCTTTAGTTAACCTCAAATTTCTTTCAAACGCAAAATATATTATATTTTCTAAGTCGCTCTCTGTTTCTAAACAAAACTGATAAATTTTTTCCAGGTATCGACCAAGAGGATATACAATACATGAAAAAATCTTACGAAGCTTTATTGGCTAACGACGAGATGGGTTATTGGCTCAATGATACCCATTGGGTTGACCATTGTGTGACCGATCTATATTCGAATCCCAGAAGGATAAAGAGAGATGACGTCAAGGTCCACGACACTGGCTGTGCTAGAACCGAAGGTTACTACAAAATATCGGCGCAAGAGAAATTGAAATACAAGTATCATCACGCTAAATCACACGCTGTTTCCCTGACTCCGAACGCCACTGTCTCCAAGATGCAGGGTAAGTTACAGCATGATGATATTATTTTATTGGGCGTGACACAGAAATTAATTGACGGTCAGGATTATGATTTGTCAGTGTCATTATCTTGTTTTAGAACTGAATCCCTTTTGTTTACGGTATATTTTATCTTTGAATTGACATTTCAAAGTTTTGAATACCTAAATGTCAGATGGGCGGAGCTTGAGGTTCAATTGTCATGGATTTGAGTCACTGTTACGAACGGTGAATAACAAGAGAGTAGCGGAAATATAGATTCTCGTCTTCGATTGGTCCTCGTGATTTCGATATATTTTATCTTGATTAGGTACGTTTTTCATTGGTCAGGATCATTAAATAGCTGGTTTTCTTTGGTATAGTACTGATTCTACGTGTTTTCGGTGTATTTAATATTGGAATTAGCATTTTGCAGTTTAGAAATTTTGTTTCGGCAATTCCATTGGAGGAATAAGACATTTTCTTCCCCATGATTGTTTTCCATTATTGGAATCATGAAATTGAAGTACATAATTGCAATTCATTACGAATATTACAATAAATCGACAAATATATTCAGCTATTTTTAATTATCGTAACAATCCTCTAAATTGATTAGAATTTACCTAAATGTCAGATGGGCGGAGCTTCAGGTTTAATTGTCATGGATTTGAGTCACAGTCACGAACGGTGAATGACAAAAGAATAGCGGAAATATAGAATCTCGTCTTCGATTGGTCCTCGTGATTTCGATAATTTTATCTTGATTAGGTACGTTTTTCATTGGTCAGAATCATTAAATAGCTGGTTTTCTTTGGTATAGTACTGATTCCACGTGTTTTCGGTATATTGAATATTGGAATTAGCATTTTGCAGTTTAGAAATTTTGTTTCGGCAATTCCATTAGAGGAATAAGACATTTTCTTCCCCATGATTGTTTTCCATTATTGGAATCATGAAAGTGAAGTACATAATTGCAATTCATTACGAATATTACAATAAATCGACAAATATATTCAGCTATTTTTAATTATCGTAACAATCCTCTAAATTGATTAGAATTTACCTAAATGTCAGATGGGCGGAGCTTCAGGTTCAATTGTCATGGATTTGAGTCACTGTCACGAACGGTGAATAACAAAAAAGTAGCGGAAATATAGAATCTCGTCTTCGATTGGTCCTCATGATTTCGATATATTTTATCTTGATTAGGTACGTTTTTTATTGGTCAGAATCATTAAATAGTTGGTTTTCTTTGGTATAGTACTGATTCCACGTGGTTTCGGTATATTTAATCTTCGAATTAGCATTTTGCAGTTTAGAAATTTTGTTTCGGCATTTCCATTAGAGGAATAAGACATTTTCTTCCCCATGACCGTTTTGCATTATTGGAATCATGAAAGTGAAGTACATAATAGCAATTCATAACGAATATTACAATAAATCGTCAAATATATTCAGCTATTTTCAATTATCGTAACAATCCTCTAAATTGATTAGAATTTGCCAAAATGTCAAATGGGTGGGGCTTAAGGTTCAATTGTCATGTACTGTCACGTATGGTGACTAACAAGAGAGTAGCGGAAATATAGAATCTCGTCTTCGATTGGTCCTCTTGATTTCGATATATTTTATCTTGATTAGGTACGTTTTTCATTGGTCAGAATCATTAAATAGCTGGTTTTCTTTGGTATAGTACTGATTCCACGTGTTTTCGGTATATTCAATATTGGAATTAGCATTTTGCAGTTTAGAAATTTTGTTTCGGGAATTCCATTAGAGGAATAAGACATTTTCTTCCCCATGATTGTTTTCCATTATTGGAATCATGAAAGTGAAGTACATAATTGCAATTCATTAC
This sequence comes from Micraspis discolor, assembly GCA_030674115.1. NCBI lineage: Eukaryota > Metazoa > Arthropoda > Insecta > Coleoptera > Coccinellidae > Micraspis > Micraspis discolor. The sequence goes on from JARTUT010001743.1 coordinate 4,286,445, forward strand.
TAATATTACAATAAATCGACAAATATATTCAGCTATTTTTAATTATCGTAACAATCCTCTAAATTGATTAGAATTTACCAAGATGTCTGATGGGCGGGGCTTAAGGTTCAATTGTCATGTACTGTCACGAACGGTGAATAACAAAAAAGTAGCGGAAATATACAATCTCGTCTTCGATTGGTCTTCATGATTTCGATATATTTTATCTTGATTAGGTACGATTTTTATTGGTCAGAATCATTAAATAGCTGGTTTTCTTTTGTATAGTACTGATTCCACGTGGTTTCGGTATATTTAATCTTCGAATTAGGATTTTGCAGTTAAGAAATTTTGTTTCGGCATTTCCATTAGAGGAATAAGACATTTTCTTCCCCATGACCGTTTTGCATTATTGGAATCATGAAAGTGAAGTACATAATTGCAATTCATTACGAATATTACAATAAATCGAAAAATACTTTCAGCTATTTTCTATTATCATGACAATCCTCTAAATTGATTAGAATTAACCTAAATATCAGATGGGTGGAGCTTGAGGTTCAATTGTCATAGATTTGAGTCACTGTCACGAACGGTGAATAACAAGAGAGTAGCGGAAATATAGAATCTCGTTTTCGATTGGTCCTCGTGATTTCGATATATTTTATCTTGATTAGTTACGTTTTTCATTGGTCAGAATCATTAAATAGCTGGTTTTCTTTGGTATAGTACTGATTACACGTGTTTTCGCTATATTTAATTTTTGAATTAGAATTTTGCAGTTTATAAATTTTGTTTCGGCATTTCCATTAGAGGAATAAGACATTTTCTTCCCCATGACCGTTTTGCATTATTGGAATCATGAAAGTGAAGTACATAATTGCAATTCATTACGAATATTACAATAAATCGACAAATATATTCAGCTATTTTTAATTATCGTAACAATCCTCAAAATTTATTAGAATTTACCAAAATGTCAGATAGGCGGGGCTTAAGGTTCAATTGTCATGTACTGTCACGTACGGTGACTACCAAGAGAGTAGCAGAAATATAGAATCTCGTCTTCGATTGGTCCTCGTGATTTCGATATATTTTATCTTGATTAGGTACGTTTTTTATTGGTCAGAATCATTAAATAGCTGGTTTTCTTTGGTATAGTACTGATTCCACGTGGTTTCGGTATATTTAATCTTCGAATTAGCATTTTGCAGTTTAGAAATTTTGTTTCGGCATTTCCATTAGAGGAATAAGACATTTTCTTCCCCATGACCGTTTTGCATTATTGGAATCATGAAAGTGAAGTACATAATAGCAATTCATAACGAATATTACAATAAATCGTCAAATATATTCAGCTATTTTCAATTATCGTAACAATCCTCTAAATTGATCAGAATTTGCCAAAATGTCAGATGGGCGGGGCTTAAGGTTCAATTGTCATGTACTGTCACGTACGGTGACTAACAAGAGAGTAGCGGAAATATAGAATCTCGTCTTCGATTGGTCCTCGTGATTTCGATATATTTTATCTTGATAAGATACGTTTACCATTGGTCAGAATCATTAAATAGCTGGTTTTCTTTTGTATAGTACTGATTCCACGTGTTTTCGGTAATTTTTTTGTTTTTTTTTTTAATCATCTTTATTTACATAATTTATACATTACAGAAATTATCTCTTAAGCAGTGTTCTAGCACTGGTAACAGAGATGCATGCATGCCTATCAACTAACTTACTTTTCTCTAATATTTTACAACTTTCATTCTTATTCTAAACACAACTTAAACTGTCCTATAACTCAACACACTCACCATACCCATATAAACCCATCAAAATGCACTACACAAGAAACCCAGAGAAATCAACCCATACCCAAATGAAGTTTCAACATAAGCTTAAATTTAGAGATTTTTTCCTGATTTTTTAATCTTTGAAATAGTATTTTACAATTTAGAAATTTTGTTTTGGCAATTCCATTAGAGGAATAAGACATTTTCTTCCCCATGACCGTTTTGCATTATTGGAATCATGAAAGTGAAGTGCATAATAGCAATTCATAACTTGTAAACTGATTAGAATTTACCTAAATGTCAGATGGGCGGAGCTTGAGGTTCAATTTTCATGGATTTGAGTCATGTCACGAACGGTGAATAACAAGAGAGCACTAAAAATATAGATTTTCGTGTTTAATTGGTCTTCATGTTTTCGGTATACTTCATCCTTATTGGGTACGTTTATCATTGGTCAGAAACATTAAATAGCTGGTTTTCTTTGTTATAGTACTGAGTCCACCTGTTTTCGTTATAATTAATCTTCGAATTGGCAATTTGAAGTTCAGAATTTTTTGTTTGGGCAATTCCGATAGAGTATCAGACATTTTCTTCCTCATTATCGTTTTGCATTATTGGAGTCATGAAAGTATTCACCTAAATCTCAGATGGGCGGAGCTTGAGGTTCAGTTGTCATCGATTTGATTGAGTCACTGTCACGATCGGTGATTAACAAGAGAGTAGCGAAAATATAGATTCTCGTCTTTGATTGGTCCTCGTGTTTTCGGTATACTTCATCCTTATTGGGTACGTTTATCATTATATTTATATTTGTATTTATATTTATATGTATGTATTTATACTGGCTTACCTAGGTATACATATTAAAGCTTGTGCGAGTTAGGTTAACCATTGGTCAGAAACATTAAATAGCTGGTTTTCTTTGGCATAGTACTGATTCCACGTGTTTTCGGTATATTTAATCTTTGAAATCAACAAACATTTTCAGTTATCGTTGCTTTTCGTGAAAAATTCAACAAGATGGCAGGTGGGCGGGGCTTAAGGTCCAATTTACCGGCGGTCCCACCGGGGAATATGTTACATGGGATGATTCGGCTGATTGACGAGGCCATATTATGTAGCCATTCAAATAATCTTGTTTTTTCTTCATTCCAGGCATCTCGAGAGAGGCGAGATCGAACCAGAGACGTCTATTAACCGCCTTCGGAACCGATACCGATTCGGACTTGTTGAAGTTCAATCAGCTGAAATTCAGGAAGAAACAGCTCAAGTTCGCCAAATCGGCCATACACGACTGGGGTCTGTTCGCCATGGAACCGATAGCGGCCGACGAGATGGTGATCGAGTATGTCGGACAGATGGTTCGGTCCAGCGTGGCGGATCTTCGCGAGACCAAATACGAAGCGACTGGTATAGGAAGCACTTACCTGTTTCGTATAGACGTGGAGAACATAATCGACGCTACCAAATGCGGCAACTTAGCCAGGTTTATCAATCACAGCTGTAGTGTAAGTATTTTTGATGTGAAACGGTTGATGGGTCTTCCAACAAGGTTGCGTTAAACGTTTAACGTCAGTTATTCCGATATTTCGGATATTTTTCATAGAAACATCCTGAAAAGTAATTAATTGAATATCAAGCATGTTAACTAATAAATTTCTTCTATTTTCAGCCTAATTGTTACGCCAAAGTGATAACTATAGAGTCCCAGAAGAAGATAGTGATATACTCAAAACAACAAATAGGAATTAATGAGGAAATAACGTACGACTACAAGTTTCCCTTGGAGGTGGAAAAGATTGTCTGTCTGTGTGGTTCAGCTACGTGTCGTGGTACATTGAACTGAATTTTTGTGTATAGAATGAACTATTCGACATATGAAGATGATCTGCGATGGACATTATTTTTCCTGTTGAAAATTCAATATTTTTAAGGATTAAATATTTGATAACCGGAAAAACGAGTGGAACGAATAATTGGACATTATATATTAAAATTGTTTTTTATTTGTAAATAGGTTTATATTTTGATGTACATAATTACAGTTTATTTAGAATCTTTCCAAATAAAACTTTGTGAATGCTAATAGTTTTTTATTGATCGCACTTTTACTTTATTGAAGCTAAATTTAAAACAGCAGAGACTTTAGGACTGTAGATTTGGGATGAAAAACATCTTATTCAGGCCTAAAATATTTTTATTGCGATTTAAGCATAAAAATTTTCAATATTTTGAGTTTATACACTATTGAAAAATAGTGAACTTATCCACAGTTTCAAGAAATCGTTGTGGACGTGTAGAGCGATAATGTTGGGATAGAGGACACAGAAGAAAGTGAACTTATCCACAATTTCAGAGTAACTGTTTATGACATGCGGTAAAATAACGTTGAGACAGATATCACTGTTGGCCGTTAAGATGACCAGGTAATACAAATCTTGAAAATTGTATGAAATTTAATTAAAAACATAATTCATTGATCATTCTCCAAATGAATTTCATACAATTTCCAAGATTTGTATTAGGATCATAGGAATGCGAAGAGGTATCCGGCGTACCAGGAGTGCCCCGTTAAGATGGCCAAGTAGGCAACCAGCATTACCCGAGAAGGTTTACTGGTTGCCTACCTGGCCATCTTAACGGGGCACTCCTGGTACGCCGAATACCTCCTCGCATTCCTGTGACCCTAATAAAAATCTTGAAAATTGTATGAAATTCAGTAGAAAACTAAATTCTTCGAATGAATTTCATACAATTTTCAAAATTTGTATTAGGATCACAGGAATGCGAGGAGGTATCCGGCGTACCAGGAGTACCCCGTTAAGATGGCCAGGTAGGCAACCAGTGAAACATTCTCGGGTATTGCTGGTTGTCTACCTGGTCTTCTTAACGGGGCACTCCTGATACCTCCTCGCATTCCTGTGATCCTAATACAAATCTTGAAAATTGTATGAAATTCATTTGAAGAATAATCAAATGAATTTAGTTTTTAAGTAATTTCATACAATTTTCAAGATTTCAAAGTAGATTACAGGAATGCGAGGAGGTATCCGGCGTACCAGGAGTGCCCCGTCGAGATGACAAAGTAGGCAACCAGTAAAACATTCTCGCGTATTGCTGGTTGCCTACCTGGTCATCTTAACGGGGCACTCCTGGTACGCCGGATACCTCCTCGCATTCCTGTAATCCTAGTACAAATCTTGAAAATTGTATGAAATAAGTTTGAAACTAAATTCATTGACGATGCAATACAATATCCAGAAATCGTTTATTTATACATACACCTTAAATACTTCAAAGAATAAGTTTCCATAAGGAATATAAACACCAATTTCTTTTTAACATTTATTAAAATTCAACAAAATCAAATCTAAAATATACTCAACTACATTGATAACATTTTAAAAGAGATTAAAGCTTCATTAAAATCACGATATGGTACAATCGATTTCTCCATCGGAGGGAAAACAATCCAAAGTTTCAGCTGCAGCTCTGGTCATGTAAGTCATGGTACCGTAACTTCCACTGGGAGCGCTGTCATAAAAGTGTTGGCAAACATACGCTGCACCTCCACAAAGGAGAGTGCCACTTGAAGTAGTCTCCCTGGTCGATTTTGCGCAACACAAGGTCGCGTCCCCATCACATTTCATCTGTGAAAGAAAATATTGATAAATCTTTCATTAGTGCATTTCAAACATACTAGCAGGTTTGAAAAAAACATAGTTAATTCACAGTTAATGTACTGAAGGAAGACTGGATCTTGCATTTCCCTGTACTGGTCCAGTGCACTACAATGAATGTGATGCAATTCAGGATGATTCTTCAAACCATATAATACTTACTTGGTCCTCCAAGAAAAGCTTGTTGGCTATATGGACCAGATGTTCTACCTGGATGACACTGCCAAGTGTTGGAGCGATATCATACTCAGCTGCAAGCGTAAGGACCATCAAGGCTTCCACAATTAATTGACGATATTCTGGTTGCGGTATGGTATTCAAAACAGTTTCTACAGCCAATGCAAACTTGAGTTCACCTGATGTCATTTCTTGAGTGAGACTCTGTGGCAACACTTTTCCAGCAATATAAAGCCCATTACACTGAAAGATAATTCATATATTTCAATATAATTTTGAAGCCATCACTGCATTTAAAATTCGCGTTCAATTGTATGAGTGTTGCCTCTGTTGCATATATCGAATATTCCAAGGCATCTACCATGAAAACAGCCGTGTAGTTCTATGTTGAATATCTTTGTGCGCACGTTGTCAAGAACAGGTCAAAAAGAAGTTCCTTTGTTAGAGAAGGTAGGAGCCTTTTTTACACAGGTGAAGGCAAGGGGATGCAACTACACGTTTTATGCTCTACCAAATATGGCTACCGGAAGCACTAAACTTGGAGCAAGACAAGAAAAATATTTTGGTAGATTGACAGTTTTGTTCATACCAATAAATGAAAGTTTTGGTACTCCGATTCTGGGAAAAAGTAAAATCACTCCTGCCATCAATTTTTTTTTATCTAGACGTTTTAGTTTATCTCAGCTAGTTGAAAATCTTCATATATTGACCTAGCAAGAAAGTATAATCAATTCGGTTATCGTTGAAAACATTTTTAACTCTACTACTCGATGTTTTCAGGTGAATATTTAGAAATGTTGCCTTTAATCTATATTGATCTTCTAAATATTATTTTACAACTATATAAGCCACAACGAAGAATATGAAGTGCTAGATATGAAGAGATCGACGTTTTCTTCTTTTAATTTGGCGAGTTCTTCCTTTGTTTATGACTTGAAATTTTTTATACTAAGTAGTTAAAAATTGTGTTTTCATTGTAATCATCTGATTCTCATTACTTAGGACCTTAAAAGCTATGACACTTCAAGATTGCTGAATATATCTAGTCTTTAGAACACAATTTGTATAAAACAAGGAACAGAAGTAAATAAATCGATGTAGGTTATGATGCAATATCTTTTATATGGAATGATGTTGCAAGTAGCAGTTTCCTATTGAGTCATATAATTTGGTGAGTTGTAACTATCAGTTAAAATACTGACACAAATATATTGAGTTTGTAATGATCACTGTTCTACATCTGGTTATAATAACCCGAGGTTGCCTATTTGGTTCATGTAGCAGGATACATATTGAAAAAATGTTTATCGATGATTGTTATGATTGTAGAAATAGTTTATTTTCAAGTGAATTATCAGAAGAGTATTCATAGGTGTTTTGAGGAGTATGATGATAAAATTAGATTGAATTAGGTTAGTGCAAAGTTGATCACATCTATCCCTATTATATTTTAAGAGTTGTGAACTTTTTTTAAACCATTATCATTATACACGTAAGTTTAAAGATAAATTCGTTGAAATAGTAATTAGAGATCGTGGGGAATTCACCTTTCGTAATACCCATCATGTTATTGAAAATGTTGCTATTATTTGTATGGAAATAACAATTTTCAAATATAATTAAAAAAGAGGGCAGAATAAATCTTTGACTAAAGGCAATCATAAGATGAGGTAAATGTTTTTTGAGAGCAACGCTTTGCTACAGCTTTTCTTTGTCTACGACACCTGGATGGTACAAACCCTTGCGTGACAGAGTGTCATAAAAACATTGACAACTGACAATTCGTGATATCCTGTGATTTGGTGTAATGTTTCTTCTTGTTTATTTAGTTTTCACTGTGATATTTATCAATTTGTTATTTTTCTGTTAATTTAATATGACCGGATTTTATACAGAATAAGTATTTTTTATCAGTATACAGAACAAAATTTGTCAGTTATCATAATGAAATCTTGCTTACTCGCTCTAGAACACTCCAAACCCTTGGATAAAAATCTCTTGGCACCCTGTTCAAGGCTCCATCTAGTCTTCTACGCCTGAGCCATTGGCCTTGTCTATCGGCTTCTATTTCTTCGTAAGCACTCTCTTGAGCCACTGCTATGTGACTTTTCTACAAATAGTTAAAATGGTATCTCTTTCTCAGAAATCGGGGATGTCACTCACCTTACTTATTCTGCCGGATTTGTTGGTAACAATTGAGAAGTTCCCTCGTCCCACTGCAATAAATTTTGACGAATTTATGAATAAAACTAACTACAACACTGGAGGCCGAATGACAACAGATACAAAGATTTGGCTATTTAATGTGATCGTATAGCAAGGGTAGGAGAACAGACGAAAACACGAGGACCAATCAAAGACGAGAATCCCCTACCCTTGCTATATAATCACATTAAATGGCCAAATAATATATACCGAAAACACGTGGACTCAATATTTCAACAAAAGAAAACCAGCATTTAATGACTGTGACCAATCAAAAACGAACCCAATCATGATGAAATATACCGAAAACACGAGGACCAATCAAAGACGGGAATCTCCTACCTTGCTATACGATCACATTAAATGGCCAAATAATATATACCGAAAACGCGTGGACTCAATATTTCAACAGAAGAAAACCTGCTATTTAATGACTGTGGCCAATGAAAAACCCAATCATGATGAAATATACCGAATCACGAGGACCAATCAAAGACGAGAATCTCCTACCTTTGCTATACGATAACATTAAATGGCCAAATAATATATACCCAGAACACGTGGACTCAACATTTCAACAAAGAAAACCAGCTATTCAATGATTCTGACCAATGAAAAACGAACCCAATCATGATGAAATATACCGAAAACACGAGGACCAATCAAAGACAAGAATCTCCTATCTGTGCTATACGATCACATTAAATGGCCAAATAATATATACCCAGAACACGTGGCCTCAATATTTCAACAAAGAAAACCAGCTATTTAATGACTGACCAATGAAAAACGAACCCAATCATGATGAAATATACCGAAAACACGAGGACCAATCAAAAACGAGAATCTCCTACCTTTGCTATACGATAACATTAAATAACCAAATATAATATACCGAAAACACGTGGACTCAATATTTCAACAAAAGAAAACCAGCATTTAATGACTGTGACCAATCAAAAACGAACCCAATCATGATGAAATATACCGAAAACACGAGGACCAATCAAAGACGAGAATCTCCTACCTGTGCTATACGATCACATTAAATGGCTTAATAATATATTCCGAAAACACGTGGAATCAATATTTCAACAAAGAAAACCACCTTGTTCAAGGCGAATGTTACACGTTGATATTATAAAATTTGTTGCAGTGGGACGAGGGAACTTCTCAATTGTTACAAACAAATCGGGCAGAATAAGTAAGGTGAGTGACATCCCTGATTTCTGAGAAAAAGATAACATTTCAACTATTTGTAGAATAGTCACATAGCAGTGGCTTAAGAAAGTGCTTATGAAGAAATAGAAGCCGATAGACAAGGCCAATGGCTCAGGCGTAGAAGACTAGATGGAGCCTTGAACAGGGTGGTTTTCTTTGTTGAAATATTGATTCCACGTGTTTTCGGAATATTTCATCATCATTGGGTTCGTTTTTCATTGGTCACAGTCATTGAATAGCAGGTTTTCTTTGTTGAAATATTGAGTCCACGCGTTTTCGGTATATATTATTAAGCCATTTAATGTGATCGTATAGCAACGGTAAGAGATTCTCGTCTTTGATTGGTCCTCGTGTTTTCGGTATATTTCATCATGATTGGGTTGGTTTTTCATTGGTCACAGTCATTAAATAGCAGGTTTTCTTTGTTGAAATATTGAGTCCACGCGTTTTCGCTATATATTATTTGGCCATTTAATGTGATCGTATAGCAAAGGTAGGAGATTCTCGTCTTTGATTGGTCCTAGTGTTTTCGGTATATTTCATCATGATTGGGTTGGTTTTTCATTGGTCACAGTCATTAAATATCAGGTTTTCTTTGTTGAAATATTGAGTCCACGCGTTTTCGGTATATATTATTAGGCCATTTAATGTGATCGTATAGCAAAGGTAGGAGATTCTCGTCTTTGATTGGTCCTAGTGTTTTCGGTATATTTCATCATGATTGGGTTCGTTTTTCATTGGTCACAGTCATTAAATAGCTGGCTTTCTTTGTTGAAATATTGAGTCCACGCGTTTTCGGTATATTTCATCATGATTGGGTTCGTTTTTCATTGGTCAGAGTCATTAAATAGCTGGTTTTCTTTGTTGAAATATTGAGTCCACGCGTTTTCGCTATATATTATTTGGCCATTTAATGTGATCGTATAGCAAAGGTAGGAGATTCTCGCCTTTGATTGGTCCTAGTGTTTTTGGTATATTTCATCATGATTGGGTTCGTTTTTCATTGGTCACAGTCATTAAATAGCTGGCTTTCTTTGTTGAAATATTGAGTCCACGCGTTTTCGGTATATTTCATCATGATTGGGTTCGTTTTTCATTGGTCAGAGTCATTAAATAGCTGGTTTCCTTTGTTGAAATATTGAGTCCACGTGTTCTGGGTATATATTATTTGGCCATTTAATGTTATCGTATAGCAAAGGTAGGAGATTTTCGTCTTTGATTGGTCCTCGTGTTTTCGGTATATTTCATCATCATTGGGTTCGTTTTTCATTGGTCACAGTCATTGAATAGCAGGTTTTCTTTGTTGAAATATTGAGTCCACGTGTTCTGGGTATATATTATTTGGCCATTTAATGTTATCGTATAGCAAAGGTAGGAGATTCTCGTCTTTGATTGGTCCTCGCGTTTTCGGTATATTTCATCATGATTGGGTTCGTGTTTCATTGGTCAGAGTCATTAAATAGCTGGGTTTCTTTGTTGAAATATTGAGTCCACGTGTTTTCGGTATATATTATTTAGCCATATAATGTGATCGTATAGCAAGGGTAGGAGATTCTCGTCTTTGATTGGTCCTCGTGTTTTCATGATTGGGTTCGTTCTCATTGTTATAGTTTTGTCAGAGTTGTTTTACTCGCCTTTGCTAGCTGTTAACCATTTATTTTTAAACAAGTGCCCTAACATCATATAACATATGGGGTTTTATGTCTGAGGCTACATTCTTTTTTGACCCTTAATAAAGAGTTGATTATTTGGGTCTAACTATTGTGTTTTATTTACCATCTTTGTTTCCCAATTATTTTCACCAATCTCAATTATCACGAACTTGAATTATTACTTAAACATAACGTAGAGTCCTACCCTTGCTAGACGATCACATTAAATGACCAAGTCTTTGTATCTGGAGTCATTCATCCTCCAGTGTTGTAATTAGTTTAGAAAATAATATTTGTCATCATTTTCGAAAGAAAAGCTGGCAAATGTTACACACTTACCACTACTTATGGCAAATTCCTTCCCGCTTATGATGTGATGTAGCAAATTCTTCATCTCGAAAGGACTCAAATTGAGAAGATGCTCAGAAGCTTGTTCCCCGTCGCATATCAGCGTTCTCGCCAATTCAGAAGCCATAACCTGTATAATAAGCCCCACCCGCAACCTCAGCATCTCCATGAAAAGCTGAGGTTCCGTACGGATGAACATGGCCAGATAAACCAACAGTTCTTGCGTCAACATGGCCGTACTGTCATCTTCTCCGTATGCCTCATGGATCAGCAACCGTAGGTCGTTTTCCGGTAAAGGAGCAGTGATGGTGTGTTCATTGTTTGGCGGCATTCCAACTGTGATTTGTTTCTGACGGACCAATAGGTCTGTGACAGCTTTGGCCAGGTCTTCTACTCGTTTGCCAAGCATACCGGCCGTGTGTCTGACCAGGCCCCATAATTTTTGATGGCACGCTTTCTGATACAGGCTCTTGAGGAGGTCTCTTACCGTCACCACTTTGCCGTTTTCCAACATGCCCGTGTTGAAATCCAGTCCTCCGGAATCGACAAGATATTGCAAGATATCACCCTGCTCTTCGAGCGAATCCGATTCTCTCAGCATCGCGAACAGTTCGTCGATCTGAAATGGAACAATTCGTAGCAACAAAGAAAATACTACAGTTCCTTATCAGCAATAAAATATAGAATTAGCAAGATAATGGCGCTGCCCAATCAGAAACCCGAACCTCTATTGTTGCCATTGTCTTATTAGTAACATTAGCTACGTTTACAGTGACTCCAACATGTTAACAATGACAATTAGATATTAAGCCCCGCCCATACGCCATCATCTTGCTAAGTTTGAATTATATGTATATGATTTATTGAGATATTCCATAAAATTGCATACTCACCTCTGTATCGGCATATTCCGCTTCGGAGGTCGTTTTGTATCTTTTGTTGGGAGGAACTTGAGAAGTATTGGTGTGTCCACAACTTTGCTGCACGCCGCTGTCGACAGTATCTACATTGGGTAAATTAAGAGTCGAGCTTCGTCTTTCCAAAACACTCATATTTTCCATACCCAAGGTATCGGCTAAAAAGAATTATAAGATTTGGAGAAATATAAAAAATGATTGATACCACTTTCAACCAAATGATCGAAAAATACATCTGATCTGTTCATATTTATTTAATCACTCAGTTAGCCATGATTTCGACTTTTTGCGTTGGTACCCTTGCTTTCCGCCATGTTGTCGGTTGTCAAATGTCATTTTGATACTATAATAATGAACAAAATGATCTAAGAGATCATGTGTCACCAGATATTCGTTTTAAAATATTTGGAAATACTTTCAATAGAAATCTGATAGATTGTTTTTTCGAAAATGATAACAGTATAATGTTGAACAGTTGGGACAACTGAGGGTTACGCCCCGCCCATCTGCCATCTTAATTTAGATATAATTTATTATATTACAAATGAATCCAATTACTGAATTTGGTCGTAATTTATTGTGTAATTATTTTTTTTTATTTCAAACCTACCAACAAATAAACTATATTAACGAAATACATGAAAAGATAAAACAAAATTAACTTCAGGTATATTATAAAGTCACACAAGATAATTCTATGAAAATAGCGATTTTGATCATGTGATCCGGTGTAACCCATAAGAAATGATATCAGTGTAATGTTGAACAGTGGGGACAACTGACAGTTACGCCCCGCCCATCTGCCATCTTAATTCAGATATAATTTGTGAGATTATTACAAAAAAATCTAATTACTGAATTTGTCGAAATTTAATTTAATTATTAATGATTTTTTTTATTTCAAACCTACCAATAAATCAACTATACAGGTTGTCCCACCGGAAATGCCCATTAGAATTATATGGAGAAATGTATGTCCGATTAGAATAAAATTTTGCATTTAGGCAATAGTCAACTTGTTCTCTATTTGTGTTATACTGACAGCAATTTTTTTATATTTTTAATATTTATTCTCACCATCTATATTGATAGACCGTGTTTTCTTCACCGCTCCCCTGATGGACATCTTCCTCTTGAGATGTTTCGCTTTAGATTTTCCACCAGCAGGGGATTCCAGTATCGAAGTTTTGCACGACAAAGATTTGAAAAGATGTTCCTCCAGATATTTCTGAACCTGCGGATTCAGTTCTGAAACATTTTGTAAAGGAACATTCGACAGATAAGATTCTCATTAAACTCACTATCTGGAAGACCTTCCTCTTGACATCCCAAGAAGCTCAAATTCGTTATGCAACTAGTATTCAAAAATTCCGACAAATGTCCTAGAGTCACTCTGGTACCGCTGATATAGCCCGATTTTAATTTTTTCATGGTGGTAATCATGGCCAAAGGTATCTTACCATCATCTAAAATTTACAGTAATTCAAAGACATTGATATGGAGATACATGGAAGCAATAATATCTTCAACAAGTTTTTATAACCTGTGATCTAACTTATTGACGGAAATTCTCCATAAAAATGTTTATTTTGTCAATGACAGCTGTTTCACATTAATATGTCATCTTGAGGTTGTTGACAGATTTTTGTGAGGAAGAATCAGATTTATTTATGCAAAAAACGTGACTGAATGAATGTTATGAAATCCTATTACAGCTTAACTACCAATTTACTACATGGGCTGAAAAATTCCGAGCCTAACACAAAGATGGCGCTAGTTTTACTGCAGTCACCTTTTTTTCAGTGAATACTAACCTTCAAAAGACAGCTGTTAAAATTTCATGATGTTCTATGTTGACGAACGCGTCGATCTTTCTAAGCTATGTTTGGCCATGTTTAATAATAAAAAACCGGAACATGTGACAATAGATGAAACACCGATCCATCACATCAACAAAACGATCGTCATCTGAATTGACAGAAACTGGTGAACCGCGACCAAAGCGCTCGAAAGCACAAAAATCGGTTGGAAAAGTTATGGCCTCGGTATTTTGGGATGTGCGTGGTGTATTATTCATCGACTATCTTGAGAAAGGAGATACCATCAACAGTGAGTATTATATAGAGTTATTGGAGCGTTTGAAGTCCGAAAGAGTAAATAAACGACCGCATATGGCAAAGAAAACCAAATTGTTTCACTAAGAAAAATCACTGGGTCACTAATCAATTAAAACTATGGCAAAACTACATGAATTGCACTTCCAATTGCCCCCACATCCCCCGTATTTACCAGATTTGGCTCCCAGCGAATACTGGGTGTTCGCAGACCTGAAAAAAATGCTCGCCGGTAAGAAATTCGGCATAAATGAAGAGGTCATCGCTCAAACTGAGACCTATTTTGAGGCAAAAGATAAATTCTATTTAATTTGAATGTGATTAAATAAAAACTTATTTAATAAAATTTCCACATTTATTGTGTTTCAACAATATTGTACACTACATTTGCAACAATTGTTTCGCCAAATTTTTGGCTTCTTCAGGCGAGTTCGAAGATATACTACTCCAAAAAAATTGTGTCTTCCTTATATAATACACAAGATGGAAGAGGGGGAACGGTATTCTAAATGCTTCTGGGATTTGTATCAATGGTGATCTATTGACATTCGTTTGGTCATTGAGTAAGATATTTTGCTTGTTATATCTGTTAATTTCCATTGTTTCTAGGATATTAAGCCTTCTGCTTTTGTTTTCTATGTGTAAAATTTTGTAGTTTGAATCAAACATAAGTCCCTCGTCTAAAAGATGGTTCGAATAAGTTGAGTTCTGTTTTTTATTCAGGAAACTACTCGAACGTTCCTTAATCCTCTTCTCGAAGTTCCTTCTTGTTTGTCCAATATATACTTTCTGGCATTAACCACAATTCAACTTATATACTCTTGATTTTTTGTTTTTATCTAATTTGTCTTTATTATTTTTGATTAAATTACTTAAAGTATTATTGGTTTTAAAGGCTATATTGAAATTCCTTTTGTTTTTCAAAAAATTTGCCTCTGTAATTTAGTGTTAGATATATATTCTGTTCTATTTTTCGTTTTTGGCGTATCTTCATTGTAATTTAGTGTTATATATCTATTATGTTCTATTTATGGTTAATAAAGGTTTCAAACCTGACATTGTGGACCAAATATTGAATAAATTCCCATTAAAGCAAGCTTTAACATTAATACACGCAAAAACGAAAAAAAAGCAGAATAGATATATAACATTAAATAACACAGGTAAAAAATCAATAGAAGTAGCAAATTTTTTTAAAAACAAAAGAAATTTCAATATAGCATTTAAAACCAATAATACTTTAAGTAATTCAATAAAAAATAATAAAGACAAATTAGATAAAAACAAAAATTAGGAGTATATAAGTTGAATTGTGATTCATGCCAGAAAGTATATATTGGACAAACAGGAAGGAACTTCGAGAAGAGGATTAAGTAACATTCGAATAGTTTCCTGAATAAAAAACAGAACTCAACTTATGCGAACCATCTTTTAGACGAGGGACATATGTTTGATTCAAACTACAAAATTTTACACATAGAAAACAAAAGCAGAAGACTAAATATTCTAGAAGCAATGGAAATTAGCAGATATAACAGGCAAAATATTTTACTTAATGACCAAACGAATGTCAACAGATCACCATTGATAAACATGGCATAAAAAATCCCAGAAGCATTTAGAATACCGTTCCCCCTCTTCCATCTTGTGAAATATATAAGACTCAATTTTTTTGGAGTAGTTCAACATCAAACTCGCCTGAAGAAGCCAAGAATTTGGCGAAACAATTGTTGCAAATGTAGTGTTACAATATTGTTGAAACACAATAAATGTGGAAATTTTATTAAATAAGTTTTTTTTAATCACATTCAAATTAAATTAAAATGGATTTCCATCAAGTAAAAACCTCGCCTATTCAAGATAAAACGTTCTACAAAAGTGGTATTGAAATAAAAACTATTTTCTTTGTTAGGCCCAGGATTCCAGTCCACATGTAATCTATCGATCAAAAAGTATTGTCATTATAATGTTACGAAGACCGTGCTGAAGAAATTATTACCTCTAAAAAATTCTCATATATACGAGGGTCCTTCAATGAGTGAACGAAAAAACTGCTCACGTTTTCCGTTTACTTATTGAAGGACCCTCGTATATACTTCGTTTACATATAATACGTTTGTTTATCCACATCAGTTGCATCTTATACATCTCAGGCGTTTGTTTAACCACATTTTTCGAATCTTTTACATCTGAAGTAACGTTTGTCATTACCAGATGGGATGCTTCAGATCACATCTGAATCTGAAACGAGATGTAAACAAAGGATTCTTTGCTATTTTCGAATTTCTGTGGACATAACCAATATCTTAAGCTAGCGATCACGTGGTGTTATGTCAGTTAAAACAATAAAGTAATTACATATAGAGTGGAAACTGAGATAGTTCAATTTGCCGCCGCATGGCGTCTCTAGCTTCTCTAACTTTTGGTTTCTTGATATTTTCATAAACTCGTCATTTCTGTTTTAAACCTTCACACAGAACACACCTTTGAGAATTTTGAGAACTCAGAAGCACTTGTTACATCCACAAAGGATCAAAATAGAAATGACGAGATTATTAAAATATCAACAAACCAAAAATCACAGAAGCCAGAGACGCCATGCGGCGGTAAATTGAACTATTAATGTGAACCTATCTCAGTATCCACTCTATACAATGTGGAACAGCCAAATGGAATAAATTCGATAACGAATAAATGAGAGCGTGTTTGGAAAAACGCTTGGACACGGCGATTTGTATTTTTAACTTAGCATTATTTTCAAAAAAATATATATATATAGGGTGCGTCATGTGACAGTGGCCAATACCCACTTTCTTATTTTAAATGCAAGCCCCTGTATATTATTAATTTTTTGGATTCTTCAGAGAATTCTAGACATAAAACATGTAAAATGTCCTATACCTATCTTCTAAGTCTCCTAAGTTAATAATATACAGGGTGAGTCTTTGACCACTGCGTTAATTTCAACCAAGGTTCTTGAGATCAAAGGAAACACTTTTTCCCATACCGTTTTCCCTTATTCAACTGCCTTAAAAAGTTATAGCATTTTAAGTTTTCACATTGGGCAAATACCCCTCTATAGTCCAGTTTAGTTCTATTGAAAATTACCTTCCACAGCATCCACTATTGAATCTGAATTGTTTAAAAACATTATTTTCCGTCTAAGAAATGATTCACTCACTCATGTTTCATCAGATGAGGTCCATATTCAGAAGGAAGATACAAAATACTAATTTTCTGGTAAAAAAATTCAACACCATAAACATAGATTTTTGTTGTTCTCTTATATTTTCTTTCTACTTCAAGATTATAAACCATGCCTTTCTAGTGAGAAATTCCAAAAAAACCTCAGAATTATTGGGTGTTATCATCATACATTTGTAATTTTCTTCTTAAAATTTCCAAATCATAAAAACCATCATTTCTATGAAAACTTCCAAGGCAAGAGGTTGTCACTGTGCTTTTTTTCTAAGTCATGATTCACTCACTCATGTTTCATCAGATGATTATATCGATTTAATTCCTTTCAACTTCAAATATCTCAAAAACGATGCAATTTAGGAAAAAATATGATTTTATCTGAAAAAAAGACTAATGATTCTAGGAATTACGAGATACGGACCTTTAGTTCAAGTGATATTTGTTCTTCATGCAATTTAAGCAATCTGTACAGTAGCAGTGAGAAACCCACAAGAAATGGAATAAATCTATTGATGCCAATATGCATGACTGTTATCAAAAACCTTCTACAAGAGATCATTTCAGTTGATATTGTCGTTTGAATATTGCAGGTGAAAATGCAATTTTTTTATGAAATTTCAACATCTTTTAAACGGGGCCAAATTTGGAAAAATGTTATAGGAAGAAAATGTTTCTTTTGATGTCAAGTATCTATGGTTAAACTTAACGCAGTAGTCAAAGACTCGCCCTGTATATGATTAACCTCAACAAGTCTTATTATTGTTTACATAACTGTCATGAGCGTTTGTTTACAATGTTCTACGATAACATCTGCGTCACGGCACTAAAAAATCTCAAGATGCATCCGATATGGATAAACAAACGTAACAAGAAGAGTTACAAACATTTTTTGTTAGTACAAGCGATTAGTGGTTTTACCTAAGTGATTTTGTGTGGCTACCAATATGATAGTAGGCCTGCCAAGCATTTGTTTCCAATTCATACTCAAGAAGGCAAAATGTGTCATGATCTTGTCGACCAATAAGGCTGAGTCATAACTAGTGTAATATTCGTCCATGTCAAAATTCTAATTTTCCAAGGACAAGCATACACACCACACCAGAACGAAAACAAAAAGCAAAATGAAATTAGTAAAAATAACAACACAAATACACATAATATTTTTAGATTTCGTCAGAAATCAATTTAATTGTAACATAAAAAGTATATATCTTTTTTTCAGTACCAATTAAATAACACATAAGGAAGACAGATTGCAAAGAAAAATTAAAATTATTCGAACAAACTTATTAGTGTTTCATCCATTAAATAATTAATAATAAACAGATAATTTCTGCAATATGGAATCAGAGTGTTAACACTCTTTCAAAAAAGTATCTGAAATTTTAAATTTAATTTAATTATTAATGATTTTTATTTCAAACCTACCAATAAATCAACTATACAGGTTGTCCCACCAGAAATGCCCATTAGAATTATATGGAGAAATGTATGTCCGATTAGAATAAAATTTTGCATTTAGGCAATAGTCAACTTGTTCTCTATTTGTGAAATACTGTCAGCAATTTTTTATATTTTTAATATTTATTCTCACCATCTATATTGATAGACCGTGTCTTCTTCACCGCTCCCCTGATGGACATCTTCCTCTTGAGATGTTTCGCTTTAGATTTTCCACCAGCAGGGGATTCCAGTATCGAAGTTTTGCACGACAAGGATTTGAAAAGATGTTCCTCCAGATATTTCTGAACCTGCGGATTCAGTTCTGAAACATTTCGTAAGGGAACATTCGACAGATAACATTCTCATTAAACTCACTATCTGGAAGACCTTCCTCTTGACATCCCAAGAAGCTCAAATTCGTTATGCAACTAGTATTCAAAAATTCCGACAAATGTCCTAGAGTCACTCTGGTACCGCTGATGTAGCCCGATTTTAATTTTTTCATGGTGGTAATCATGGCCAAAGGTATCTTACCATCATCTAAAATTTACAGTAATTCAAAGACATTGATATGGAGATACATGGAAGCAATAATATCTTCAACAAGTTTTTATAACCTGTGATCTAACTTATTGACGGAAAATCTCCATAAAAATGTTTATTTTATCAATGACAGCTGTTTCACATTAATATGTCATCTTGAGATTGTTGACAGATTTTTGTGAGGATGAATCAGATTTATTTATGCAAAAAACGTGACTGAATGAATTTTATGAAATCCTATTACAGCTTAACTACCAATTTACTACATGGGCTGAAAAATTCCGAGCCTAACACAAAGATGGCGCTAGTTTTACTGCAGTCACCTTTTTTTCAGTGAATACTAACCTTCAAAAGACAGCTGTTAAAATTTCATGATGTTCTATGTTGACGAACGCGTCGATCTTTCTAAGCTATGTTTGGCCATGTTTAATAATAAAAAACTGGAACATGTGACAAAAGATGAAACACATCCATCACATCAACAAAACGATCGTCATCTGAATTGGCAGAAACTGGTGAACCGCGACCAAAGCGCTCGAAAGCACAAAAATCGGTTGGAAAAGTTATGGCCTCGGTATTTTGGGATGTGCGTGGTGTATTATTCATCGACTATCTTGAGAAAGGAGATACCATCAACAGTGAGTATTATATAAAGTTATTGGAGCGTTTGAAGTCCGAAAGAGTAAATAAACGACCGCATATGGCAAAGAAAACCAAATTGTTTCACTAAGAAAAATCACTGGGTCACTAATCAATTAAAACTATGGCAAAACTACATGAATTGCACTTCCAATTGCCCCCACATCACCCGTATTTACCAGATTTGGCTCCCATCGAATACTGGGTGTTCACAGACCTGAAAAAAATGCTCGCCGGTAAGAAATTCGGCATAAATGAAGAGGTCATCGCTCAAACTGAGACCTATTTTGAGGCAAAAGATAAATTCTATTTAATTTGAATGTGATTAAATAAAAACTTATTTAATAAAATTTCCACATTTATTGTGTTTCAACAATATTGTACACTACATTTGCAACAATTGTTTCGCCAAATTTTTGGCTTCTTCAGGCGAGTTCGATGATATACTACTCCAAAAAAATGGTGTCTTCCTTATATAATACACAAGATGGAAGAGGGGGAACGGTATTCTAAATGCTTCTGGGATTTGTATCAATGGTGATCTATTGACATTCGTTTGGTCATTAAGTAAAATATTTTGCTTGTTATATCTGTAAATTTCCATTCCTTCTAGAATGATGAGTCTTCTGCTTTTGTTTTCTATGTGTAAAATTTTGTAGTTTGAATCAAACATAAGTCCCTCGTCTAAAAGATGGTTCGAATAAGTTGAGTTCTGTTTTTTATTCAGGAAACTACTCGAACGTTCCTTAATCCTCTTCTCGAAGTTCCTTCTTGTTTGTCCAATATATACTTTCTGGCATTAACCACAATTCAACTTACATACTCTTGATTTTTTGTTTTTATCTAATTTGTCTTTATTATTTTTGATTAAATTACTTAAAGTATTATTGGTTTTAAAGGCTATATTGAAATTCTTTTTGTTTTTCAAAAAATTTGCCTCTGTAATTCAGTGTTAGATATATATTCTGTTCTATTTTTTCGTTTTTGGCGTATCTTCATTGTAATTTAGTGTTATATATCTATTATGTTCTATTTATGGTTAATAAAGGTTTCAAACCTGACATTGTGGACCAAATATTGAATAAATTCCCATTAAAGCAAGCTTTAACATTAATACACGCAAAAACGAAAAAAAAGCAGAATAGATATATAACATTAAATAACACAGGTAAAAAATCAATAGAAGTAGCAAATTTTTTGAAAAACAAAAGAAATATCAATATAGCATTTAAAACCAATAATACTTTAAGTAATTCAATAAAAAATAATAAAGACAAATTAGATAAAAACAAAAATTAGGAGTATATAAGTTGAATTGTGATTCATGCCAGAAAGTATATATTGGACAAACAGGAAGGAACTTCGAGAAGAGGATTAAGTAACATTCGAATAGTTTCCTGAATAAAAAACAGAACTCAACTTATGCGAACCATCTTTTAGACGAGGGACATATGTTTGATTCAAACTACAAAATTTTACACATACAAAACAAAAGCAGAAGACTAAATATTCTAGAAGCAATGGAAATTAGCAGATATAACAGGCAAAATATTTTACTTAATGACTAAACGAATGTCAACAGATCACCATTGATAAACATGGCATAAAAATCCCAGAAGCATTTAGAATACCGTTCCCCCTCTTCCATCTTGTGAAATATATAAGAATCAATTTTTTTGGAGTAGTTCAACATCAAACTCGCCTGAAGAAGCCAAGAATTTGGCGAAACAATTGTTGCAAATGTAGTGTTACAATATTGTTGAAACACAATAAATGTGGAAATTTTATTAAATAAGTTTTTTTTAATCACATTCAAATTAAATTAAAATGGATTTCCATCAAGTAAAAACCTCGCCTATTCAAGATAAAACGTTCTACAAAAGTGGTATTGAAATAAAAACTATTTTCTTTGTTAGGCCCAGGATTCCAGTCCACATGTAATCTATCGATCAACAAGTATTGTCATTATGAGGTTACGAAGACCGTGCTGAAGAAATTATTACCTCTAAAAAATTCTCATATATACGAGGGTCCTTCAATGAGTGAACGAAAAAACTGCTCACGTTTTCCGTTTACTTATTGAAGGACCCTCGTATATACTTCGTTTACATATAATACGTTTGTTTATCCACATCAGTTGCATCTTATACATCTCAGGCGTTTGTTTAAGCACAATTTTTAGGTCTTTTACATCTGAAGTAACGTTTGTCATTACCAGATGGGATGCTTCAGATCACATCTGAATCTGAAACGAGAGGTAAACAAAGGATTCTTTGCTATTTTCGAATTTCTGTGGACATAACCAATATCTTAAGCTAGCGATCACGTGGTGTTATGTCAGTTAAAACAATAAAGTAATCACATATAGAGTGGAGACTGAGATAGGAAAAATGGTTCACAATAACAGTTCAATTTGCCGCCGCATGGCGTCTCTAGCTTCTCTAACTTTTGGTTTCTTGATATTTTCATAAATTCGTCATTTCTGTTTTAAACCTTCACACAGAACACACCTTTGAGAATTTTGAGAACTCAGAAGCACTTGTTCCATCCACAAAGGATCAAAATAGAAATGACGAGATTATTAAAATATCAACAAACCAAAAATCACAGAAGCCAGAGACGCCATGCGGCGGTAAATTGAACTATTAATGTGAACCTATCTCAGTATCCACTCTATACAATGTGGAACAGCCAAATGGAATAAATTTGATAACGAATAAATGAGAGCGTGTTTGGAAAAACGCTTGGACACGGCGATTTGTATTTTTAACTTAGCATTATTTTCAAAAAAAATATATATATATAGGGTGCGTCATGTGGCAGTGGCCAATACCCACTTTCTTATTTTAAATGCAAGCCCCTGTATATTATTAATTTTTTGGATTCTCCAGAGAATTCTAGACATAAAACATTTTTTTTTTTAATCTCAATAATTATTAACAATCAGAATAACATTCTATAAGTTAATGTGTTAAGAAGTAGTCAAGTGACTTAAATAGAGCGGGAAAAGATTATCTCCAGTGAGAGAATCTCATTATTCCATTAAATCAGCTGGCCAATGTCTCTTCAATCTTCTTGCTAAGGTGTTTGTCAGTAAGGGTTGGAGTAAAATATTTGAGTGGTTTTCCATTCTCGCGTGGTGGTTTCTGCTTCTATGCTTGATGACTTCTTCAACATATGGTATATTTAGGTCTTCATGTAAAGTCTGGTTGGACACATACCATGGGGCGTTGGCCATCATGCGAAGTATTTTCGATTGCGTTCTTTGGATCAGAGCTATGCTGGATTTGCTTGCGCATCCCCAGATTTCTATCCCATATGTCCATATTGGGATGATGATCGTCTTATATAACAATATTTTGTTTGTAAGTGGTAACTTGGATTTTCTTCCGATGAGCCAATTAATTTCCCTGACTTTTAGGTCAATTTGTTTTCTTTTTTGATTATATGTTCCCTCCAGGTTAGCCTAGTGTCTAGATGAAAGCCAAGGTATTTTGCTGATGTAGTTTTTTGGAATTACTATGTTGTTCAATTTGATTGGGGACAATGTTGCTTTCTCAGTGTAAAGTCTACTTGTTGAGATTTGGTTTCATTTATTTTTATTTTCCACTTTTTCATCCAGATTTGTAGTTTGTCTAGGTGTTCTTGTACTAGCTTAGTCGCTGTTGCTGGGTCTTCATGTACTGCCATTATTGTTGTGTCATCAGCAAATGTTCCTGTTGTAGTGTGAGCTGTTATTGGTAGATCTGAGGTAAAAAGTAGGTAGAGGAACGGGGCCAGCACGCTTCCTTGTGGAACTCCAGCTTGAATGGGGCTATAATCTGATACTTCTTGTCCTACCCTAGTTCTAAACTGTCTGTTTGTAAGGTATGAATTTAGTAAATTAAAGAATTTTAAAGGAAGAATATTTCTTATCTTGAATAGGAGTCCTGAGTGCCATACTTTATCGAACGCTTGACTCACATCCAGAAAGACTGAAGTGCAGTATAGCTTCTTTTCAAACGCTTGGTTTATGGTTTGCGTTATTCTATGCGTTTGTTGGACAGTTGAGTGATCTTGTCTGAATCCGAATTGATGTGAAGGAATCCAATGATCTATGGGAATTTCGGCGTTTATTCTCTGAAGTAATAACCTTTCCAATATTTTCGAGATTATTGGTAAAAGGCTTATGGGTCGATATGATGTCACTTCGTGTGGATTCTTGCCCGGTTTCATTATCATGAGTACTTCTGCTGTTTTCAGTGATTTGGGCCAGTGCCCGATTCTCAATATAGCATTAAAGATGTAGGTTACCATGACAAGCCCTTTTCTACGTAGTTCTTTGGTCATGTAAAATGTCCTATACCTATCTTCAACTGTTTCGGAAATATTAAGTGTTTTCAGATTTATTACAAAAATTAACATTAAAAAAAGAAAATTATTTTATTTCACAAATTCGCTACATTACACTAAAAACCTAATAATTAATACTGATTATTTCTTAATAATTAAAAAAAAACAAAAAATATTAATGTCAATGTAGTAAATGTTCAAAATGCTCGCCGCGAACGTCTTGGCAACATGCTAATCTGGTATAGAAATGTCTTCTAACATTACTCAACATCTCAGGTGTAACTGATCTAATCGGAAGCGTGATTCGTCTTTTTAAGTCATCCAAGTTGTGGGGTTTAGTTTTGTATACAATACAAATCCCCACAAACAGTAGTCTAACAGCGACAGATCAGGAGATCGTGCTGGCCATTCTATCGATTCGCGCCTCCCTATCCATCGATTTGGAAAAATTTGGTTCAGGTACTGCCGGACATTGATTTGGAAATGGGGCGGTGCTCCATCTTGCTGAAACCATATTGTATTGGCAGGAACTTGTGGGTTTGCTGGATCAGGATATAAGTTTTACAAAGTTGGCACGACATTATTTTGGAGCAGTTCTAAATATTTATCTCCATTCAAGTTGCCATCAATGAAAAACGGACCTACGATATGATTTCCAACAATTCCTGCCCAAACATTCACTTTTTCAGGATATTGGGTATGTTCCTCTCTCATCCAGTGAGGATTATCATCAGACCAATAGCACGATTAACATTACCGTGAAGTGTTTTCATCAGAAAACAAAACATCTTCTAATTGGATCACATTGTTATCTAACATTTCCATCATTTGCTCACAAAAATACGTTCTCCTATCGAAATCGTCTTCCATGAGCTCCTGAGTTGGTATCATTTTATAGGGATGCATTATACTTTCCTTTAATGTTCGAAAAATTGTTGTGTGGCTTGTAACATTTTGAAATTACAATCCCAAAATTTATTTAGATTCTATCGTCTCTTGATCTATTTGAAAATAATTTATTTAAAATTAATTTGCTATACCATCTATTGTTGAATAATGTAATTTCCTGTACATAAGGTATTATTCTTTATAGAAATCTGTTCATTAAAATTTTCGGTGGGGGTGTCTGGAATTGGATGTTGTTACCGCGAATTAATTCATTCCATCTTTGAAACTGATAGTATGCAGACATTATCTCTCGACTGAGAATTCGTTAATTCACGTTTACATATTATCCAAGGAATTTTATAATATTCTTTTCGTGTATCCCTTTCTAGAAGGTGAGTTCAAAATAATTAAGCGAATTGTTTTGCTGATTTAAGTATATTTTTTAGGGATTCCCGTATTATCGTCTTCTTAGATTCTTTTATTCTCGTCTCCTTAAATTCTTCGTTTCATATAATCCCAGATTTCTCGACTCTTTGATTCAACAACCACTCCAGACACTGTCACCGAAATTTTCTCAACAACTAATCATTTGAAGAAAAGTGAGTACCTATATGTTGAAGTTTATAGCCTTCCTGAATAAAGAGATTGTTCATCAGAGTGAGATTACTTCTTCAATTTCGTACACCGTCATCCTGAGATCACATTCGTATGTTTATTAGTTTTTATACGAATAGAAATCAAAATTGTGTCTAAACTAATTGGCGCCCATATTATCACACAAAGAAAAGATCACAAATTTGTATTTAAGTCAAATGAACCTACGCCCATAAATGTTCTCGGGCCAACAGCTGCCGTACGCTTTGTGTCCTTTTAACATCAAATAGTCAAGGAGAAAATTACGTGACAGGCTAACGTTGAACAGTGGGGCTGCTTTTCGACCAGAATTATGTGGGTGTTCTTGGAACTCAAGCATAATATCCAATTTCGTATCATTAATTACTGCATTGGCAGCTATTTTTTTTATCTGTCTCACATGACCAAGCTCGCGAAACTGCTTTTATATTTTGCTAATTGTTCCTTGAGATACAGGCGGTAAATTTGGAAATTTTTCATGAAATAAGCGTGAAACTTCCATTTGTGTCCTTGTGTTATCTCCATAACCAATCATTTGTAGAATGGTTATTTTGTGCTTTTCTGTTAAATGAACAATTTTTCTTGTATTATTACGTACGGTTAACGAAATTTAAATGACAATAGCACTGACACTGACCACTACTGTCATGCAGGCAGACAAGTTGCTATGGCTATCAGTTTTATTCGAAAATAAACAATGTTTTTATATTTTTTTCATTTTATATCAGTAAAAAGAAACGCAGGAATGGTTTTTGTTTACTTTCTCATTATCAAGAGCTAAATGGGAAATAAGTATTGAATGTAATGTAGCGAATTTGTGAAATAAAAAAATTTTCTTTTTAATGTTAATTTTTGTAATAAATCTGAAAACACTTAATATTTCCGAAACAGTTGAAGATAGGTATAGGACATTGTACATGATTTATGTCTAGAATTCTCTGAAGAATCCAAAAAATTAATAATATACAGGGGCTTGCATTTAAAATAAGAAAGTGGGTATTGGCCACTGTCACATGACTCACCCTATATAATTTTTTTTTTTTTAATGCTCAGTTAAAAATACAAATCGCCGTGTCCAAGCGTTTTTCCAAACACGCTCTCATTTATTCGTTATCGAATTCATTCCATTTGGCTGTTCCACACTGTATGTAATTACTTTATGGTTAAAACGCTTGTATCAAACGATTCCTAATAAATATAAATCAAATAACTAGCCAAAGATATTCAATTATGTAATATATTTGAGGTTAAAAGAACACTAACCTCATATACTTATAATCTTTGAATAAAGAATGCTCTAAGTTAATAATATACAGGGTGAGTCTTTGACCACTGCGTTGATTTCAACCAAGGTTCTTGAGATCAAAGGAAACACTTTTTCCCATACCGTTTTCCCTTATTCAACTGCCTTAAAAAGTTATAGCATTTTAAGTTTTCACATTTTTTTTTTTTTTGTAAATAATCTTTATAACCTATTTTACATTACTAATAAACGTTATCCTAATATTAAAATATCAAATATTCACCCATTGTTATAAACAAATAACTAAAATTAATTATACATGTATTCGAGATCTTTCCTGATATAATTCAAATATCCTCAAAGACAACAGCAACTTATTCATCAACTTATTATCACAGAAGGAATTAATTCATAGTGACTAGGGCTTCTTTTACGTAGAGCTAAAGTTGCATGCTTGATGTTACGCTTGAAATCATCAACAAAGTTGCAATGGTTTTCGTTATTCAACACAATATCAATCCCCTCCGCAATCAGTAAGGAAGCTATGTCATTCAACCTTCTTTTACCATAGTCATATTCGAATGTCAAAATTCTTTTCTCACAAACAGCTGTACCAACAATTCTTTCCAAAATATTCACGAGATAAAGTAACGCCAATCTCACCTCCTTAAAGCATTCGAACCTGTGTACCAAATTGTCAGGAAATTTTCTACATACTTTGCAATTTTCATCGATAGTTTTTTTCACTCGGTACAACTGTGCGGCGAAAGGAAATGTATTGTGTACAAAAGTATAAAGTAGGCTTTTTTGACTTTGGGTTAACAAATGTGAGTTGATATTTTTAAACACCAAATTCCATTTTCTGTTTGGATTTTTCTGAATTATATCCGGTAAGTATTTATTTTGCAAAAGAAGGGTGTGGTACAGTTTCTTATTCGAAATGTTATCTTTCTGTAATTCATCCTTTGAGATGTAAGCTGCCTCTCTAATGTAGAAACGTATATGAGGGGCATGATGACTCACACTACCGGGGAAAGGGGGATTATGCACTACATTCAAATCCGAATTTATTATGTTCAACGGACACGATACTATCGTTTTTAAAAATAGAGATTTTGACTTTATGTATACATCTAATAAACCCAAACCTCCTTTTTCTGTGGGCATACATATTGTTTTTCTTCCAACCCTCAACAACTGTCCACACCAAAGAAACCATCCGCAAACTGAGTAGATTCGATTGGCAATTACTTGCGATATGGGTAGCACCTGTGCAATATACCATGCCCTGGATAACGCGTACGTGTTAAGAAAATGTGCTTTTTGTTTTATATTTAATTTTCGATGCATGTTTTGCATTATTGTACCACGAATTTTGTTCGTTACTGAACACCAATTCAACTTAACCATTTGATGAATGTTTTGTGCAAATGTAACACCTAAAACTTTTATTTCAGATTTATATTGAAACCAATCAAAATTATAATTTTTGAATTTAATAGCTTCACTGGGACCCAATTCAATTGCTTCACACTTTTTTTTGTTGAGCTGTGCATCAGAATATTTACCGAATAATTTAATGCAATTTTTTATCTTGTTAATTTCGTCAAGACTGCTCGCTATAACTGAAATATCATCTGCATAAGCCGATGCTTCTATATTATTCTTTTTCAACCGATTCATTAATGCTTGAAAAGTGATTGCAAACAAAATCATTGACATCGGACACCCTTGTCTAACCCCTCTTGCTATTCTGATAGGTTCTGTTGACTGACGATTGATTTTTACTACTGAAAAAGCGTTTTTATACATATTTTTAATAGCTGTTATAATTGAAATTGGAAATTTGAATTGCGTCATTACATTATATATAAACTCATGGTATAGATGGTCAAATGCATGATCAAAGTCAAGTGAGAGCAACAGTAAATTCCTTTGTTCGATATTTGCATAGGCTACAGTATCTCTTAGTTTGCTGAGACCTTTTATAATGTTGTTCGATTTAAAAAGACAGGTTTGTTCATCCGATATTATCTCAGGCAAACATGGCATAATTCTTTCCTTCATAACTTTCATAATTAATTTATAATCACAGTTTAACAGAGAAATAGGTCTGTATTCTTTAAGTGATTTGCTATTTGGTTGTTTAGGAATCAGTATAATATTGCCTACTTTAAAATTGTCAGGAATGTCGACTGCTGACATTATTTCATTTATAATTTCTGTTATTTCTTTAACAATAATAGACCAAAATGTTTTATAGAATTCCCAAGTTAAACCATCTGGACCAGGCGCCTTGTTTTTTTCAATCGCGAAGAGGATTGCCTTAACTTCCTCACCACAAACCGTTCGGCTTATTCTGTCATTGCTCTCACTTGAAATTGTATTCGTAAAAAGGCGTAGAAATTCTGGAGGATATTGGTTGAAAGAAATTTGCTTGTTTTCGTATAATTCAGCGAAAAACTTTTGTGTTTCGTGTCTAATTTCGCTTGTATCAGAAACAGTGCGATTATTGATATCAATTTCACTTATGTATTTGTTTTTTATTGTTTTTTGCTCTCTCATTCAGTGATGAAGGGATATTTCCTCGGTCGAATCGAAATTATTTAAATATGTGTGTGATCTTATCTTTACTCCTTCAAGTTTTTTTTGTGTTCTTTTATGATTAAGGCACGGTATTTATTTATTTCGATTAAGGTTGAAGAATCGAATGTCTTGACGTTCATAGATTCAGTAAGACATCTATTATAAAACGCAATTTTCTTGGAATTATCTTTATAGAGAACAGATGATCTCCATCGTAAAAAGGAGCATCCACTATTGAATCTGAATTGTTTAAAAACATTATTTTCCGTCTAAGAAATGATTCACTCACTCATGTTTCATCAGATGATTATATCGATTTAATTCCTTTCAACTTCAAATATCTCAAAAACGATGCAATTTAGGAAAAATATGATTTTATCTGAAAAAAAGACTAATGATTCTAGGAATTACGAGATACGGATCTTTAGTTCAAGTGATATTTGTTCTTCATGCAATTTAAGCAATCTGTACAGTAGCAGTGAGAAATGGAATAAATCTATTGATGCCAAGAAATGCATGACTGTTATCAAAAACCTTCTACAAGAGATCATTTCAGTTGATATTGTCGTTTGAATATTGCAGGTGAAAATGCAATTTTTTTTATGAAATTTCAATATCTTTTAAACGGGGCCAAATTTGGAAAAATGTTACAGGAAGAAAATGTTTCTTTTGATGTCAAGTATCTATGGTTAAACTTAACGCAGTAGTCAAAGACTCGCCCTGTATATGATTAACCTCAACAAGTCTTATTATTGTTTACATAACTGTCATGAGCGTTTGTTTACAATGTTCTACGATAACATCTGCGTCACGGCACTAAAAATTTGAGACATCTCAAGGTGCATCCGATATGGATAAACAAACGTAACAATAAGAGTTACAAACATTTTTTGTTAGTACAAGCGATTAGTGGTTTTACCTAAGTGATTTTGTGTGGCTACCAATATGATAGTAGGCCTGCCAAGCATTTGTTTCCAATTCATACTCAAGAAGGCAAAATGTGTCATGATCTTGTCGACCAATAAGGCTGAGTCATAACTAGTGTAATATTCGTCCATGTCAAAATTCTAGTTTTTCAAGGACAAGCATACACACCACACCAAAACGAAAACAAAAAGCAAAATGAAATTAGTAAAAATAACAACACAAATACACATAATATTTTTAGATTTCGTCAGAAATCAATTTAATTGTAACATAAAAAGTATATATCTTTTTTTCAGTACCAATAAAATAACACATAAGGAAGACAGATTGCAAAGAAAAATTAAAATTATTCGAACAAACTTATTAGTGTTTCATCCATTAAATAATTAATAATAAATAGATAATTTCTGCAATATGGAATCAGAGTGTTAACACTCTTTCAAAAAAGTATCTGAAATTTAGATTTACAGCTCAACAACGCTGTGATGGGTGTACCAAACAGACTATCAAAAATAGAAGTTTATAATGAGTGGATAAAGCGATGGGATAAATGTATTGAAGAGTACTTAAAAGGATAGTTGTTGAATTTATTCAAATAATTATTTCGTTGAAATATGCTACCTTTGTTTACCCACATCGGATGCATCTTGAGATGTCTCAGATTTTTTGGTGCTGAGACGCAGATGTGATCATAGAACATTTTAAATAAACGCTCATGACAGTTATTGGGTTGAGGTTGGTGTTCCGCTAACCTCAAAGATATTAAATGATTGAATACCTTGGTCTAGTTGAAGTTTAAATTATTTATGAATATTACTTGTTATTTATATTTATTAGGAATCTTTTGACACAAGCGTTTTAACTGAGACAACACAACCTGATCGCCAAAGATATTGGTTATGGGCACAGAAATTAGAAAAAAGCAAAATTATTTGTTTACATCTCGTTTCAGATTCAGATGTGATCTGAAGCATCCCATCTGGTAATGAAAAACGCTACTTCAGATGTAAAAGATTCGAAAAATGTGGTTAAACAAACGCTTGAGATGTATAAGATGCATCTGGTGTGGATAAACAAACGTAGCATTACTATAGCATCAGTCAGTGGCGTAACTATACCATCTGGTGCCAGTGGCAAATTCTTTCGAGGAGGCCCTCTATCGATAAAATTCGTAATTATGTATCGTTTCCAAACAAGTTTGCCTAACAATAACCTCTTTCCCTGACTAGGTTTTAATTATGAGGAATATTTTCTTGGACATTGCTAAAGCAGATTGAACCTTATAACTCAATGAAATCCTAAAAATGTATCATTATTGGCACTAAGAATCTTTTTCAGCAGCTAGAATATTGAAATGGAAACAGGTACTAAATGACAGATTATTTCAATCCCAGTTCCAATCTATCCACAGTTGACATAAGTCCTCTAGTGGATTCCCCAAACCATATATCTCGAGCAAAAAATCGTAATAATTATAAATAAATTAAATATAGGTTTTTGCATCTTTCACAATCTTTGTGAGCCTTGTTTCGAATTCCGGAAAAATACTTCAGAATAAGCGTGCAAAATTACACATAATTATTTAAAACTAAGCTATCAACTTGAAATTTCCTATGAATTGGCAATATCAGCTGTCTATTGTCCCCCTAAACACAATCTGAAAATTAACCACTATAGAGATTTCTTTACCACATTAGGCTCAAAATTCTTTGTCGGAGGAGATTTTAACAGTAAGAATACTCTCAGGGGCTCACGATTAACCACTACCAAGGGACGAGAGCTAACCAAATTGTTGCAGGAAAAAAACTACTCATTCTTGTCTACTGGAAGTCCTACATACTGGCCCAGTGATCCGAATAAAACACCTGATTTACTAGATTTTTTTATAACAAATGGAATAGCTCCATCATATATGGATGTATGTCCAAGCTATGACCTATCATCAGATCATACTCCAGTAATAGCGTCACTGAGCACCTTGATAATCAATAGGAAGTCTCCACCAAAACTACATAATCGAAAAACCAACTGGGATGAATACCGCAAATTAATTCATGAGCGGGTCTCTCTATCCTTGAGGCTAAAGGAAAAAAAGAAATCGAAGAAGCACTCGATACATTTACAACTATACTTAAGGATGCAGCCATCCAAAGTACTCCAAGAAATTACAATGAAAACAAACCAGAACCAATACCATTAGAAATTAAAAAGCTCATTGCTGAAAAACGCAAAATAAGATCTAGATGGCAAAACACACATGCTCCTGCAGACAAAACAGCATTCAATAATATAAGCAATAAACTTAAAAATAGGTTAAGAGAATTGAAGGAAGAATCATTCAATATATATATCAACGGATTAAACCGATACGACAACTTAATATGGAGACCTATAAAATCCAAGGTAAAGCCAACAGAACAAAATGTCCCAGTGAAAAACTCAACTGA
Source organism: Micraspis discolor (assembly GCA_030674115.1). Taxonomy (NCBI): domain Eukaryota; kingdom Metazoa; phylum Arthropoda; class Insecta; order Coleoptera; family Coccinellidae; genus Micraspis; species Micraspis discolor. Next base: position 4,319,413 of record JARTUT010001743.1, read on the forward strand.
AACCAATGCTAGATGGGCTAGAAGCGAAAAAGAAAAGGCGAAATTGTTTGCTCAACACCTGACATAGGTATTCAAACCAAATGACCAGGTCATTGATGAAATTGTTGAGGAAAATATTTCTAACATCCCTACAGAAACTCAAAATATAAAGTTCTTAACACCTAAAGAAGTATACAAAGAAATCACTCATCTGAACCAGAAAAAGGCACCAGGTATTGATGGAATAACTGCAAAGATGATCAAAGAACTGCCTAGAAAAGGGATTGTCACGGTAACCTACATCTTTAATGCTATATTGAGACTCGGGCACTGGCCCAAATCACTGAAAACAGCAGAAGTACTCATGATACTGAAACCGGGCAAGAATCCACACGAAGTGACATCATATCGACCTATAAGCCTTTTGCCAATAATCTCGAAAATATTGGAAAGGTTATTACTTCAGAGAATAAACGCCGAAATTCCCATAGATCATTGGATTCCTTCACATCAATTCGGATTCAGACAAGGTCACTCAACTGTCCAACAAACGCATAGAATAACGCAAACCATAAACCAAGCGTTTGAAAAGAAGCTATACTGCACTTCAGTCTTTCTGGATGTGAGTCAAGCGTTCGATAAAGTATGGCACTCAGGACTCCTATTCAAGATAAGAAATATTCTTCCGTTAAAATTCTTTAATTTACTGAATTCATACTTTACAAACAGACAGTTTAGAACTAGGGTAGGGCAAGAAGTATCAGATTATAGCCCCATTCAAGCTGGAGTGCCACAAGGAAGCGTTCTGGGCCCGTTCCTCTACCTACTTTTTACCTCAGATCTACCAATAACAGCTCACACTACAACAGGAACATTTGCTGATGACACAACAATAATGGCAGTACATGAAGACCCAGCAACAGCGACTAAGCTAGTACAAGAACACCTAGACAAACTACAAATCTGGATGAAAAAGTGGAAAATAAAAATAAATGAAACCAAATCTCAACAAGTAGACTTTACGCTGAGAAAGCAACATTGTCCCCCAATCAAATTGAACAACATAGTAATTCCAAAAGCTACGTCAGCAAAATACCTTGGCTTTCATCTAGACACTAGGCTAACCTGGAGGGAACATATAATCAAAAAAAGAAAACAAATTGACCTGAAAGTCAGGTAAATTAATTGGCTCATCGGAGAAAAATCCAAGTTACCACTTACAAACAAAATATTTTTGTACAAGACTATCATCATCCCAATATGGACATATGGGATAGAAATCTGGGGATGCGCAAGCAAATCCAGCATAGCTCTGATCCAAAGAATGCAATCGAAAATACTTCGCATGATGGCCAACGCCCCATGGTATGTGTCCAACCAGACTTTACATGAAGACCTAAATATACCATATGTTGAAGAAGTCATCAAGCATAGAAGCAGAAACCACCACGCGAGAATGGAAAAGCACTCAAATATTTTACTCCAACCCTTACTGGCGAACACCTTAGCAAGAAGATTGAAGAGACATTGGCCAGCTGATTTAATGGAATAATGAGATTCTCTCACTGGAGATAATCTTTTCCCGCTCTATTCAAGTCACTTGACTACTTCTTAACACATTAACTTGTAGAATGTTATTCTGATTGTTAATAATTATTGAGATTAAAAAAAAAAAAAAAAAATCAACTTGAAATTATATTATGATCATTAATTGTCTGAATTTGGATCTTGAGCGGAACTTAAAAAATAAACTTTCCCTATTTCAGTTTCATAATGAGTTCATTACAGTACTAAAAATAGTGCTGTAATGAACTCATTACAGCATTGTTTTTAGTTATATTTTTCGTTTTGTGGTTGACAACACTGACATCCTATCCTTTCGAATGTCAACACGCGTCCATTGCATGTCAATTGTCAATATTAAACCATGTAGATAGTGAAAAATATTTTGAGAGGAAAAATCTTATTTTCATTGAGAAAAATGGTATTAGAGATTTGCTTTTCTCAAATTTTGAATCAATCTGCATGTCGAATATTAAAAATTCTCGTATTCTCCTTCATACAAGGATTTGGATTTTTGTGGTATAAGTTTATTTGAAACATTACTGGCAATTTCTCTCAATCCTGGTGTTGTTAAATCCATTTCTTTAGACATACTTAATTCACGAATTGAATCATTTTAAAATTGAACGCACTGTTCAAATTCTATAATCTGTCAATTTTCGTATCAGTCACACCAACTGCGAAAATAAAATACAAAAGGCACTAGGAGGTATAATCTGAATTTTTCATTGAATTCCAATAAATTTCTCAAAATTCTCGACTGAAATAGAGGAAATAACGTCTGATACTCGTTGCAGAAGGCAATTCCAACACTCATGCGTTCAAAATTTCGCATTCGTGTTGGAATAGGTGCCCATTCTGCAACTTGTTTTAGAATATACTTTTTAAGCAAAATCTATTACTTGAATACAGTATAATAAATTCCTGAACTCCCAGCCTTTTAGGCCGGGGGTCCTGTTGGTTCTGAGGCCTGTGGCATTTTGCCAGACTTGCCACCCTATTGTTACGCCACTGACATCAGTTTCGTAATTTTCTGATACACCCTAGTACGGACAGTCCTACCAACATACAAAATCTTCAAATATTTAAAAATACTCAACGCAGACAAATTAAATGTGATACTTTTTCGTCAGAGTGTATTTTCAAAATTCCAAATTGCATAATAAAATTGAATAACACCATTCAACCAACAAGTATACCTAGTTGTATCCTTCTACAGACGATAGTAACAAGAGGTCTCCCGAGCATATTCTGCCAACTAGACTTCAAAAAGTTTATTTCGCTCTTACACATATCGATCATAAGTTCATAGTCGGATGCGATATAATATTGGGACATATCTGTGAACTGCACGTTTCAAAATAAAATGAATTAATGCGTATTTCGAAAGGAATAAATACTCACCTGAGGAGTGAAAGCAAATATTTTATCTCCGAGAGCGTACAACTTACTGGTACTCAAAATACCGACATCTCTAGATTTCCTACCGGTCAAACCCAATTTTTTATTTCTCCCTGGAAGATTAAAAAGGGATTCATGAAAAAATATGATTTAAAATTAAAATTTACGAAAAAAATACCTAAATAAGTATACAAATGGGATAATACCCTGGCAGGCTGGACTTCGATGGGAGAAACTTCATCTATTGTCTGAACCAGAATATCGTGATCAGCCAGTTTATCTCTTATATCGTTGTCTTCAGCGAGGATCACAACTTGAACCACAACATCAGGTTTTTTTTCAGAACACAATCTTCTGTTGAGAGGGTCTAATTCGCCAGGAGCTAAAAAACCCTAAAAATTGAAAACATACAGTATCGGCTACCATCTTTCAGTGACTGCATCCATTTAAGTTCGAAAAAGAATTATATCAATGCGAAAAAGACAAAATATTGTAATCAAATAAATCGGATAAACATATTAAACAATAGGGACTCCTAATATAAATCGCCAGAGAATTACCTCATGTACAAGCTTTCCAACAATATATAAAGATTGCGCCCAAAGAAATGGACAAAGACCTAATGGTTTCCTATCTTGAGACCCAGGTTCCTCATACTCTTGTTGTACCAGTTCGTGCGGAACAGCATACAACTCAGGCACCAATTTCATTCCGTCTTCAGAGTCTATCATAATCTGTAAATCGGTAGAGTGAAACACTAGATATTTTAAGACATTCAACTTACATTCTCCAGAGCTTTCAGAAATTTTCCAGCCGCCTCCATACAACCAGAAAAGCAAAGATCTATAGCTAAGTAACAGTAAAATAAAGGCCATTCGCACTCAATGTTTTCAAACATCCTCAATTCCCAGGGTTCGTAATACAATCTCCTCGGATCCTCAAATATTAATAACATTCAGATAAAAACAGTCATGTCACAGACACCAAACAAATACCTCTTTAGGGGTCCGATAACCATCTCTCAAAAATCGCTTAAATCCATACGACCCTCTTAATTTCGATACGATAGTCGTTCTTGTATGTTGAATAAGCGCTGGATCATCCACAGCAAATCCAGGAAAATTTAGAATAGACATTATTCCTGAATCTGTTTCTTTTGAGCTTGATTCTCTAGGAAGCATGGACTAAAATTAAAAATACAACATAAAAACTAATAAATGCAAAGATTTGAAGTATTACTTGTAAAACAGCTTGACATTTTTGCGCTTCATCTGCTAAAACATGGATTACACTGTATGGTCCACCCCTAGCCCCAAATAGATCTAATTCATTCATTGCTTCTAACGCAGCCTTTGCCATCCCAATTGAAGTGGCATTCAATTCAGGTAAACCATGGTTAGTTTTATCTCCTCGTTCCCATATACCATAATCGGGAGTACAATAAGCGCACTCAATATAAAACACCAAATTTTGAATGAATGCAACTTCATCCAAATTAAATATAATTTGTAATCCAGAAGCGGTCATCTGAGCTAATATTAATAAATAAAGAGAAACTGCATCAATTTGTAAGTGTCCCCATTCGTTATCTCCAACGACTATCTGACCAGTTTGTGATGAATATTTGGCGTGTAAGGAATCTAATGGATTTTGTGTTTGTTTGAAACGTTCTACTTTATCTTTTTGCTGCATCATTGCCATGAGGAGACCTCGCATCAATTTAACGCATGTTTGTTCAAGCTCATATGTCTTTGCTCTGTCTTCATCTTGGTCAGCTGTTTTCTTATAGGCCATGGATATACCCCAAACTGATATAATACAATATACATTGTCACGAATCCAGGCATGTGTTTTTTCAGGTCCAGCAGGAAATAAACCAGTGACTGGATTTTGATGGGACAGAATAGTTTTCTGAACCATTCTTTGGTAATAATCTAAACGAACACCAGAATTACTTCGACTTCTCATTATGCTATGTTAAAATTCAACAAAAATCAATAATTAATTAAATGTAATTATTTCGAAAAACTGAATTGAAATTACTAAATAAAAATATTTTATTTTGACATTTGAATTTTAAGGTTGTAATCATAGAACAGTGAACTTTCATTGCCATCTGTTGGAGCAAAACCAAAGCAACGATATATAAATTACAGGAATCACCATATGTTGTTAAAGTTGAAACTCAATGCGCTAGATGGTAGACGCCTAGAATAGCTTTTTTGGAATTCTCAGCAAATATTATTTAAATTTGCTTTTTTATTAAATTTTTGCTTTGTCGATGAAAATTTGATAAAACATTATTCTAACTATGGAAAACAATTTCATGCAGACGAAACTCTCAAACAGAAAAAAATTCGCTAGGTATTTCATTGATAATCAGGTTGCTGATAAATAAACTGAGATTGTCATTTCGTTTCATCAAAAATTTGAATTTTTGAAATATACCTAGTTACATGCGCACATTACCTTTTTGAATATAATGGTTTTCAATTGTTAATTTAAAAGAGCTTTTAATGCAGTTGGAAAGCAAACTTTGATGTAAAGGGAAATCTTGATTTATTTCTCGTCTAAAATTACGAATTTACCACGAATTGCGTTTTCAAGTGATTGTTGTTTAAGGGTTGGTAGCATATAAATGCACATTTTTAATTTTGCTGATTTGTTGACCAGAATGAAAAAATTTTTTTAATAAAGCTATTTTTCACATACTTAAAAATAGTTAAGGAATTCTAAATGATTATTTAGAAAACTTAAATCATTGTAATAAATAAAGTTGTACTAGTTCTTGCAATTTGAATTGACAACTCAAGGAAAGTAAATAGAAAACTCATAATAATTTATGCAGATAAAATTCAAACATTTCAAATTACGAAAGAAATTGGTTAACTCCTCCTCCTAAGGCGGTTCTACGGGAAAATCCTAAAATGGTCCTGAGGATAGTCCCAGAATCGTCAGAAAATAATCAGAAATAATTCTGATGGTTCTGGAACAGTCAGAATTTGAACCCGAATGAAGCTTCTATATAAAATAATTTATAATCGAGTTATCGTTTCAATGAATCAAGATTTCCAAACAAATTATTGGCATTTCCCTGAATATATAGTTCCAGCTGGCCAAAGAATGTCTAGACGGGTCCATTTGATAGAAAACTATGGTTCGAATTTGTGGTCATTTTCCTAAACCCCTCTGATTCTGTCAGCCCAACTGTCATTTTTCTTTTCATGTAGTCGTTTGCGGCAACAACCACGTGTGATAGAAAAGAATTTTGTAATTTCTTGATAGTGAAGACATATATTCAAGGTAAATATTAAACAATTCACTAACTTATTCATCTCAAGTTTTCTATTGCACGATTTCAACGTAATATTTTTTTTACTTCAGATGCCTCTCGCTGTAGATCTATTGCACCCAACTGCTGAAAAACAGAAGAGGTCTCACAAGCTCAAAAGATTGGTACAGCACCCCAATTCATATTTTATGGATGTTAAGTGCCCAGGATGTTACGCTATATCCACAATCTTTTCGCACGCCCAGTCTGCAGTAGCATGTAAGGGATGTTCAACTATTCTGTGCACATCAACTGGGGGCAAAGCTAGGCTTACCGAAGGTTGCAGTTTCAGAAGGAAGCCCCACTAAATATGTAATTAATTAATAAATAAGTTACATTTATAGTATAGCGTTTTATTTTGAGGTTAACCTTATGGCCTTCATCTCGTTAGAATAGGCAAATTTCAGCTCATAATAATTAAGTGATCCTAACTGTGTACTAGTAAGTAAAGTGAGAACATTTGAAACAATTTCTTAAGTGTCTACTCTAGGGAACTTTTCATTGAAAAAAATTCAGTTCGAGTGCTAATACCATTTGGTGTTTGAAAAGCTTAGTATCTGATGGGTTAAAGTAGTGCTTTAGTTTGAATTGAATTTCCATTTATTGTGTAATTCTTTGCTTTGGGTCCAAATTTTTCAATTTTGATTTACATGCTATGGTGCAATGGTATACGATTGTCTTTAAAGTCAAGCTTTCATTCTATTTGGTCTCAACTTTTATTGAATTATTTTTTGGTATGAAATACTTGAATATCTGATAAAGGTGTTATTTGGATTAATTAAGCAAATAAAATACAATTTAAAACCCATTTTTATCTGAGAAGTAAAAATAACTTATTTGACATAAAAATAAGTATTTAATTCAACTCAATAAATAATTGAACAGTGTTTTGATTGTTAGTTTATGTTTTGATTGTTAGTTTATGTTCTGAGTGGTGAATTGAAAAAAAATCTGGTATTAGTTGCAAGTGTACAAGGCACTATATAAATTGAATTTAGTTCTGATGGTTAGTATCTACAAAGAGAAATTCCAATAGTTAACTAGGCATTGGTAGTGTATCAGATATAGTGATGATATATTTTTGACAATCGATGAAAAATTTTTGTGTTTTCTGCTTTTTCAAGTGCTAAGTTATTTTGAAAATAGTAGAAATCTATCGGAACAGTGGAAGATCGGTAACTAATGGAAGATATAGGCAAAATAATTATTCAACATAATTTCTAATCTCAAATAATGAATTGAGATATGAAAGTCAAAATTCACCATCACTATGATTTGTTTGTGATTCTTTTGAGAATCGCTTGCACAGAATAGAAAATAATCTATTACAGATTGGTAAAGATTCAAATTCGTTGAAAATAAGGAGAAATTGCGCAATACTTCATTATTTTCATGCTATGGTGCAATATTAGTTCAACTTTTTATAGCTTCTTTAAATGCTTGACCTGCATACTCCCTAAGAGCAAGTGTATAATATGGGGCACCTTTTGATTCTTTTCCAACATCAATGGTATCCTTTTAGTGACAAATAACAATAATAATATACTTTATTTCAGGTAAAGTGTATACATGTAATAAAGTGAACACTCGAGATGAAACAGGGTCGTAAACAATTTTACTCTGATTATATCATCTAGGCTAGAAAATCTTCTACACTATATGGTTCAATGTTAAGAGCAGCTTGAAAATGAATTTCTTGTATTGTTGTAGGGTACATTCTCTTCCCAATTTATGTGCTATCTTGTTTAATATCGAATGCACCTATATGTAGGTCCTTTTTCGGGAGGCTAAGTCTGTGCTGTGGGAATCTTATTGCTGTTGTTCTTGAATTATAATTACTTGGTATTTTCTCTACAAAGTAATGCATAGTTTTAAAAGTGGAAATCAAGCATTCTTGAATATATAGCTGGTGCGGTTAATAAATCTTTTTTTAATATTCCGCTACACTACTCCATTCTCTTCATCTTCCAGATTGTACGTATTGCTCTCTTTTGAATCTTCAGCATTCTGTCCAAGTTATGTGAGCTACCATAGAACATGATGCTCATCTTCGATTCCAATACTGCTTGGTAAATGGTTTTCATTGACATAGAGTCCAGGTATTTACTGAGTACCCCTAGTGAGTAGCAAATAGACCTCAATTGAGCACAAAGGTTGCTGATGTGTTCACTCCAATCAAGAGTTTCCTCCAGCTTGAGACCCAGGAAATTAAAACATCTAATCAGACTCAGGGAGGAGTTGTAAAGTTGAATATTTGCTGGTGTTTGAAAACCTGAATGAGATGTTTTAAATAGCACTGCATTTGTTTTTTCAGCATTCATGCATAAGCCATTTGCTTCAAACCATTCGCCTGCTTGCAGTAGGGTTGCTTCTACCAGTTTACATGTTTATGGGAATGTCTTGGCTATGACTGTGAAGTTTGTGTCATCTGCATAATTCAACATTTTGATACTTGTTTCATCAAATATGATCATTTGAAAATATGATGAATATGATGGGACCTAAAATTCTTCCTTGTGGTACTCCTAGTTCTGTGAATTCTGCCTGCGATATTATTTGGTTCTCATTCCGAGAGAATATTACTCTTTGTTTATGGTTGGTTAGTTATGATTTAATAATAATATTCTTTATTTACCCAACAGGAATATCCCAATTACAGGGTAAAGTAATAAAAATTTGTAAATTACAACGTGTTACAGCATTTATGAAATAATATAATCCAAAAAAACCCAATAATAATGAGAGATACACTCAAACTTCGAACCCCACACAATTCAAATACCAAAGTTAACCGAACACATCCATCCCCAGTCTATCAGCACTCCGACATAAACTATAAATGGGTCATCGCTCGAACATATTTGTACGTGCTGTAGGCAAGTAAAACGTACTTGTAGATCTTGACACCAATCTTGGAACATTCAGCAAATAAGGACAGTCAATTCTGTAATTTAGGAGTCTCTGAGCGAATCTTGCACATTGTTCTTCACGTCTTGCAAGCAAATATGGTATTCTCATCTCAACCATGATGTCTGATAAATTTGCTCCACGCTCAGGAAACCTACCAGTACGCCTGAATATAATGTATTTGAAGAACTTCCTATGTATACGTTCCAATGGCATAAGATGACAATTGTAGATGGGAAACCAGATCAAGTTGGCGTACTCCAGTTTACTGATGACATATGTAAAGTACAATTTTCTGAGAACCGATAGATCCTCGAATTCTGCTGTTGCTCTTAGTACAAATCCCTATGTTCTGCTAGCCTTGATACATAGCTCCTCAATGTGAGGAATGAAACTGAAAGTAGAATCGAACAAGACTCCAAGATCCTGAATCTGATCCATCATGGCTATGAAATGGTCACCTATGTGATAGCAGAAGTTGACCGGTTGCGATTTTCTCGTGAATGTGATTTTAAAACACTTCTCCATGTTAAGTATCAGCCTATTGCGCATACACTACTCGTTAATATATTCCAGGCTTGACTGAAGCAGTAATTAATCCAGAACATCAATTATCCTCAGGTAAATCTTAAAGTCGTCCGCAAATGCTAACGCTGGACACTTCAGAGAGGTCAGTAGATCATTTATGAATATAATAATGAACAGCAGTGGTCCCAAGTTAGATCCTTGTGGCACACCACAAGAGAGCGTACTCGAATGATTTAAAACCATTGTAAAACACATAATTCACTCTCCCCTCAAATACGATCCCAAAAGCTTTACATAAGCAGGGCAAAGACCAAAAGATGTCAGCTTCCGCTGAAGAATATCATGATCAACTGAATCAAAGGCCCGCGACAAATCAGTGTACAACACGTCAACCTGACCACCATCATCTAAACACTCAGATACATATTGTGAAATTGTTGTCACAGTGGATCTTCCTCTAAGGAATCCATGCTGTCGTGGGGAAATGATAAACTGACGTTGAAATAAATATGCATTTGTAATATATCCTCGTAAACTTTAGCAAAGTTGGACAATATCGAAATGGGTCTGTAGATTTTAACCTGAGATTTAACCTGTTCTCAGACTCAGGTCTATAATATAATGCAGTGGTCCAGCCAGCACCTCACTGCAGATCCTCACAACAAATGAAGGAATAGCATCATCTCCTGCTGTTGGCTTATCGGGAAACCTCAACATGATAGAGTGGATCTCTTCCCTAGAAACCACAGGCTTAGGAATCATCGGTAATTGATTTAAACCACTCCAGGTTTTTTTCCTTTATTCCATAGGCTTGTAATTTTTCTATCGAATGCCTTCGATAGGTCCAACATCAACCCAATCGACTCATTTGAATCTTCCAGAGCGTCTGAAGGTGTGTCCAATCACAGCGCGGCACGCCTCGCGCGGTCAGCCGCGCTGTGATTGGACGACTGCGCGCGCGGCAGTGTCTGTTATCAGCCTCGCGCGAATGTTTCTATTGTTTGTTCGTCGGTAATTGTGTGTGGACGTATTTTATCAAGTATCATGGATAATGCAACTGCTATTCGGTTAATTGAAATATGGAGCATACAACTTCGCTCATATCTCGGAAACGATGACTCTCACGAAAAAAAGTATGGAGACAATTTTTGTAGATAATTGCACGATCTACAATTTATGTCCGAGCTATTTTTATGATAAAACTCACCGTTTGGCTGAAAAAAGCGAAAAACCCATTTTCGCGACCTTTGACCTTGAATAACTTTTTAGCAACAATGGGATTTTTGGGGATTTTTCACCCTTTCTTTCTAATGGTATCCTGACCATCTCTACCAATTTTCAGCTCCATGCGAATTTTGGTAACCTGGTATGTATACTTTGACCGGACTAGTTATCATACTCTCTTTTTGTTGATTTGTAAAGTTCATTAAACGCAGGGTTGTTTAACAAGCAAGAATGTAGAATATCAAATCTTTATTTACAGTTTCTCACTTCTTATTTTGGCTGTTTGTGGGTCTTTTTTCGAATTTTTCATAGGTATTGAATAAGTTCGCTATTTTTTCCGGATTTCCTGGTATTTCATTATTTTTATTTGAGGTACCCTTGATTTTTTTGACAATTTTCCAGAGATTTATTTCTATTGTCTGATTTCAGTATTTCCAGATTAAAATTTTCGCTTTTTTCTTGTCGAAGAATGTTATCATACTCTCTTTTTGTTGATTTGTAAAGTTCATTAAACGCAGGGTTGTTTAACATGCAAGAATGTAGAATTCTTCTTCTTAATTTTGGCTGTTTGTGGGTCTTTTTTCGAATTTTTCTTATGGGTCATGAATAGTCTAATTCTGTTTTAATGATATCTGAAAACTTTGTCCAGACAATGTTAACTTCATATTCTGGAATATTCTCCAATATATCCCAATCTGTATTTCTAAGTCTCTGTTTGAAATCTTCTATATTTGCCCCAAGTCATGATTCTTTTATGTGGCAGACTGTTTTCTTGTATTTGAAGATTTGTATTTACAACTAGCTGACCCGACAGACTTCGTCCTGTCAAAAAGATTTGTAATGTGGCAGTTTTTGTGCCTACGTATTTAAAAAAATTCTCCTGAACAGAACCGTCACCCTGGTGATAGGGCGTTGTGAATAAAAAATAATTAAATAAAACATATATAAGGATTTAAAAGTAAGTAATCGCTTTATTGTTAATAATGTGAATCATAATTATTATTATTATCATTGTAGTGCTTTGTGGTATACGATGTTTTTTGTTTGATTACCTGGCGCATAGATAAACAAATCTGATGGTTTTCCAACATGGGAACAGGCAACATACAATTGACCATGTGAGAAACATGGGTTTTCTAGATTAATACCACAAACACTTAATGATTGCCCCTGGGACTTGTTTATAGTCATAGCAAAAGCAAACCGCACTGGAAACTGTAGTCGTTTAAACTCAAATGGCACATCAGTCGGAATCATTGGGATGCGCGGTATGAGAACATCTTCTCCTTTATACTTTCCTTTGAGTATAGTTGCTTCTATCACATTGTTTAGTAATTTTTTTATCGCTAACCGTGTACCGTTGCAAAGACGCGGTTGGTTGATATTTCGCAACATTATAACCACCGATCCAACCTTTAATTGAAGATTGTGAGGTGGCAATCCTGGCAAATCCAGCGAGTTTAAAAATTCCGGTGGATAGTTGATTACATCATATTGATTAGTAGCCGAATCAACTGATTTATATATCCTCAATTCGCCTGTAATTTGTTCTTGAATTTTGAAATTTAATTCATTTACATCTATGTTTTTTGCAGCCAGTATAGATCGTTCGCTCAACCAATCATGGTTTCTGTAATTTTGAGAAACATCTGGAAACACCTTCTGAATAAGTTCATCTTTTGATCGAGTTAACTGACAAAATCTTTGAGGAAAACTAATGCAGCCAGTCAACAAGTCTATATGAAATTTGCCATTACCAATATCAACGAGTTGTTTAGAGAATATGTTTCCAGATTGGTCATTTTGCAACTCGACACGCATATTCTTGCTTAAATGAAGTACTTTGACATGTTTCCACAAATTGGAGGACTTTAGACATGCATTGAGTTCATCAACTGGCGTTGATCGTGGAATCACTGGCAATGTTTGACGAAAATCTCCTGCTAATAAAATCATTGCACCACCAAATCGGTTATTATTGCTCCGTAGATCTTTTAAGGTTCTGTCTAAAGCCTCCAAAGATTTTTTTATGTGCCATCGTGCATTCATCCCAAACAATCAATTTACATTGCTGCAAAACCTTTGCCATTGCAGAGTTCTTCGAAACGTTGCAGGTTGGAGTTTCATTGCTTTGCATATTTAATGGCAATTTTAGTGCTGAATAGGCTGTTCGACCACCTTCAAGCAAAGTTGCTGCGATTCCCGACGAAGCGAGTGCAAGTGCAATTTTATTTTGTGAGCGAATTGTTGCTAATATTAATGAAATCAAAAAAGTTTTTCCTGTACCACCAGGTGCATCTAAGAAGTAAATCCCTCCAGTTTCATCATTTGTTACTTTCATAAGAGTTTCAAATACATACTTCTGTTGTTCATTTGACAGTGGAAGATTTGTTTGAATTAATTCTTTCAAAGCGTTGAGATCATACAGTTTTTCTCGATGCAACTCTTGGTTAAAAGCGTCATGCATTGGGAGATTGGGCGCGGTCAGGCCTAATTGAATTAATAGTTTGTTTGACATTATCAAGCACATGTCCTCAATTGAAATCAATGCTTCATTGTAAATTTCTTCACTGATTTGTATATTTAATTTCCCATTCTATTCCGTAGATATGTAGATATGATTATAGAAAACAATGTTCGTATTTGATGAGCGAGTGATGATATTACAGCATCATTGAGAGTTTGATCCCAATGAGCGTCATTTTCAAGCAATTGCAAACATAGATATGATATTTGACGTTAGGAACACACCTACATTGCTTAGACAACAGTGAGTGCTTGTAATTCAATATGAACTTTATACCATAGCAATAAAGCTCAAATTAATTACATTAATCAAAATAGTTACAAATCATTTGTATGGGAAAAAGAAAAGGGCTATTTTTAGGGGTTTTCCAGCAATAATTCTAATTTTTCTCGCCGTAAAAACCATCCTTGAACTTCAATGAACATTTTAAAAAAAGATTTGGCCAAATTGGTCCAGGCGTTGTTGAGTTATGCGCTTACCAACACATTTAGCGATTCATTTTTATATTATAGATTTGGGCTGTATTATGGTCTGAAATGTTGGTCTATCCTAGTTGGTTCAGTTATGATACAGACAAGAAATCATATTCACAAAATTATTTCAACATGAATCTATGCGTATTTTCAACATTGGATGGAAAGTAATACAAAATATGTTTTTTGATAATTTATTGATCTAACACTGAGCAGGTTTGCTCGAGAAACAATTATCACATTAATCAACAAAAGGTACAATTGAAGTGCAACAAATTGAAATCAGTATTAAAAAAAATTAATTCAAGCAAAATCAACTATTTTTATTATCATATAACCAGATATATCAGTAGAAATAAAGATTTTATACAGAATTTGATGGAAGAATATCGATAAAATATGTATAAAATTTTTTTTTTAATGGAAAACACTGATTTATATATTCCACATCTTCACAGTATAAGAAAATACATTTTCAACATATATCCCTCTCAATTTTACAACCATACCATTAAATTTATTTCTCAAAACAATTGTACAAAAATAATATAAAGATGATTTCACTGGAGAAAATTATAAGTAGCACCATTAATTGTATGAAACCTCTACAAGATTTTGTCTCAAATAAAACATTTGGTCTTTGAGCGTAAATCCACACAACCAGGGATTTATATATTCTTCTACTTCCATATTTTTTAAGACTAAATTTTTACTTTGGTCACGATAATTCACATTGTGCTATTTCCAATCTATGCTTGGCTATCTCCATCAGTCCTTGATAATGGAAGTATGCTCCGAAACAAACGAAAACATGGAAGATCTGGTGAGAGTGGAGCCAGATATCAAATTTCCCGGGGAAAAACCTCTCCGGCACCCTCAAGGCATACAGTGTGGCTCCAACAATATAGCAAAGACCCATCAGTATCATCGATTCCAACGATTTCACGAAAACCTTTGCGAACCATCCTTCGAGCATACCGAAATGTATGGCGGGAATCACTCCGGACAGCCCGAACAGTACGAAAATCCCAGCTCTTACATGTCGCCAGTCCGACTTCGAAAACTGATCCCACAAGCTGACCACCATGGTTGCTATACCCATAGCACATGTGACGGTTGTGTATACAAGCTTCGGTCGGAAATGGCAGTAGAAACCGTAATATAACCACGGTACGAAGGAACCCATGATCAACAGGCTTATCCCGCAGTAATCTAACTTTGAAAACACGTTCAAAATCGTCTGCGAATGGCAACACAACGTATGGAAAAGAGTACTTAGTCCTAGGCATAAAATTGCTCCGAAGAAAAAAAAGCAGAAAACTATCTTTTCTTGAAACCCTACCTCGATCGGAGGACTTTGTAGGAAATAAGTTGTTAGGCCTGCGAAAAGAAGGAAAAATTTGGTTAAAATATTGTTTTACAACAATATGTTGAGATGATTGTTTTTGTCTAATGAGAATGATGAGTGAGGATATGAAGATAAACTTAATGCATTTTAGAAAATCACCTTCGACAACACAAATCATAATGAATATACAGGTTGAGTCTACATGTTGCAATATGAAGTGATATGTAAAAAAATATTGCGTAATTGATTTAATAAAAAGTTAGCAACTTTTTTATATTGGCGCCAATTAAATCAAAAATCTCTTTTATATGAAAAGTATATCCCATTTAAATGCAATTATTTGTGCATTTTACTCAAAATATTGGTTGTATTCGCTGAGCTTTGGTTTTTGAATCTTCACATTCATTTTTTTTTCAAATCAGTACACTGTAAAAATAAAATTCTGCGCTCAAACTCCTCAGGAGTTTGAGAATTTTTTTCAATCAAACCATTTTAATTTGAATTAATCTAAAATTGATTACTCCAAATGAACTATTTTTTCTTGATTAAAACAACCTAGTTGATTATAGAGAACAGCTAAAACATTCGCTTGAAACATTTCACATTTCACCGAAATGAAAGAAACAACTGATTCAACATAAACATACAATTACAAGAAATTGTTTATGCACTTGTCTCAATATCCATAATTGATTGATACAAATACATTATTCTAAATAGGTTTTAACGAAACCATTCGTTCGTTTCATTTTTATTTGTTCAATAGAACGAAGGTACGGTTGTCGTAAATTCTGTCAGTTGATGCAACGACTACAATTTCTTGAGACAAGATTCTCGTGAGATTATATTATTCGCCTCATTTACTTGAAGAAAACTATAAATATTTGAATAAAATTGAACATATAATTGTTGCAATATGAAGTGACATTTGTAAAAAAAATATTGCGTAATTGATTTAATAAAACGAATTAATTGTAGCAATTTTTTTATATTGGCTGCAATTAAATCAAAACTCTATCTCTTTTATATTAAATATATCCCATTTAAATGCAATTATTTGTGCATTTTACTCACAATATTGTTGTATTCGGTGATAAAGATGACATGGAATACATGATGCGCAAGCTAATTAAAGAATACGAGAAGTGGGGCTTAAATGTCAACTTAGAGAAAACCAAATATCTTTGTGTTGATGGAGAACCGGGTGATCTGGTATTGGATGATGACAGGGATGAGATGATAACCCACTGCCTGGACTATAGCTATTGTAGCGGCAGGGGAGTGTATAGGGATCTCTTGGCGGCACTCTATATAGCCACGCATAGCTTAGTTCACAGCGCTTCGGTAGCCTAGAGGTTTGCGCTCAAGTTTCACACCGGTTAGGTACTAGGTGCTGGGTTCAACTCCCGGCGGCTCCTCAAAACTTCTAACCACTGCGTCTATGGCATGGCGCACACAAGCCTTACTGATGAATCCAAATGTGTGCGCCAGGGACGAAACGCATAAGTAGGGATAAATTCCTTCGATTCTACATTGGTGACCCTGACGTGATGGGAACGGTTGTCTTTACGACGTGTCTTGAAAAGCAGACGGTTGACGCTTGAGGTATACTCGCTCCTCTCTTCAACTTCCAACGAAACTCTAGACGCCTTTCCCATTCCGTACAATATTCATGGTCTGCCGCGGTATTCCGGTATTTATTAATATAAAAGAGAAATTATTGTTCTGTGAAGAAAAATAATGATTACATACAAATGTTTTTTTGTTTTATCAAATTATTCCTTTGCCAGTGTCAAAAACCCTTCAATTTAGCTCAAATCAATCAGTTTCTTAACCCAAGAAACTTTCACTTGACATAAGAGATACTATCATTTTTATCGACTGAATTCTCGACCCATTCAACTAAGATCCTTAAAATCAACTACAAATCGAGTTTCAGTGAAATGTAATATTTATTTACATGAAACCAAAATTTTTATTCTACGAAAATTATCAATACTTACATACTAATTAATATTACCGTTGGATCAAATTTTTTTACCACCTGAGTCAATAACTCTGAGCTTGGTTGAAACTAATCAGTTTCTTAGCTCAAGAAACTTTTATTTAGGGTAAACGCCATTCTCAACCGTAGAGGGCGGTAGGGTCAAGTACTTTATGCATTTGGCTGTATTCAAACGTACGGAGTACTTGAGACAAATTAATATGGTTTGAGATGAGGAACTATTTTTTACAGTGTATAAATGAAGTAGTATTGCGTAGTACACCTCTTAAAATTGAGTTTGCACCTCATTTTTGAGAAGTGTCTACCCAACACTAGTAGCGAGGTCGAGGTAGGTAGTTTCATGTATACAAGGTGAGTTTTTGACCACTGCGTTAATTTTAACCCTAAATTCTTGACGTCAAAAGAAACATTTTTTCGAATTTGGCCCCGTTCAAAAGATATAGGGTGTTGAAATTTCATAAAAAATTGCATTTCCACCTGTAATATTCAAACGACAATATCAATTGAAATGATCTCTTGTGATAGGTTTTTGATAACAGTCATGCATCTTGGCATCAATAGATTTATTCCATTTCTTGTGGGTTTCTCACAAATACTGTACAGATTGATTTAATTGCAGGAAAAACAAATATCACTTGAACTAAAGGTTCAGTACTTCCTAGAATCATTAGTATTTTTGCAGATTAAATCATTCATCGTCCTTTTTTCCGTTGAAAATTGAAAGGAATTAAATCTATACAGGCTGTTCGGCACAAGGGCCGTCAAATTTTTTTGGGGCGTTGGTAGGGTCATTTGCTACCTTTTCAGTCTTGGAACCTGGGTCCTTAGTATTACGGTTATGGAGGTATGATTTTTTTATTAGGTTTTTCTAAATTACCCAAAATGTACCCTTCGAAGTCCCATAACTTTTTTTGCGTGTGCATTGACATGCATTTTTTTATTGTATTGAGTCTACATGAGTGTGTGTTTAAAAAAAAAACGTATTCATTGTTACAGATAACACCACAAAATTAACACATGGGCCTTTTGTTAAAAAAACAAATTATGAAAGTATGAAAACAAATCCACTCCTATTGAAATTTTAAAAAAAGTTACAGCTATTACAAATTTAGTTTTATTTTAAAATGTTCTTTGGTTTATAACGTTGCTAACTATATGCTATTTACGTAAGTCAATAAAAAAATAATACTGCAAATAAGGTTTTAGTCAGAAGAGTGAAGACAGTCGCACCTTAATAAAAGTACGGATTTCGACACAACACAGCGAGCAAGGAAATTTTACCTGCCCGTTTTAGACGCGTGTGAATTATTATTACTATTTCTGTCCTTAGGTTGATTGGGTTAGTCGCCGCTGACTTGACCCTACCGTCATTCGAGATTTAGCTGTCTGTGCCGCGTTGTTCAGTTTTTTATATTTGTATTTTTTGTTTTTGTTACTTTTATCGACTTTTTGCTACTGTTGTTTTAATTTTGGTTGTTGATATGCCTAATTTCACCAACGCTGAGTATGCTGATAAGGTGATGGCATATGGCAAGGCCGATGGTGTTGCTCGTGCAGCTCAAAGAATTCATCAGGCCAAATTTCCTGATCGAAGATTACCCCACCACGAAACATTCTCGACGACTTATCGACGATTAAGAGAGACTAGAAACTTAAATTTTCAAGAGCCTCGGGTCAATGTGAGGCAACGCCATGTAGCAGTTGACGATCAAATACTTCAAGCCTTTGAAGAAGATCCAACTACAAGCATTCGTGTCGTTGCTCAAAGACTAAACCTAACGATTTGGAAAGTTTGGTCACTACTTCGGGATAAAAATCAACACGCTTTTCATTACACCCCGATACAAAGTAAATGAACTTTTTATTGATAAATTTGTCTTTTTGACTGCGAAAAAATTGTCACAGACTAATGAATTTTATTAATTGTTACAGGTCTTCATGAAGGCGATCCTGCCAGACGGTTGGAATTCTGTAGATTTTGCTGCACACAGATGTCGATGACAACTTGTTTCTAAAACGAATTTTGTGGAAAGACGAATCCTGTTTTAACCGAGAAGGAATAACAAATCTGCACAAATTACATCACTGGGCACCTAAAGATGAGAATCCCCACGTAAAAGGCAAATGAGTTTTCAACAAAAATTTAGTGTTAACGTTTGGGCTGGCGTGATAGGAAGACATCTCATCGGGCCACACTATTTACCGGCTCGACTAAGTGGGCCTACTTATTTGCATTTTTGCAGAATGCTCTGCCGGAGCTACTAGCCGATGTTCCGGCCTTCGATGAAGACGTGCCGATTGTGTTGCAGCATGACGGTTGCCCGGCACATTACCTGAGAGAAGTTCGAGATCACCTCGACAACTCCAAATTCATGGATAGACAGAGCCGGCCCCATCCCTTGGCCCGCAAGATCTCCAAACCTAACACCTTTAGATTACCATGTCTGGGGTAGAGCCAAAGAATTGGTTTATTTCACAGAGGTACCTACAAGAGAGGTGTTGATTGAACGCATAAACGCGGCATTTGTGGTAATGAAAGAAGAAATGTTGCTAGCCTCTACAACGGTCGAAATCAGAAGAAGGTGTCGGGCGTGCATTCGGAGTAGAGGAGAACAATCCGAACAGAAATTACGTTAAAGAATCGTGTTATTTTACTTTGTAAATAAACATAAACAATCATACAAAAACTGTATTTTACTAAAATCTGTCCTTACTTTGCTATTTTATCTAAAACACTATTTGTAGTATTTTTTTATTTATTGACTAACGTAAATAGCATACTTTTAGAACCGCGATAAACCAAAGAACGTTTTAAAATAAAATTGAGTTCGCAATAATTGCAACTTTTTTTTATTTCTTTTAGAAGTAGAGATGTTTTCATACTTTCATTTTTTTTTAATAAAAGGCCCTCGTGTTAATTTTGTGGTGTTATCTGTAACAATAAATACGTTTTTTTTCAAACACACACTCATGTAGACTTAATACAATAAAAAAGCCCAGCTTTTTGTGCTGACTCCTTAACCCACTTTGAAATCGTGTTTTGGCCTACTGGGGAATCCTTGTACCACCTAGCGCCTGGAACTTTATTCCAGAATGGATTTTGGGTCAGGAATAGTCTGTCGCTCTTGATATTGACATCTCTCTTCTCTCTCAATTTCTGGAACAGTCTCACTGGGCACTTGTCAGGGATTTCCCGATTCTCCACCAGCCACTTGCTGTCTGATAATTTTTTATCACCACCTTGTGTGGTCTTGCTGAAAATTGGATTGTATTCAATTCTCCCAGTTGTTTCCCCGTCATTTCGCTGTTCTGCCTTGAAGTGATGTATTGACGCCATGCTGCCCTCACCACCTCTCCAAGCCAATTCCACTGATATTATCATGACTAATTTTTTCTGGAGGCCATCAGGAGTTTCCTCGTCCCAAACAGTGGTCATTGCATCCCAATCTTTTTCCTCCAACGCTGCTGCACTTGCCCTCCGTTTTTCCGGAATAGATTGTAAAGCCTTACGCTTGGCATCACGAGCTCCTCGAGCGGTCTTGAATGCAGCATCCGAAAATGGGTTGATTTTGATGTCGAAATCGTTCAAATGCTTTTCTTGAAGTAATTTGGCAGTCTGATTCCACATTGTTTTTATTGTACCTTCCTTATAGTCTTCTCCATCCATTTTCTTCATATTGTAAGCGTAATCTTTCATAATGTTTGCCAATTGCGCTTCACTCGTTTCAGCACTCAATGTGTATTCCTCTCAGTACAAAAAGTAGTAAATTGGTTCCTAACTGTTTTTTTTTGCCTTCTCCGTATTAATGGGAACATTTCCTTTGACTTTTTTATCGATGGTGGACAGAGAACAAACTCCAAATCGACTCATTTTCATGCAAAATCTCCAATTTTCACAATTGAATTCAACCTGTCAGTTTGACGTGTGCTTAATTTGACTGGATCATGTTTTGTTTATATATAGCAACTACCAGAGAAAATTTTCAAAAAATTATCAGTATAATACCATGTAGGTTGTACCACGTGACGTCGAATGGTGCAATTCTATTGGTCGATATTTGGGTCGGAAAAATAATCACCTGTAATATTCAAACGATAATATCAATTGAAATGATCTCTTGTAGAAGGTTTTTGATAACAGTCATGCATATTTTGGCATCAATAGATTTATTCTAGTTCTTGTGGGTTTCTCACTACTACTGTACAAATTGGTTAAATTGCATGAAACACAAATATCACTTGTGTGAAATTGAATCATTAGTCTTTTTTGCAGATAAAATCATTCATCATCTTTTTTCCCAAATTGAACCATTTTGAGATATTTGAAGTTGAAAGGAATTAAATCGATATAATAATCTGATGAAACATGCGTGAGTGAATCATTTCTTAGAGGGAAAATAATGTTTTTAAACAATTCATATTCAATAGTGGATGCTGTGGAAGGTAATTTTCATTCAAACTAAACTGGACTACAGAGGGGTATTTGCCCAATGCGAAAACTTAAAATGCTTATAATTTTTCAACAAGTTTAACAAGAACCTATGGTTAAAATTAACGCAGTGGTAAAAGACTCACCCTGTATATTCGGAAATCGTAGACTTGAAAACATAGAAATTTGCAGAGATATCCAAGACAAGAAGGAATTGTTTTTTAATTATTATCAGTACTTATTTATTGATCGTTGTAAAGGGTTTAGTGGATTTTTAAAGTCACTGTAAACAAAACAATTCCCCCTCCAATGACTGAACGTTTTGACTGAAGTTGTCTGTAAGTTCCAAAAGTACCATAAAGCACTTTCCAAAGACAGAACCGAAAATCAAGAACTGTCGAATGTGATTTTCAAAATCTGTAGTTGACCAAGCATCATAACTGTTCATTTATAATTAGTATAATATAGTATATAACATTACTAGCCATGTAAGAGGGTTTTTACTGACGAATGGAGGATATAACTGATGAGCCGGAGGCGAGTCAGTTACCTCCTTGAGCCAGTAAAACCCGTTACCTTGCGTGTATTGTTTTATATTTTATTTGTTTCTCATTTGTAAAAAGGTTAGATAAATTCCAAAAAATCTCAATAATTTCTCGCAAATGTCGTAAGCTATTGTAACAAAACCGAGTATGAACATTTTAACGACTGCTGCGACAACAGAGGAGGTCCGCTTCATGCGCCGACAAAGGGATTAAGATCGCGATAAAGGGACCGCTCGCCATAAAGCTGTCACATAAAAAAACGATTAATGATGGCATATTTATGGGACATAAAGAGGCCGCTACGATTGTTCTGGAATGTGAAGCATCTTTCTGGTAACTTCTAGAAAAACAGCGCCGGATATAAATGACTGAAGCCGATTCATGGATTCATTCATGGATAGAACTTGCCGACGAATAAACAGGTGTTCCTAATGAAATTCTGTAGATAAATTCTGTATATAAATTATTGATTATTGTTAGTTAAGTGTGAATATAAATTAGTTTAAAGAAGACTTGTATTGTTTTTCTATTTTCGCTAAGGAATCCTTCAGGTAAATTATGGCCCTCCCTGCGGTCGAGCCATAAACTTTACCTTCAGGATTAAATGTACTACTTCAGTCCCGCGGTATATAATATACTATTCTTGATTAATATTGTGTTTTTGGAAACTGACGTTTACAAATGAGAAACAAATATAAAAATTATCACATCTCGAACACTCATCTTAAACAACAAAGCAAAACAACACAAAACCAATAAAAACAAAACCAAATTTTTCCAATTTCATCGACTCAAACCAACACATGGCCTCGTTTATTAATAATTCATCATTACACATTTCACGAACATTTATCGCAATTCCCACTAACCAACCGTTCAATAGCCATCTCGAAAACGTTCTGATAATGCAGCACCGCACCAGCCAGCACGAACACATGAAATATCTGATGTGAATTCAGCCAAATATCGAATCTGCCCGGGAACAATCTCTCTGGAACCCTGGCCGTATAAAAGATCACTCCAATCAGATGGAGACCGCCCATCATAAACAGACAGGCCAACGTCCTCATAGCCGCGCCGTTCTGGTAGCCTTCACGGACCCCATAATGCACAGCTGGCACCAAACCGAAGAAACTGAAGGTCATAAACACCCCAGCTCTAAAAGGCCTCCATCCTGGTTTCGAGAACTTTTTCCACCAACTGACAACAACGATGGCTGCCCCCAGAAAACAAACGCCTGTCAAGTAGATGTTGCGCGATTTAAGATCGCAGAAAAAACCGTAGTACACCCACGGCACGAAGGATCCAGTGATCAGTACGTTGATACCACAGTAGTCCAATTTGGAGAAAAACTTTTTGAAGAATGGGTCATAACAGCTGAATGTATGGAAGAGGGCGCTTAGCCAAAAACAGGTGATGGCCGACAAAAAAAATGCGCCAAAGACGATTTTTTCTCCGATATACATGCCTTGCGGGGGGTGGAACAGGAAGAAGGCTGCTATACCTACGAGAGAAAAAGTAGGGTTGATTTAGGTTGTAAGAATCAAAAGGTTGCCCTTCGATGAACCTAAGATGAAATGTCAATTAAAAAAATATTTTTCAATAATAATGCTCAGAACCTACAAAATAAATTGTATTAGTCTCATAAACGAATGAGAACAACAGCGTAAATGCAATGAAAAGATTGAAGTCAACATGGTAGGTTCTGACGTATTCGACCTTGAGAGATGGCCGAAACTGCGCATGCGCAAACGTGTGCGTACATACCAGAGATATAGAGTGGGGAGAATACGCTTCGACCACTGCGCATCCAAAATTGGTGGCTAAATTCTTATGTCAAATTTCCACCATTTTTATACTTTCGTAGTCAGCTAGGTTGACATATTTGTCAGATGAGTTAGAAATTGCTCGAATTTTACATTGTGCTGATAGATACTTCGATACTTTCAACATGTCTTGTATTGTTAAAACGTGTAAAAATTATAAAACGAACAAGGTCGAGGAAATATCATTTTATACGTAAGCTTTTATTGAAATAATCCGACTGATCATACCGCATGGCATTGTTTATTTGCTCAGTGGCGTGTTGTTTACTTTCCATAGTAATATGATTCTTTTTAGTTTCGCAAAATCAGTTGATATGAGGACAGTTTGGACTGATATTCTGAGTGTAGATTCTGAAGCTATAGATTTATCTAAGAAATTGATGTGCTCTATACATTTCATTTTAACTTTATACCAACTATCCCTCAGATACACAGCTTTCTACGCCAATGAACCGAAAGTATAAAAATGGCGGACGAAAAATTAGCCACTTCGCGCATCTCGAAGATCACTCTCCCCACTCTATATCTCTGGTACATACGGATCGCAACTGTCAGATTTCTGAAGGAAATCCATCAAATCGAAGGTTATGTAACTGTCAATTTCGCAAAGCGGCCATCTTAAGTCATTATTGCTTCAATTAATGCATTCGAATACACAATATATTAACGGGTGTAATCTTGGCAGACCAAATACCGGCAGACCCGAACGGCAGTGTCAGTGGCGTGCGGGTTGATTTAAATTATTCTGTGATTCGGCGGAAATCTCGGGAAATATCTACAGGAATGAATTGAAATTTGTCATTAGGAGGGGGAGAGGTAGTAAGAATGTAGTGCAAGTGAAATTTTTTCTTCCCTATTATAATTCGGGCATTTTCCGACCTATATGGAGACTTTTCATATCTCGGAAATTACTCGGTAGAACGTTTTCATTTTCGGGATGAACTTAGATGACACCATAGGAAATTCAATTATGAAATAATTTTTGACTTTGATGAGATTCGACTTCCTGAATACAGTATCAAACTTGACGCACTCTCAATCTCTTGAAATTCAACTAGAGAAGTCTGAATAAAATTAGTTTACTGACTCATAGAAATATCAACACTGTTTCTGCTTTACATTTTCGTAGATTTCATCTATTTAGTTCATATAAGTGAAGTTATCCATGGTCAGAAACATAGATTAAAGGGAATTTCTTTGATGTATGATCAGATTCTTTGATTGCTACTTAACAGATCTTGTTTGTCGGTCGACGCCATCTTGTATTGGATAGGTCCAATACGATAAGAGCTCAGTAAAAGAAATACACTCTCCGTTCCAAAAGAAACCGAACTTAAAAAAAAACAGTACCACTAGTGCCATCTGTTGTAACATTTTACCCGTAGATGGCTTAGTCTCTCATTGACAACTAGTATAAATTTCGTGACATTTGGATGCAAACAACAAAAGTTATTGCATTTCAAATTTCAGTGTGTTTTGTACATCGGTCAGAAGATGAGTTTTAAACCAACAGCTGCAATTGATTTTTGTGTTAAACTTGGTAAAATTAAGTGACATTTCCATCGATATAAGATTCCCAAGTCTATTAACACGTATGAACAAGTTAACTGTACTCGAATAAGTGTAAATTACACAACCACCCTCCCTATAAAAAATCAATCAAAGAACTATAGGTTTTGATCAATCGAATTTATTCAGTCACTGGATGAATCAAAATTTATCAATATAAAAGAAAAGTCAACAATAAAAAGAATGAGATGCATGGTAACCCGAACAAATCACTAAAATTACAACATAAATAACATTTAAAGGTTATATACGCTTTATTACAAATTATACTATCAGTTTCTCCTTACAAACATGAAGAAACCATTTTATATATTGTCTCTTTTCTAAGTTAAATATTACAGATTCACACCCTGCACTCTCTAATCGGGTCCAAAAAAAAACTATCCGATCTAAATATCGAAATTGAGAAGCACGGGAAGACGTTCCATTAATTCAACAAAGATATATCCACTTCTAAATCACATTCATAACCTCCGTATCTTAATAGATGGGCGTGTCCATGATTTCGCACTGCCCTATGGTCACCCTATGCATGGCCATCTCCGATATACCGTGATAATGCACCAGCGCGCCACCTAACACGAAAACGTGAAAGATCTGATGGGAATGCAGCCATATGTCGAATTTTCCAGGGAAAAATCTCTCGGGTACCCTCAGAGCGTACATAATCGCCCCGATTATGTAGAGGATACCCATAAGCACTAACCAACCGAGCGACTTCTGGGATAAATGGTTCAACCAGCCTTCCGTAAGTCCAAAGTGTATGGCAGGGACGACTCCGGACAGCCCGAAGGTCATGAAGACGGCCGCCCTGAAGGGACGCCATTCCGGCTCGGAGAATTTATCCCACAGGCTGACTATGATGCTGGTCAAACCTAAGGCGCAGACTATCGACAGATACACGACCTTGGGCCTGAAGTGACAGTAGAAACCGTAGTAGAGCCATGGTACGAAAGAGCCCATTATCAACAAGGCTATGCCGCAATAATCTAACTTAGAGAAGAGCTTTCCAACGAATTGAGAATGACAGTTAACCGTGTGAAATAGAGCGCTGAATCCCAGGCATATGATAGCTCCAACGAAAAATGCTCCAAACACAATTTTTTCCTGAAGCTCTATCTCGATCTGCGGACGGAGCAAGAAGTAAGTAGCTATTCCTGCGAAAATATGAAAAAAAAAACTGGTTTAGTAACATAGCGCACACACAGACACAGAATGTTACGAAACCAATCGACATTGACAGTCGGATCATAGAAGACATTCATATACAGAGTGGTACTTCAATCTCTTGATTTGAAATTGCACAAAAACACCTTTTCGTACACTTTTGGCTTGTATAGTCTGTTCAAATACTACGTGAGCTGAAAATAGCTGCAGAAATACTAAAATCAAAGATTAACTTATCGAACAATTCGCTCAAAGTCAATAATATCAAAAATATGTAAAAATTGTTGATTATCGTCAAGTTAAGAACCAAATGACAATAGCAGCTAGTGATTTCCAGTACAAACAACTTAAATTCTACTAGAATGGACTATACCCATTGTGGGTATGGCTGCCTCAAGCGCAAATGAAGACTCACTCTGTATATCACACAACTTCTCATCAATATCCAAACAAAACTGAACCTCCGAATCAACAAACACCCTGAACGAAGAAACTCGATGAAACCACGTGATAAAATATGGTAGCCCATCCGACATAACCTAAAAACTCACCGATAAAAGCGACACATCCTAACAGATGCGTCCAAATGTTGGCAGTCTCGGTGTGGATCCTGAAGATGCTCTTGAAACACGCCCTGAAACTGGGCAGAGGGGGTCTGTGGCCGAAAATCAGGAAATCGTTGTCTTGAAGCCAGGCCGGAAGGTTTCGGAAGTGACAAACAGACCATCCGGCCTGTATCATCTTACGTACCACGTGTTCCGCTTGACTGGCTGCATTGTGGGCCAACGCGCTGATATCTAGCTCGTCGCCTGGAATTGACAATGGATGTTTTTAGGTGAATTACAAGGTGTCCGGAAAGGGTATCGGGTATTTGTTTTCGCGTGTAGTGTGCAGTGTAGTGTAACTTGTCTTTATACTAAAGGGAGATGAGATGAATCGAAAAATTGAAACAATAAGGGATTTTGAGATATAAAATACATCATTATCGTTACTCCTTTTTCAAGATAATCAATATTAGTCGGTCAATTAAGATTTTAAGGGAAGGATTAAAAAAAAACAAAAAGAAAAATGAATGATGAAGGAGGTCTACACTACCTGTACCTAAAACTGCAGCCTTTAGTACTTCGGTCATCTCGGATTCCAAAACTGCCTCATCTTCTGGAGTTGAAGGTAGAGGGCATCCTACGCAATCTTCCTCAACCTGTGTAATGAAAGTATATTACTACTAGATGGCGCCACAAACAATACTCCGATAACATTTCTCGAAAAGGTTCATTATGTTAAGACTGAGTCGGGTAGGTAATTTTCGGTAAATATATATACTTTTTTAATGGTTTAGTACAAAATCGTACTGTTTGGCTGTTATTTTTAGCATATATTTTTGAGTAAATAATAAAAAGAATTCTGCAATTAGTTTTAGAGTCCCACAGGGAAGTATTTTGCAGCCACCATATCATCTACACTTCAGTCGATAATTTTCCTCTGTTATTCTTTAAATGAAATGAGTGTTATATCGCAACCTTCCCCAACTATGGATGATGATTTCCCTTTGAATGGGTTCCATAGCAGACTATCAGAAGATCTGAAAAATCGTCACTTGGTCCGCAAGACCCGATTCGCAGAATCCTCCTTGCAGATTGGCGACAAATTTTGTGTATTAGAGGGTATTTCTAAGGACAAGACTGATTATCTTTCTAAATTAACAGAGGATTATGGTGCAGAGATCATTCTCCTTCAAGAGACTCATGCGGATACTGAAAAAAATCTTTGTGAAAGAGGAACTATAAAAGGTTATGTATTCATTGATTATTTCCTCAGTAAAATTTATGGTTTAGCTTGTTATATTAAAAAATTCTTAATTCACAATATCGAGTTAACCTCCAAATACTATTTGGCCAAGAAATTTGGTAATAAATCTTCCTTCTCCTTAAATTTATTGCGGTGATTTCAATTCTCACCACGTAATGTAGGTTTATTATAATAACGAAGTGGAATAGCTTTAGCTGACTCGATGGAAGATAACAATTTCTATTTGATTTTTGATGGAAAAGATGTACCTTCTTTTCATTCTTCTCTATAATCCTGATCTCAGCCTAATGTCTTGAAACAATACTTGCAAACCGGTTCCCATAAAACGTAAAATTCTAGAAATTTTTCCTCATAGCCAACATAGGCCTATTCTGTTGACTTCAAGAAGTTTAATTCAATATTCTGAATGTTTAAGAAGACCTCATTGGAATTTCAAGAAAGCTAATTGGATTGAATGTGCTAAGAAGGTAGACAGTGATATTTTAGGTGGATTAAACCCACTCACGATAACTATCACAGATTCTTAGGTGTTGTGAAAGCCGCAGCAAAAAGTTCGCTCCAAGAGGTTACCGACCAATAAGCCTCCTTCCCATAACCTCCAAAGTACTTGAAAGACTTATCCTGAAAAGAATCAACACCGACATCCCCAACAACCAATGGATACCAGATCACCAGTTCGGATTCAGACAAGGACACTCAACAATCCAGCAAACTCACAGAATCACACAAGCCATCAACCAAGCCTTCGAAGAGAAGAAATACTGTACTTCAGTCTTTCACAATGTAAGTCAAGCTTTTGACAAAGTTTGGCACGCAGGACTACTATACAAAATAAAAAGTATACTCCCCCCAAAGTACTTCCATCTTCTGAAATCCTATCTGACGAATAGAATGTTTAGAATCAGAGTTGGACAAGAAATCTCTGGAAATTATCCCATCCGTGCTGGAATTCCTCAAGGTAGCGTCCTGGGCCCTGTATTATACCTATTATACACGTCAGATCTGCCCACATCCACCAAAACGATACTAGGAACATTTGCAGACGATACAACTATTCTGGCCATAGATGAAGATCCATCAATTGCCGCAGACCTCGCCCAGAAGCACCTGGACGAAGTACAACTCTAGATGAACAAATGGAAGATCAAGATGAACGAGACCAAATCCAAGCAAGTAGACTTCACACTAAGGAAAGAACCTTGTCCACAAATTCGAATTAACAACACATCAATACCCCAAACTACAAGCGCAAAATACCTTGGATTCCACTTGGAATCCAAGCTTACCTGGAGAGAACACTGTGCGGGTACAAAATTAGAAATAATAATAATCACCCGCTTAATGAAGGGCAGCGGACTTCCTGAGTCGCTGGTTATACTAAAACAGTAGATCCAAAAATTATCTTTGGTAGAAAAGATGTTTGCAAGGTGAATAAAAACAAGTTTGTAGTTAAAATAGAATTATGTATTCACAGATAAGAATAGTTACACAATGTTCGGCACTTGAGATTACACTCACAGAAAGAGTTTTTAGGTGTCTATAATAACCAAGGATTTGAACCTCTTTGCTCAATCTAGGCACTTCTGGTAATATAAATGATAAAGAGATCTGACCTTATTTGTTGTTTGGAGTTCACCACAGCTCTGCTTCAATCGTCGAGGGTAGATTTCTCTGAATAAGGTGCAGGCACTTTGGATAAAGCTTCACAAACTTCCACTGATGAATTGTGCCTTGGCGATGTGTAATTGCTTCACAGATTCACAATTCACAACCTTTTTTCTTTTACGTAGAGAATTTCAACTGAGTAATTCACATACACATGAACTAGGGTAGCTAACTGACCCGAAAACAGATTATTTTGAGAGATCCTTAGAGGAACTTGTAGTTCTGAGTGCCGTTATAGACTCGTGAAAGTAAATTGATAAAAGGAGAACTTACTTGAGTACTGTGCACGAGAGCGTCTTGAGAAAGAATTTACTTCTAGAAGTGACTACCTTGAGAAGTGTAGACAGAATGAATTTTAATAACTGAAAGAGTTCGGACGTGTACAAAAGTTCAGGTAGCTAAATTTAGGGATTTCCAAAATTCCGTCCGACAGAAGGCATTCTTGGAAGTGACGGCCGCTACCCCAAATTCCAAGAACTGTCCTTTGTTGCGAGAATATCGCAACAAACACATATTAAAAAAAAGGAAGCAGATGGAATTGAAAACCAGAGAACTACTGTGGCTGATAGGTAGAAATTCTAAATTATCTATGGAAAAAAAAATTCTACTTTACAAGACAATTATCACTCCGATATGGACAAACGGTATAGAAATTTGGGGTTGTGCAAGCAAATCCAATATTGCTCTGTTACAAAGATGTCAGTCCAAAATATTGAGAATGATAGCCAGCGCACCATGGTATGTCACCAACCAAACCCTACATGATGATCTCTCAGTCCCATACATTGTGGATGTAATAAAGCGGAGAACCCAACAACACCATACAAAGATGGAAGGGCATTCAAATGATCTGCTACAGCCGCTGCTAGAAAAGCACGAACCAAGAAGATAATGAAGGCAGTGGCCAGCTGATTTAATATAATATGATTTTTTCTTTTTCACGAGAGCTCCTCAGTGGAGGAAGCCTTCTCAAGCTGTAATGTATAACCCACTCTACTTATAGACAACAAATTGGCCCATAGCATTGTAAATTTCTGATTGCTGATGAATAAAGAGGAAAAAAAATAGTTTCTGATCCTTCTAAAAATATTCCTGGTTTTGATTTTCCAAGAAAAATTTGGGCAGTTCTTAATCGTTTCAGAACAGATCATGATCGTACCAATAGCTATTCAGATGGAACTCAGTTCCAAGCGCAAGTTGTGAATGTGGAGAAGCAGAAAAAACAATACCCCATGTCAGGGTTTCAAAATTCCCGCTCCAGTTAGTACCTGCAAACCGAACTTCTTATCATGTTGGTTTGGTTTGTTCGTTGGTGAGATTTTTGCGCTTTAGCGGAGTGGCATATTTGTTTGGAAAAACGACGTGGGATTGGTGAGTTAACCTATGTTTGTCACGAGGTATTTTAGATTTTTGTTCGTATTTTAGCATCATTCTGCTTCGAATTGGGAATTATTATTGTACCGTTGCGAGGTACCGCAGATTCTGAACTGTCTTTGAAGTCTTCGAGCTGTTTGTCTAGGCTGTCTTTGAATTACCGTCGAGCTGCCGTGGGAGCTGTCTTTGGGGACCTCCACCAGATTTCGCCATCTAAGATACCACACCTATCGTCTACCCAGGGCGCATTACTGTGAGAAATTGTACTACGTTGGCCCAGGAATATATTTGAGCCCAGTTTCCATCTACGAGACTGTGAGAATAATTATGGTTTGAGAAACTCTATCCTTTGTACTTCAGTCAAGCCACGACCTAGACTGTTGGCAAATCTGGCAAAGCTCCAGGATTGGACGGAATTCACCCCGAATTCCTGAAGAACTGTGGAAAACACACTTGTGGCTGAGTAAATTCTACTCTGACATTTTGCTGACAAGTTATATACCAGTGGAGCTCAAGAAACCAACAATAATTGCGATTTTAAGACCAAACAAACCCAAAGAACCTAACAGGAGGAAGCAGGAGCAAGATGAGACATCTCAATAATGGGCTGCCCCAGCGCTCTGTACTTGCACCTGTGCTGTTTAATCGATATATTTCCGACACCCCACAGACATCGTCAAGAAAGTTCGGATATACCGATGACCTGGCCCTTACATCCCAGAGTAAAACCATCAAAGAAGCTGGTAACGTACTGTCAGAAGACCTGAACATGCTGGGAAAATACTTCGCCGACTGGACGCTAATTCCAAATATGAATAAGACTGAAGCTTTGTGCTTTCACCTAAACAATAAACAAGCACGAGTGGAGCCCCAAGTGTATTTCAATAAAATCAATATTCAATAAATAATCTACTACGCTATAATCCTTGCCCAAGATATCTAGGGGTAACAATGGACCGAACTCTTTCATACAAAACACATTTAGAGAACACCGCAGCTAAAATAAATACCAGAAACAACTGCGGCACCACTTGGGGAGCGAATGCATCCACTCTTAAAACCTCAGCGCTCAGCCTTGTCTACTCAGTAGCCGAGTACTGCGCCCCAGTCTGGATAAACAGCTGCCACGTAAAGAAAATCGATACCAAACTCAACGAGATAATGAGGTTAATTGATGGCTGTCTAAAAAGCACACCTCTGCCCTGGCTCCCTGTTCTAAGCCATATTGCACCCCCTCCATCCGCAGACAAGAGAGCCTACTTCCAATACATACTGACCTTCCCGAAGCCGGCCTGCAGAGATTGAAGTCTAGATCTCCCCTAATATTGCAAGCAGAAAAACTTGTGAGAGATAATTTCAATGCGGCCAATAAATGGAGAGAATGCTGGGAAGCCTTGAAACCAGCCCAGGCTGTGCATATAACTGATACTACAGTGTCCTTACCAGGTATGAAGCTGCCTCGCCATGAATGGAAAACACTTAACAGGATAAAAACGTCTCACGCTATTTGCCTTGGGGACTCACCGAAACACCAACTTGTGACTGCGGAGATCCTCGCCAGACTGTCCACCATATTGCAATGGAATGCCCCCTTCCTATTTTTGGATGTACACTTATTTTTGGGAGGGTTGTGGCTGAGTCCATATATGCTATACGCTAAATAAATATGTCCAAATCCCAACAAAACTTGTTTTCATCTGAATAATCATGAAAAATATAGGAAATTAGCTGTAACTTTCAATGATTCTCCTATCGAACCTAATTTCTATTCAAAATACGATAAAAAATTCAAAAAGGCCAAAAATTCATATAGCACCTATACGCAACTCGCAAGGATCAACACTTCATTGGGCAAGAACGGATGAAGAAAAATCTAAAACATTTGCTGAACATTTAGCCAGAGTATTCACACCCAATGATAATCTCCAAGACGATGAAATCGAAAGAGAGCTTTTATATACTCCATCAAATACCACCACCATCAAAAAACTCACATTGAAAGAAGTCCAAAACGAAATCAAATATTTGAATCCAAGGAAAGCAGCAGGAATGGATAAGATCACACCAAAAATGATCAAAGAACTCCCAAAGATTGGAGTATCTTTAATGACGCAAATATACAACGCTATTCTAAGACAAAACTATTGGCCTGATCAAATGAAGAATGCTGAAATAATTCTCTTTCCAAAACCAGGCAAAAATCCAAATGATGTCTCCTCATATCGACCAATCAGCTTACTGCCGATTCTGTCAAAAATATTGGAAAAATTATTGCTGTTGAGAATAAAGTCAGATACCAACAACCAAGAAATCATTCCTCAACACCAGTTTGGCTTTAGAGCTCATCACTCCACCACACAACAGATTCACAGAATAAGCCGTGAAATCAGCAAAACCCTGGAAGACAAAAAATACTGTACATCTGCTTTTTTGGATGTCAGTCAGGCCTTTGATAAAGTCTGGCACAAAGGACTGATATACAAGATCAAAAAGTGTCTACCGCTATACTATTTCCTACTGATGAAATCTTATCTTAATGGAAGAAGCTTTAGAGTAAGGGTCAACGATAAAGTATCCGATCTTTATCCCATATAATCAGGCGTTCCTCAAGGGAGTGTTATTGGTCCGTTTCTATATTTGGTGTATACAGCAGACCTGCCCACATGTGCTAACACAACAATCGGAACATTCGCAGATGATGCTGCAATATTTGCAACCGACAAAAATCCTGAAAAAGCATCCAATATTTTACAAACGCACCTTGATAAAATACAAGAATGGCTCAACAAATGGAAAATCAGGATCAATGAGACAAAATCAATGCAAATCAATTTTACGCTTCGAAAAGGACAATGCCCTCCTGTCCAGTTATATAACATTCAGTTACCAGTATCAAATAATACAAAATATTTGGGAATTCACTTAGATAACAAATTAACATGGAAGGAACACGTGGTTAAAAAAAGGAAGCAAATAGACCTGAAAGTTAAAGAGCTGTATTGGCTCATAGGCAGGAAATCTAAATTGTCGATGGAATATACAAAGCAGTCATACAGCCTATTTGGACATATGGTATTGAACTGTGGGGATGTACTTCTAAGTCCAACGTATCTATAGTACAGAGATGCCAATCGAAAATACTAAGAATGATAGCAAATGCACCATGGTATGTGACCAATCAAACATTGCACGAAGATCTAAAAATACCTTAAGTTATGGACGTCATAAAAGAAAAGAGCCAGAAACACCACGAAAAACTACACGGACACATAAACGACCTTCTACAGCCATTGCTAGAACCACACACCACCCGAAGACTCAAAAGGAATTGGCCAGCAGACCTTAAGTAGGACAGAAGGGGTCTTTTCATTGGAGAAGACCCTATAAACCCAATTCAGAGCCTCATGCTCTACAGACATCTGATTAGCTTATAGAATTATTTTATTGTATTCTGATTGCTAATGAATAAATGAAATGAAAAAAAAAATACTTAGGACTTAAATTAGATTCATCTGTCAATTACAAGGCTCATTTAAATGATCTGAGCCTAAAACTGAAAACTAGGAATAATTTTCTTCAGAAATTAGCTGGTTCATCTTGGGGTGCTGATGCTTCCACTCTTCGCACAGCATCTCTAGCCCTAGTCTTTTCTGCAGCTGAGTATTGTTGCTCTGTTTGGTTCAATAGTGCACATACACAAAAATTCGATACACAATTGAATACATCCATGAGATGTACACCGTTTCATTGGTTAACAGTTTTGTCTAACATTGTCCCTCCCCATATTCGCAGACACACTGCAGCTCTGAATTCTTGGAACAAATATCATTCTTTTCCAATTTATTCCCAATTATTTCATATATTCCACAAAATAGAATTCCCAGATTGAAGTCACGTAAACCATTATGGCATAATACGTTCTTCAATATGAACATAAGCGATAAAGAATTACGGAACTCTTATGAAATGTTCAATAAGTATCTCGTTTCTGATCCTTGTAGTCCTCTTAACCAACATATTCAACGCCATACTAAGATTGAAGCACTGGCCTGAAGCACTAAAAACAGCAGAGATCCTCGTGATACTAAAACCAGGAAAAAATCCCAACGATACATCATCATACCGACCAATAAGCCTCCTTCCCATAACCTCCAAAGTACTTGAAAGACTTATCATGAAAAGAATCAACACCGATATCCCCAACAACCAAAGGATTCCAGATCACCAGTTCGGATTCAGACAAGGACACTCAACAATCCAGCAAACTCACAGAATCACACAAGCCATCAACCAAGCCTTCGAAGAGAAGAAATACTGTACTTGGATGGGGAACTACCAATAATTATTGCCTATCTAAGTTCCTAATATATTAAGATAAGGAAATACTTACAGTTGAAAAAATTTGACTATCGATTTTGGTTTATTTCTTGAACTGAGGTTATTGTTGCACCAAGGTTAGACGATGTGAGAGACGTGTTCTGTATAATTTACATTTAAAACCTTACATTTGTGATAAAAGAAATCAATTTTCCGAAATGAGAGTGCCCCCTCAAACATCAACCAATCCGACATAACAGCTGATATTTCCGGCAAGTCGACGTAAAGTCATCGATGCGTCAAAATTTAGACATTGTTGCCATTTCATCATTTTTGATTACGATATTACGAATGATGGATTGCATTTCGAAATGGTAAATTAATTTCCAAACATCATGTACAATGTATGATAGATAAAAAGAATTAACGAAGCGTATAATTTCTTATTGATTTTTATCGAACAACTTAGTTTTTCTAAGCACCTATTGGAGAATCATTCAAACCAACGTTCTGTAATTACCTTAGAATTTTGTTGTTTTGACTTCTGCAGATCTCTATGCCAAGGTGATTGTGTGTTTATTTTCATGAATTAAAATTCTTTCATTATCATGCAGATAGTTAAATAGATCGTATCAGGAATAAAACTTCGTTTTTATTTGAATGGCAAATTTTAATGATTTTTTGTTTTCCTGTTCCGCCTTGAGTATTCTTGGCAACATTCCTATTTATCTGTGATGAACTTGAAATATCCATAAATATAAGGTTTAAAATAGCTATTCGATTTGAATGAAAAATGCGATTCATCATAAATCGATTACGGAGTTACAACAGTTTTTAAAATGGAGTAGAATACGGAAAAATATTAACGGGTAAATATTGATAAACCTGACAAGAAGTTTTATATCTTAGTTATTTAAGCAGTTCACCATGAGATTCGTCTTGGATATAATCGTTTTCAGTTTTCAAGTAACTAAAAGAAATTCAGTTCTTTCAGATGTTCAGATAACATAAATGAAACTGTGTGCCTCCACCAATTTCAAACTAAGCGCATCCACCTTAATAGGCACTTCTTGGAACGAAAAATTTCTAGTGGTGTTTAGTCGTATGGGATTAACTATTTGATTTTTTTTCTTTACATTACTCCACTTTGCAGTTCTTGTAGATGTTACATTAACATCTTTGATTTATTTTCTTATAAGAGAAATTGTGCAAAATTTTTTCACAAGGAGGTGTAAGAATTTACGATTTTGAAAATTTTTTCCTGAATTGAGAAAGCTTTGTGATGCTTTAAATATGGGATCTTCTTTGTTTCATAAGGTATTTAACATGGATATTTTCTATATCTATGGAACTCAAAATTTTCACCATGGATATAGAAAATTTCACACAACATATCATAGAGCAAACATTTCTTTACTCTATGACTATGTTGGAAATACGAGAGATGGTCCAAAAGTAATGATAATAAAAATAATACTCGGTAGTTAAGTTGTGTACCTCGTGGTGAGAGAAAGCAACGTGCACAAAATTCTGTTTAAATACGAAGAATATCTTATGTATTATATAAAACTATTATTTGGGCTATTACCATCATCTATTGTGGATGTAATGTTTTCCCGACGTTTCGATAGACATCTTCTATCTTTATCAAGGAGGAAAGTAAAAACCTTTTTGAAAATTATCAATTTTCAAAAAGTCAATATGACAGAAGTCATGAAAGAAAAAGTACAATGTTATATACTCATCTGTGATATGATGATCTTTTTAAGTTGGATCGAACTATCGGATGTCCAAACTTCTGGCAGATCTATAGATGGAGCACTTATGGAATCAGGTGATATTTTCATAAATGCTGCTTCTTTGATTTTTCTTGAAAGTTTTTCTTCTTTGGATATTATTGATGCTTCATCCTGCACTTTATACGATGATTCTCATCTACAGCATGTTGGACCAACCTGGATTTGTCGCTGTCTAGTACTCGTAGAAGCTTCTGATGTTCTTTTATTCGTACATTCAGAGGGCGTTTTAGTTTTGTAAGATGTAAGATCTTCCGCACTCGCAAGGTAATTCATATATGCAGTTCTTTGTCCTTTGTGTCTCATTATTAGGCTTAACCTTTTTGTAAGTTTAGCTCTGATAGTGTTTTGAGTTTTGAATGCAGTCGTTATGTTGTATCTATTTCCAATTCTTCTCATTTTCTCCGACAAACCTTTTTACATAAGGAATTACGGTTTTAATGGTCTGATTTATATCTGTTGGTTCAGGCTGACTTTCTCTTGTTCGTTTAGCTTTTTCTAATATATTTTTGGGGTAGCCATTGCTTCTAAGAGTTTTCGAGAGATGTTATTTATTTCTTCATTTTGGTCTTCTTCAGTGCAACAAATATTTATTGCTCTATCAAATAAACATTTTGCTACTCCCAATTTAGTGTTTAGTTGGTGGTTTGAATCAAAATGTAGATATTGTCCTGTGTTCGTTGGCTTTTTATACACAGTGGTTCTTGGGATTTCATTTTGTTTATGTACGAGTACATCTAAGAATGGAAGTTGTCTGTCCTTTCTCGATTTCAATTGTGAATTTAATTGATTCCTCTTGATTGTTTAGATATTGAAGGAATCCATCTATAGTGTCTCTTCCATGTTGCCAAATAATGAAAGTATCATCTACTTATTTGATAGAGCAATAAATATTTGTTGCACTGAAGAAGACCAAATGAAGAAATAAATAACATCTCGAAAACTCTTAGAAGCAATGGCTACCCCAAAAAAGATATTAGAAAAAGCTAAACGAACAAGAGAAAGTCGACCTGAAACCAACAGATATAAATCAGACCATTAAAACCGTAATTCCTTATGTAAAGGTTTGTCGGAGAAAATGAGAAGAATTGGAAATAGATACAACATAACGACTGCATTCAAAACTCAAGACACTATCAGAGCCAAACTTGCAAAAGTTAGGCCTAATAATGAGACACAAAGGACAAAGAACTGCATATATGAATTACCTTTGCAAGTGCTGGAAGATCTTACATCGGAGAAACTAAACGCCCTCTGAATGTACGAATAAAAGAACATCAGAAGCTTCTACGAGTAC
Source organism: Micraspis discolor (assembly GCA_030674115.1). Lineage (NCBI taxonomy): Eukaryota > Metazoa > Arthropoda > Insecta > Coleoptera > Coccinellidae > Micraspis > Micraspis discolor. The sequence goes on from JARTUT010001743.1 coordinate 4,358,493, forward strand.
TAGACAGCGACAAATCCAGGTTAGTCCAACATGCTGTAGATGAGAATCATCGTATAAAATGGGATGAAGCATCAACAATATCCAAAGAAGAAAAACTTGCAAGAAGAAAAATCAAAGAAGCAGCATTTATGAAAATAACACCAGATTCCATAAGTGCTCCATCTATAGATATGCCAGAAGTTTGGACGCCGATAGTTCGATCCAACTTAAAAAGATCATCATAGCACAGATGAGTATATAACATTGTACATTTTTCTTTCATGACTTTGTCATATTGACTTTTTGAAAATTGATAATTTTCAAAAGGTTTTTACTTTTCCTCCTTGATAAAGATAGAAGATGTCTATCGAAACGTCGGAAAACATTACATCCCACAATAGATGATGGTAATAGCTCAAATAATCATTCAACACGAGCTCCATCATCAACAATATCTCGTCATCAACTATATAAAACTAAGTCGGATTTTCCTTCCTGACGGTATAACTCCAGAACGCACGAACCGATTTCATACGGTTCTGCATTCGTTGGAAAGATCTCAGGCTCCGTGAGGTTTATAGTAAAGAAAATTTAGGGAAAATTCAACAGGAAAGCAGGAAAATCTTTTTCACATACAGCGCCATCTCTTATACATAGTATGTACTACAAACCAATATTTTAGAAGTAGATGGCGCCGGTACGTGATTGATGCGACCACGGCGACTGTTCTAGATGGCAGTCGTATTGGCACATCTCTGCTCTTAAGTTGCCACCAATTTAAACACAATTGATACTCCAACATGCAATATTTCCTATCCAGGAAAATTGTTTGGGATGAGTGCACAATGGCACATAAAAATCACTTGAAGCACTTAACTTCACACTGGAGGATCTTCGGCCAATTAACAACATCTTTGGCGGCTTGATGATATTGTTGGTTTGTTATTTGGTTCATTTTTCTGCTTTTGTCTTATTATTTCCAGATTCGATGTGGGCAACTTGAAGAAGTCTCTGTCTCCATCAATACAATACCACTCTTGAAGAAAGGAGTCCCTTAAATATATTTCAGCTTATTTTTGTACTTTCACACTTAGGCGGGGAGCCAGGGTTTTTTTTACTGGGTTTTTTTCCCTAGGTTTTCATGTCTTACGCCGAATTGTATGGCACCCCATCACTAACCCATGATCTATATGCTTTATTGTTTGCTAACTAAATATTGTAAGCCAAAAGAATATATATACTTCAGACGTAGTTACGCTGACTTACAACCCACCCTAAGTCTTTTTAGGTTGATTTTTCATGGAATTTTTAGGAAAGTAATTGGTCAAAAACTACATTCAACTAATGAGTGTTCGGAACACTCATTGACCGTGAATAAGTCATTGTGATGATTTGCAATTTATTTAAAAAACATTCTAGACGGAGTTTTCCAAATTTTCCCAATAAGTTACCTTTCAATTTGCTCAACAAACTAATACTAAGATCCTTTGTGTGGAAAACATAAGTTCGACTTTGCCCTGAAGAAGTAGAAATATATCTACGAAACGTTGGCATTAGTTGAATGTAGTTTTTGACCAATTACTTTCCTAAAAAATTCCATGAAAAATCAACCTAATATGTATCTACAAGGAAATGATCGATCAGAACTAAGTCTTTTTATAACTTTTCCTCAAATTCTAAACAATATGTTCACCAATTCGAGTTGAAATTCCATTAGGTTTAATTGCCTTTTTAAAATCATCAACTAAAATGGCATTACCTAAGATTTAATCCTTTTAAAACTATGTTTATTGGTAACAATAAACATATAACTTCATCTAATCATATTCATTTGCTTTCCTGAGCTTTGTTATCAACTGAGACAGCATAAAAAAACCAAAAACTAAAATTCCTTCCCGGATCAAGGAACAGTTTATCAATGTTATCAAAAAGGTTAATAACATGATTATGATAACGAATAATGAATCGGAACTGTAGAAAAAATCATCCACATTGTAGATGATTCCAAATTTGATAGAAAGAATAATTGAATCAACGAATAGATTTTAAAACACAATTTTCTTCAGAGTCGGTAAAAAATTACCTATAAATGAACATTTTAATAACTTAGATAACAAACTAATCAAATTTTACTACTCCACAAGTTGAAATCTTGAAGCAAACACCGTAATAAAACATTTATTACATGAAATAAAATGAGATCATTCATGTGTTAACAATTGCACACATGTAATAAAATATGAAATACAAATTCCTTCAAATACATACCTGTAATTCTCATAGAGAATTCACAAAAAAACAACTCACCAATGAAGTAACATCATCATCCAATAACTCCTTGATCTCCGATGCCAAGCTTTCATTCTCTAGATCCCAACCAATTCGTTTTCGAAGACCATCACTATCAGCACCCTCACTAATTGAGTCTTCAGCATCACTATAGTGCGACATAGTGAAGTTCTTGACTCAGAAAAACTAAAAAAACAAAGTAAGTTTAAGTTGTAGACAAAAAAGTTTCACTAACTGTACTTTTGTTTATGCCAAATCCAAATACAAAGGTCGAAATAATTCAGACACTCAGGGCTCGTTTAAAAATGAAACTGCGAACAACAGGATGGGGAACTACCAATAATTATTGCCTATCTAAGTTCCTAATATATTAAGATAAGGAAATACTTACAGTTGAAAAAAAATTTGACTATCGATTTTGGTTTATTTCTTGGAACTGAGGTTATTGTTGCACCAAGGTTAGACGATGTGAGAGATGTGTTTCTGTATAATTTACATTTAAAACCTTACATTTGTGATAAAGAAATCAATTTTCCGAAATGAGAGTGCCCCCTCAAACATCAACCAATCCGACATAACAGCTGATATTTCAGCAAGTCGACGTAAAGTCATTGATGCGTCAAAATTTGGACATTGTTGCCATTTCATCATTTTATGATTACGATATTACGAATGATGGATTGCATTTTGAAATGGTAAATTAATTTCCAAACATCATGTACAATGTATGATAGATAAAAAGAATTAACGAAGCGTATAATTTCTTATTGATTTTTATCGAACAGCTTAGTTTATCTAAGCACCTATTGGAGAATCATTCAAACTAACGTTCGGTAATTACCTTAGAATTTTGTTGTTTTGACTTCTGCAGATCTCTATGCCAAGGTGATTGTGTGTTTATTTTCATGAATTAAAATTCTTTCATTATCATGCAGATAGTTAAATAGATCGTATCAGGAGTAAAACTTCGTTTTATTTGAATGGCAAAATTTGCGTAATGATTTTTTTGTTTTCCTGTTCCGCCTTGAGTATTCTTGGCAACATTCCTATTTATCTGTGATGAACTTGAAATATCCATAAATATAAGGTTTAAAATAGCTATTCGATTTGAATGAAAAATGCGATTCATCATAAATCGATTACGGAGTTACAACAGTTTTTAAAATGGAGTAGAATACGGAAAAATATTAACGGGTAAATATTGATAAAACTGACAAGAGGTTTTATATCTTAGTTATTCAAGCAGTTCACCATGAGATTTGTCTTGGATATAATCGTTTTCAGTTTTCAAGTAACTAAAAGAAATTCAGTTCTTTCAGATGTTCAGATAACATAAATGAAACTGTGCGCCTCCACCAATTACAAACTAAGCGCATCCACCTTAATAGGCACTTCTTGGAACGAAAAATTTCTAGTGGTGTTTAGTCGTATGGGATGAATTATTTGATTTTTTTTCTTTACATTACTCCACTTTGCAGTTCTTGTAGATGTTACATTAACATCTTTGATTTATTTTCTTATAAGAGAAATTGTGCAAAATTTTTTCACATGGAGGGTAGTAATTTACGATTTTGAAAATTTTTTCCTGAATTGAGAAAGCTTTGTGATGTTTTAAATATGGGATCTTTTTGTTTCTTAAGGTATTTAACATGGATATTTTCTATATCTATGGAACTCAACATTTTCACCATGGATATAGAAAATTTCACACAACATATCATAGAGCAAACATTTCTTTACTCTATGACTATGTTGAAATACGAGGGATGGTCCAAAAGTAATGATAATAAAAATAATACTCGGTAGTTAAAGTTGTATCTCGTGGTGAGAGAAAGCTACGTGCACAAAATTCTGTTTAAATACGATGAATATCTTATGTACTATATAAAACTAAGTCGGATTTTCCTTCCTGACGCTATAACTCCAGAACGCACGAACCGATTTACACGGTTTTGTATTCGTTGGAAAGATCTCGGGCTCCGTGAGGTTTATAGCAAAGAAAATTTAGGAAAATTCAACAGAAAAGCAGGAAAATCTTTTTTCACATACAGCGTCATCTCTGATACATAGCATGTACTACAAACCAATATTTTAAGTAGATGGCGCCGGTACGTGATTGATGGGACCACGGCGACTGTTCTAGATGGCGGTCGTACTGTACATTCTGCGCTTAAGTTGCCACTCAATTTAAACACAATTGATACTCCAACATGCAATATTTCCCGATCCAGGAAAATTGTTTGGGATGAGTGCACAATGGCACATAAGAAATCATTTGAAGCACTTAACTTCACACTGGAGGATCTTCGGCGAAATAACAACATCTTTGGCGGCTTGATGATATTGTTGGCAGGCATTTCAGGCGGACGTTGCCAGTAATTCCCCGTGGAACGCCTGTAGATGAATTGAATGGTGCCTGAAGGCATTACCTTTATGGAATAACGTAAAAACATTATCGCTAACCACTAATATAAGAGTTCAACTTCAAAATGATCAAAGTTCTGCCCAATTTTCCAAACGATTGTTAGCTGTTAGAAATGGAAAAGTCCCAGTTGATGCGACATCTGGATTAATTACTTTTACCAACGGCTTTTGCCGATTTGTTGACTCTCACTTAGCTCTTATTGAAAATGTTTTCCTAAACATTAAAGAGAATTATCAGATTTCTGAGTTTTTGTTTGAAATTTTTCTATATTATCTAGTATTCTATAACAATGAAAAGATCATATTTCTGCCTTATCTTGAGATGAAATATGGACATATTAATATGATAATTTCGAAAAAACCTGACAAATAAACTGAAATGCAATTGAAAATCATAAGGAAAGTTTCATATTAATTAAAAAATAAAGAATAAAATTTCATCTTCTATTTGATAAAATACCTATACAACATTACATTCAATAAAATTGAAACTCTAAAACAGGAATACCTTTCTATCATCTAACATTATACACAACACAGCTTAAATAAATTGACTAGTGCAAGACATAATTTAAACATATCTAAACAACAATAGATAAATAATGGAAATGAAAACGGAAGACGGATTCAAAGGAAATTTCAGTATAAAAATATCTCAGCTCAAAGGAAGAAAATGTCCAGGAAGTAACATACATAATTAAATAATTAATTTAAGTAAAAGAGCTAGGAATAACGTGTGGAAAGAACTAGAAAATAAATTTGCTTCATCTTTCTGCACCCTTAAACCTTGCTGGTTGGGTTCTTCAATTTCATTGGATAGGTGGCTACCAGCAGCAGGATACCAATGAGTGGTTTCCACTGTAGTTGAATGGTAGTCTGACGGATCTGTTTTAGGTGTATAATGAATAATTGGTTCTCTATTGTTGTTGGCAGAACCTGAAAAAATGTATATTTTGATGAATATGATTTACATCAAATTAAAATGTTAACCTACCCAATTCATTCACTTGCTTCTTCATAACCTCCCAGGAAGATGTACTAGCCATCCAGTAAGGCCTGGGTGAAGGAGTAGTTGGTGTTTTCTCGGAAAATATCGGATAACTGTTTTGAGTTATAGGATTTGAATGTGGAGGTTGAACTTCACCCCAACTGCTAGCTCTTCCATAAGAAGCTGGTCTGGTTCTGGAACCTATGAAGATAATAATAATATACTTTATTTCAGGTAAAGTTTATAAATGTAATACAGTGGACACTCGAGATGAAACAGGGTCATAAACAGTTTTACTCTGATTGTATCGTCTAGGCTAGTAAGTCTTCTACACTATATGGTTCAATGTTAAGTAACAGCTTGGAAATGAATTTCTTATATTGTTGTAGGGTACATTCTCTTCCCAATTTATGTGCTATCTTGTTATAATATCGAATGCACCTATATGCAGCTCCTTTTTCGGCGAGGCTAAGTCAGTGCTGCGGGAATTTTATTGCTGTTGTTATTATTATTATTCTTATTGAACTCTTTATTGCTTCAGAATAAGTTTCATACATTTTACAGTATTGTGCAAATGGTGGACATTGTGTATGCCCTGTACAATATAATACGCGAGAGATAACACCCGATTTCATTCCATCATCCCGATATGGAAATCACGGAATCGACAGACGGCGCATCTAAGAAATATGTACCGGCGTTTATATCGGAATTCAAAGACATGATATTTTCAGTACGAGTTAATGCGTAGGCCAATGAAGAAAGGCAATTTGTATTGTTATTTTTTGATATTGAAGTTTCGACAAATTGTAATCCAAAATTTTGGGATACAACATTTACCTGCAAGGTGCTTAAAATTTTATTATCTGGATTGATAATAAGTGTTATTGAATCTGTTTAGTATCTCAGCCATCCTGTAGGTGTCTCTGATGGCTCTTTGGCCACTGTTACTTATTCATTTGTTTATATGTATTCAATGGCATCAATATATACTATACAAATCATAACTCATTATTTGAAGTACTGTTATTGTTACATTTCAAAGGTTCATTTTAGTTTATGTATATAAAATGCCAAGAAATGGGTATTAATAGTGCCATATATTGCTGACATCTTCCGAACTACCTTGCCGGTAAATGGACGCATCAAAATACTGTCGTAGTACTCGCTTCGGCGGTACATATACTAAAATTGGAACGATACAGAGAAGATTAGCATGGCCCCTGCGCAAGGATGACACGCAAAATCGTGAAGCGTTCCACATTTTTTGGAAATTTTCGAACTGAAAAAATCGTGCTAGTTTAGCAACAAAACTTCAAGTTCAACTTCTAGAAAATCAATCATCAAATAGAAGAAAAGAGCAACGCAAATCAGCCATAAAACGCACAATCAAATATATTGATTTCTAAGGAATAAATAATCATTAAAATAAATGACACTTATTAAAAAAAATAATTTCGAAACAAATTTTTGAAATGAAAGTTCGAAATAACTGCATACTCAATCAGAACATTGAAAACTTCAAAAAAAAACTATATAACAAAACAGTGATATTGAATCTGCTTAGTATCTCAGCCATCCTGTAGGTGTCTCTGATGGCTCTTTGGCCACTTTTACTTATTCATTTGTTTATATGTATTCAATTGCATCAATATATACTATACAAATCATAACTCATTATTTGAAGTACTATTATTGTTACATTTCAAAGGTTCGCTTTACTTTATGCATATAAAATGCCAAGAAATAGGTATTAATAGTGCCATATATTGCTGACATCTTCCCAACTTCTTTGCCGGTAAATGGACGCATCAAAATACTGTCGTTGTACTCGCTTCGGCGGTACATATACTAAAATTGGAACGATACAGAGAAGATTAGCATGGCCCCTGCGCAAGGATGACACGCAAAATCGTGAAGCGTTCCACATTTTTTGGAAATTTTCGAACTGAAAAAATTGTGCTAGTTTAGCAACAAAACTTCAAGTTCAACTTCTAGAAAATCAATCATCAAATAGAAGAAAAGAGCAACGCAAATCAGCCATAAAACGCACAATCAAATATATTGATTTCTAAGGAATAAATAATCATTAAAATAAATGACACTTATTAAAAAAAATAATTTCGAAACAAATTTTTGAAATGAAAGTTCAAAATAACTGCATACTCAATCAGGACATTGAAAACTTAAAAAAAAAAATTATATAACAAAACAGTTATATTGAATCTGCTTAGTATCTCAGCCATCCGGTAGGTGTCTCTGATGGCTCTTTGGCCACTGTTACTTATTCATTTGTCTATATGTATTCAATGGCATCAATATATACTATACAAATCATAACTCATTATTTGAAGTACTGTTATTGTTACATTTCAAAGGTTCATTTTAGTTTATGTATATAAAATGCCAAGAAATGGGTATTAATAGTGCCATATATTGCTGACATCTTCCGAACTACCTTGCCGGTAAATGGACGCATCAAAATACTGTCGTTGTACTCGCTTCGGCGGTACATATACTAAAATTGGAACGATACAGAGAAGATTAGCATGGCCCCTGCGCAAGGATGACACGCAAAATCGTGAAGCGTTCCACATTTTTTGGAAATTTTCGAACTGAAAAAATCGTGCTAGTTTAGCAACAAAACTTCAAGTTCAACTTCTAGAAAATCAATCATCAAATAGAAGAAAAGAGCAACGCAAATCAGCCATAAAACGCACAATCAAATATATTGATTTCTACGGGATAAATAATCATTAAAATAAATTACACTTATTAAAAAAATATTTACGGAACAAATTTTTACAAGAAAAGTTCAAAATAACTGCATACTCAATCAAGACATTGAGAACTTAAAAAAAAACTATATAACAAAACAGTGATATTGAATCTGCTTAGTATCTCAGCCATCCTGTAGGTGTCTCTGATGGCTTTTTGGCCACTTTTACTTATTCATTTGTTTATATGTATTCAATTGCATCAATATATTCCATACAAATAATAACTCATTATTTGAAGTACTGTTATTGTTACATTTCAAAGGTTCATTTTAGTTTATGCATATAAAATGCCAAGAAATAGGTATTAATAGTGCCATATATTGCTGACATCTTCCCAACTACCTTACCGGTAAATAGACCCATTAAAATACTGTCGTTGTACTCGCTTCGGCGGTACATATACTAAAATTGGAACGATACAGAGAAGATTAGCATGGCCCCTGCGCAAGGATGACACGCAAAATCGTGAAGCGTTCCACATTTTTTGGAAATTTTCGATCTGAAAAAATCGTGCTAGTTTAGCAACAAAACTTCAAGTTCAACTTCTAAAAAATCAATCATCAAATAGAAGAAAAGAGCAACGCAAATCTGCCATAAAACGCACAATCAAATATATTGATTTCTACGGGATAAATAATCATTAAAATAAATGACACTTATTAAAAAAAAATTTTCGAAACAAATTTTTACAAGAAAAGTTCAAAATAACTGCATACTCAATCAAGACATTGAAAACTTAAAAAAAAAGGATAGATGTTGCCGAAGAAAGGGACCACATTAAACATGGGTCTCAAGTAAGTATGATAGGTGAAGCACTCAAATATCTCCTGAGCGAAAACCTAAATGAAAGTAAAGTTACTCTCCGAACGATATCCGAAGGGAGGCGATTCCAGAGCTGGGGAAAGAGAACTGTGAAGCTTTTCGAGCTAACACTAGTCGAGTGGAGTGGTATCCTCAAGGTGAAGTTATAGAGCGCCCTTGTCTGACGGACCCCATCCCCTAGAAGACAAAGACCATCATACAGGTACCCAGGCTCGCGAGAGCTCAACACCTTGAACCCCAGCAAAAGAAGATGCCAAATTCGACGTTGTTTGATGTGTAGCACTCCCATATTTTGCCTGTATCGACTTATATGATCAAATTTCCTTTAGTTGTAAACAAATCGTACACCTGCATTGTGTAAACGCTCCAGTTTCATGAGCTGTGTGGTTGTGAGACCCATATAGGCTACGTCCCCATAATCGAGTATAGGAAGTACGAGATATAATATTTTCCTGGTTTCGAATGGCAAGAAGTTCTTTAAAAGTCGGAGTTGATGCGAGACATGGAAGACTCTTGAACTGATAGAGGCAATCTGACTATTCGAGGGTAAAGTTTCGTTCGATAAGATACCAAGGTTTCCAACCTCATTGGAGTAGGGACAAACAGCATCTTTGAGGAGAATTTTGTTATTTACTTTGTCAATCAAACCCAAGTTTCTTTTAGTACCAATAATGATCGACTTAGTTTTGGTGGTATTTAGAGTCAGTCCTATGCTCTCAGCGACGACAGAGAGTCGTAAGAGATTCCTGTTTAGGTTTTCGATAGTAGCCGTGAAATCCTCACCGGAAGTGTGGATATATATTTGCGAAAAACTGAAAGTCAGTGAGGGGACGTAAACAGAAAATAAAAGAGGACCCAACACGCTCCCCTGCGGAATACCCGAAAACGTGGTCATCCAATCAGAGGAGCCGCCACCCATCTCAACAGATATTTCGCGATCCCTCAGATAAGAGTAGAAGAAGGTTATGGTATGCTCAGCAAAACCCAGCAGACGCAGCTTGGCTAAAAGTATATCAAACTCGAGAGAGTCGAAAGCCTTACTAAAGTCTAAGAGTACTAAAATAGTGAATAGTTTTTTATCCATGGCAACGCTGATATCATCAGTTATTTTAGTAAGGGCAGTTGTCGTGGTGTGTTTTTGGCGAAGCCCCGACTGGTAGCAATTATGAAGATTATTTTTATTTAAATAGGTAAGAATTTGGCCTTTAATGACCTTTTCAAAAATTTTTGATAGAGCAGGGAGTATCGAAATGGGTCTAAAGTCCTCTGGCCTCGTGGGATTTTGGCACTTAGGTATGGGAGTGATTTTAGCATATTTCCATGCAATAGGAAAAATGCCCGTTTGAAGTGAAACATTGTAGATGTGTGAGAGAACAGTGAGAATCTCACTCAGAATGGGCCTCAGAAGGCCCAATCCAATACCATCGGGACCAACCTCTCCTAAAGCAGTCTTAATATCGTCTTTATTGGGTACAAAATCTTGTATTATAATTACTTGGTGTATTCTCTTTAAAGTAATGCATATTTTTAAAAGTGAAAATCAAGCATTCCTGAATATGTATAGCAGGTGCGGTTAATAAATCTTTTTTTTTTTAATATTCCCCTACACGACTATACCCTTCATCTTCCAGATTATACGTATGGCTCTCTTTTGCATCTTCAGCACTCTGTCCAAGTTATGTGAGCTACTATAGAACATGATGCCATACCTCATCTTCGATTCCAATACTGCTTGGTAAATGGTTATCATTGACATAGAGTCCAGGTATTTACTGAGTTCCCTAAGTGAGTCGCAGATAGAACTCAATTGAGCACAAATGTTGGTGCTGTGTTCACTTCAATCAAGAGTTTCCTTCAGTTTGAGACCCAGGAAATTACAACACCTAATCAGACTCAGAGAGGAGTCGCAAAGTTGAATATTTGATGGTGTTTGAAAACCTGAATGAGCTGTTTTGAATAGCACTGTATTTGTTTTTTCAGTATTCATGCATAAACCATTTGCTTCAAACCATTCACCTGCTTGCAGTAGGGTTGATTTCACCAGTTCACACGATTCTGGGAATGTCTTGGCCATGACTCTGAAGTTTGTGTCATCTGCATAATTCAACATTTTGATACTTGTTTCATCAAATATGGTTTGTAGATCATTTAAAAGTAAGATGAATATGATGGGACCTAAAAGGCTTCCTTGTGGTACTCCTAGTTCTGTGAATTCTGCCTGTGATATTATGTGGTTGGTTAGGTACGATTTAAACCACTTCAGTTCTTGTAATTTTTGTAGGATAAAATCATGGGACAGGGTATCGAATACCTTCGATAGGTCCAACATCAACCCAACCGTCACATTTGAACCTTCCAGAGCGTCTAAGATTCCTGAGATAAACTCAAAGATTGCAGTCTGTGTGGACTTCCCTTTGACATATCCATGTTTTGAAGGTAATAAAATTTTTCCCATTTGAAAACCTGATAGTGAGTGCACTTACCAAGGACTTCTGATACAGACGTAGGAGAGCTTGGTGGTACCATATCTCCGGAAGGAGTGCTTGTAGTTTGTGACCAAGTGTATGAAGGAGAAATGTTGGAAGTTGATCCTCTACTAGGAGGATTTCTTGCTTCTTTTATGAAGTTAGTCTCCTGTATTGTGCTCCAAGGGTACACTTCACTGGAAACTGTTGATATTGAAAGAATATCTGTAGATGGTAAGGAATCTTGAAAGGAATTGCAGTCGCCAGAATTCGGTCTGAAAAAAAATATGTGGGGTTACGAAAAATCAGAGTCCATATTGAATATCTTTAGTAGACAGAGATATTTAATGTTTGATTTCGTTCCTAGAATTACCTGATCAGCATTACGTTTGGATCATCCCTAGTATATTGATTCAAGAGAAAATACAACTAGGTAACAACATATAAACTCACATGTAATTAACACATTGGTCCTCAATAAATCTGAGTGACTTATCAAGTATCTGCATGGAAAACTTCGTGGCTTGACCATTTTGGCCTTCTCGGTCACACAATCTTCTAGTCTCCCTTTGTATGCATTGTTTGAATCTGTCGTGGAGGCTAGAAAAATTAGTAAAGATGCAAACTCGAACCATTAAGAAACAAAAATATTTTCAATGATGCAAATATATACGTCTACAAAAAGAGATTTAAAGAAAATATATACTTTTAATTTAATTCGAATGTGATTAAATAAAAACTTATTTAATAAAATTTCCACATTTATTGTGTTTCAACTATATTGTAACACTACATTTTACAACAATTGTTTCGCTAAATTCTTGGGGTTTTCAGGCGAGTTCGATGTTAAACTACTCCAAAAAAAATTCAGTCTTCCTTATATATTCCACAAGATAGAAGACATGGAACGGTATTCTAAATGCTTCTGGGATTTTTTATGCCATGTTCATCAATGGTAATCTGTTGACATCCGTTTGGTCATTAAGTAAGATTTTTGCCTGTTATATCTGTTAATTTCCATTGCTTCTAGAATATTAAGTCTTCTGCTTTTGTTTTCTATGTGCAAAATTTTGTTGTTTGAATCAAACATATGTCCCTCGTCTAAAAGGTAGTTCGCATAAGTTGTTTTTTATTCAGGAAACTACTCGAATGTACCTTAATCCTGTTCTCGAAGTTCCTTGCTGTTTGTCCAATATATACTTTCTGGTATGAACCACAATTCAACTTATATACTCCTGATTTTTTTGTAATATGATATGTCTAGTGATGCTGGATAATGGGTCTTGATAAGGAAAAGACCATATCTAATCGAAATTCCCAGACATTCCAGACAATAATAAACCTCTCAAAAATATCACACCAATAATCATAAAACCTAAGATTTAAAACAAAATTTATTGATCCCCTACATGGAAATCTTGATGGATGAACGACGTAATAAAATAATTAATATCTCAAGCCTGTTAATTCAGAGCAACATTAATTCATATGATTGTTATTTGACTCTGAGATCAGTTCAGGTTTCGAATGCCTTTTGTTGAATTGTGCTATAACATTTCCATCTTTTGTATCTTATGAATTGGGTTGAGAACTTTGAATATTATTTAGTTGTTGGAACAAGAGCATATGCAGTGAATTTGGATCATTTATGAATTGGAAACTTATTCTGTATTGTTGTTCTTTTGCTGGCGTTACTATTTTATTCATTGCTGATTTTATATTGTTGCTGAATTATATTTGGGATATGGGATTGTGGTATTCTTTCACACTGTTTAATTGACTTGGTACTTCATGATAAATAAATGTATATACGGGGGTCTGCCGGTTTTTATTGTAACCTTATCAGCCCTTTAGACTCTGACTTTCGTAATTTGGTCTGAGTTGAATCTAGTGAATTTAATGTGATTTATAAATTACGTGGCGCCCATTTTTTTTTTATCAGTAATTAATTATTGAAATTAACTTTATTAATTAATTTTTATTTTCGAACCACCCCACGCCTCTGAGTTGCCGGCACACTTAAATCACTTTTGTGGCTTTCAAAACTGAACGTTACAAGTTCGACATATGATACATTTACGTGACCCTCACGACCTTAGATTAATTTAACGATGGGAAAAAGGTGGATCTGTAGTAAAATCATAAAATTAAATCAGTGGACCAATCAGAGGTTTGTATCGAGAGACTCAATTGACTAAAGCCAATGAAACTTAGATTTCGAAGTAGTTGGGGTAAATTTCGAACTATCGAAAGAAGGGCACCAATTAGGATAAATTAGAGAATTCCGGATTATGTTCGATAACGCCCACGGACAAAGGGATATTAGGAAAAATTAGGGAATGGAAAGTCAGTTCAACGTGATCCGTAACCAGGAAAACACTTAAAAAAAAAGTATAGAAGAAATCAGTCTTTTAAATTTCGCTAGTGATGTTTCGTGTTAGAAGGCCAAGGAAAAAGGTCAGATATAAACAGTCAGAAACTCTAAATAAATAATATATTTTTAAATTTTCAAATTTTTTTTTGAACACCTTTGAACACTTAAAGTATTATTGGTTCTGAATGCTATATTGAAATTCTTTTTGTTTTTCAATAAATTATACTTCTATTGATTTTTTACCTGTGTTATTTAGTATTATATATCTATTCCGTTCTATTTTTTCGTTAGAACGGAATATTGGGGTATATTAATGTTAAAGCTTGATTTAATAAGAATTTATTCAATATTTGGTCACCAATGTCAGGTTTGAAACCATTATTAACAGAGATTTGTTTTATAGTATTGAGCTCACAGTCAAAATTCTGTTTCTTCATAGGTGTTTTGATTAATCTATGTACCATGCTATTGAATGCTGCTAGTTTTTGTGATTATGGATAATGTGACTTTGAATGGATCGTTATGTTGCTGTAGGTTCGTTTGCGATAAATTGCAAAATCGTGTTTACTATCGATTTTTGACATTGTTAAATCTATCTTAAATCTTCTTCATACGTGAAATTTATATGAGGTGAATGTTTATTGATGATATCTAAAAACATGGTCAACTGTCTAATTGTTCCTATGAACAAACATAAAATATCATCTACATAACGGTACCAATATATGAAATATATTGAATATATGAATTTATGAAGTATAGTTCATAAAAAATTCGGCTAGTAACGGACTTAGGGATTGCCCATTGCTAAATTTTCTGTATTCATATAAAACGTGTTGTTAAATGTGAAATAATTTTGCTTAAGGCATTAAGGCGTATTCAGGCATTGTAAAATTTCATCCCTCAAAACGGGGTTCGTTTTATTTCGGGCCAATGACTGTTCTACTATTTTTATTGTTTCCTTCACTGGGACGCTAGGAAACAGATTTTTTACATCAAAGGATATTAATTTTTGCATTACCTGGAATTTGCACGTTTTGGATTTTATCTATGAGGTCATATGAATTCTTGATTGCGAATTTTGGCTTGAATTTGGTTTCTTGTAATATGTTATTTATCAATTCTTTCGATAGTTTGAATACTGGAGCTGTGATGAAAGATAATACAGGCCAATAATGGTTTCAAACCTGACATTGTGGACTAAATATTGAATAAATTCTTATTAAATCAAGCTTAAACATTAATATACCCTAAAAACGAAAGAATAAAACAGAATAGATATATAACACTAAATTACACAGGTAAAAAATCAATACAAGTAGCAAATTTTTTTAAAAACAAAAGAGATTTCAATATAGCATTTAAAACCAATAATACTTTAAGTAATTTAATCAAAAATGATAAAGACAAATTAGATAAAAACAAAAAATCAGGAGTATATAAATTGAATTGTGGTTCATGACAAAAAGTAAATAAAGGACAAACAGGAAAGAAGTTCGAGAAGAGGATTAAGGAACATTCGAGTAGTTTCCTGAATAAAAAACAGAACATAACTTACGCGAACCATCTTTTAGACGAGAGACATATGTTTCATTCGGACTACAAAATTTTGCACATAGAAAATAAAAGCAGAAGACTTAATAATTCTAGAAGCAATGGAAATTAACAGATATAACGGGCAAAATAGCTTACTTAATGACCAAACGAATGCCAATAGATCATTGATAAACATGCCATAAAAATCCCAGAAGCATTTAGAATACCGTCCCCCCTCTTTCATCTTGTGAAATATATAAGGAAGACTCAATTTTTTTTGGAGTAGTTTAACATCGAACTCGCCTGAAGAAGCCAAGAATTTGGCGAAACATTTGTTGCAAATGTAGTGTTACAATATTGACACAATAAATGTAAAAATTTTACTAAATAAGTTTTTATTTAGTCACATTCAAATTAAATGAAAATGGCTTTCCATCAAGTGAGGACCTAAACCATTCAAGATATACATACTTTTAAACTTACCAACATAATGTTGTTTTAGAAAGAGAGTTGTCTTTTTGATAAACTTGGTCTACCAGGAATTGATACTGTAGACCACAATGATTTCTTTCTGTTATTGTACTTTTTATGCATGGAGCGAATTTGAGATATTCTGAAAAAAAATTAAAATAAGATAAACATTAGTTATGAAGAACATCAAATACTAAACAGGTATATTTGAGAGGGAAGTGTGCTGAATTTCAGTTTTAGAGGTGAACAAAATCCACTCAAGGCTGAGAAGAATTACTGGGAAAGTAAAAAAACGTCAAATTACATCTTATATCATCTTATCTTATAAAATATCTCGTCATCAGTTATGATTCGTCCTATGAACGTCCATGAACAATTTGGGAAGAAAATTCAATCCTAACGGAACAAGCCGAGCGGCGACAGGCTGCCTACCCAATTAGTTTACCAAAATCAAACGAGCAAGTTCACGAGCTATCTCTCTAACACTCGCATCACGATTTTCGAGCACAATTTCCTCGATTTTTTCAATGTTATCGTTGGTTGAAGAGGTCGACGGTCGTCCTGAACGAGGCAAATCTTCGACGATCTCCCGACAGTTTTTGAAGAGTTTGTTCCATTGATACACTTGGATTTTAGGTAAAACAGAGTCTCCATAATACTTTTACAGCATTCGCAAACAGTCAGTACAGGAAAATTCGTTCAAAACAAAATTTGAGACAAACTCTTTTTAATATTTCTTTCCATTGTAACATTACAAGCCGAAAAGAGAAATGGGATAGTGTTGTATCAAAAATGAATTTCACTCATTCGAGTAGGAATTCATGGGATATATTGAAAAAATTAGGTGATGCTACTCCCCTTGCCTCATCATCATCAAAAATTGATCCAAGATTAATCGATCGCCGCTTAGTTGATGTATCTGAATCAGTTAATAAATCCCAATCTAAAATGAAGAATATGAAGAAAAAATTACACATATTCAGGAGATCAGCTACTACTTTAGAACATGTGTCATATTCATTCAATATGTAGATGAATTGAGGGCTGCAATCAAGTCTACCAAATCTCGAAAAGCAACAGGTTTTGACGGAATTTATCCAGAATTCATTAAACATTTAGGAAAAAAGGCCTTGTCTTGGTTATTGTCTTTCTATAACAATACTCTGAATTCAGGAAACTTTGCTTCAGAAATTCATAATGCTAAAATAATAGGTGTTTTGAAACGAGGAAAAAATCTTTGTGATCCTAGTAGTTATCGACCAATCAATATATTGAGTGTTCCTTTCAAGATATTAGAAAGGTGAATTCTTTCTAGAATTGATTCTTCTATGGAAAATGCTTTACAAAATTTCCAGGGAGGCTTTAGAAAAAACAGAATTTGTTCGGATCAGGTTCTCAGCCTTACAACATTCATAGAATCAGGCTTCAATGATAGGTTGAAAACAGGAGCTGCTTTCATTGATTTATCTTCGGCATATGACACTGTGTGGAAAGATGGATTAATATTCAAACTTTATACCTATCTGAAATGTGGGAAAATGGTACGATTATTAGAAATAAGAGATAACTACTGATTTATTTTTTTGTCGTAATTTAGATGATTCTGCGGGAGTTTGATGGCATTCTCATGTATAGTTGATTTTTTATGAATTTTCAAAAATCAGGCCGAGTACCTACTGACCCCCCTGGGGGGTGCAAGTGAATTTGGCATATGCTGAAATTGTGAGTTGATGCTTCTAAATGTTATTGTGAAATTTGACCGCAATCCTATGTCTAGTTTCCCAGGTATGAATTACTCACAGAAAATTCGGCTGGAACTCGGCTAGCCCCGTCTGGGGGTGCAAGTGGTAGTGATCCACAAAGTTATTTCATGTATATAGAAAGAAGATCAAATACTGAATTTCGTGTCGATTCTATGTCTAGTTCTCGAGATATTCGAATCTGCTTGAATAATCATTAAGCCGTTATTTTAGCCCCCCAAGGGGTTGCAAGTCATAGATAACTACTGAATTATTTTTTTGTCGTAATATAGAAGATTCTGCAGGAGTTTGATGGCATTCTCATGTATAGTTGATTTTTTATGAATTTTCAAAAATCAGGCCGAGTACCTACTGACCCCCCTGGGGGGTGCAAGTGAATTTGGCATATGCTGAAATTGTGAGTTGATGCTTCTAAATGTTATTGTGAAATTTGACCGCAATCCTATGTCTAGTTTCCCAGGTATGAATTACTCACAGAAAATTCGGCTGGAACTCGGCTAGCCCCGTCTGGGGGTGCAAGTGGTAGTGATCCACAAAGTTATTTCATGTATATAGAAAGAAGATCAAATACCGAATTTCGTGTCGATTCTATGTCTAGTTCTCGAGATATTCGAATCTGCTTGAATAATCATTAAGCCGTTATTTTATCCCCCCAAGGGGTTGCAAGTCATAGATAACTACTGAATTATTTTTTTGTCGTAATATAGATGATTCTGCAGGAGTTTGATGGCATTCTCAGGTATAGTTAATTTTTTATGAATTTTCAAAAATCAGGCCGAGTACCTACTGACCCCCCTGGGGGGTGCAAGTGAATTTGGCATATGCTGAAATTGTGAGTTGATGCTTCTAAATGTTATTGTGAAATTTGACCGCAATCCTATGTCTAGTTTCCCAGGTATGAATTACTCACAGAAAATTCGGCTGGAACTCGGCTAGCCCCGTCTGGGGGTGGAAGTGGTAGTGATCCACAAAGTTATTTCATGTATATAGAAAGAAGATCAAATACCGAATTTCGTGTCGATTCTATGTCTAGTTCTCGAGATATCAGAATCTGCTTGAATAATCATTAAGCCGTTATTTTAGCCCCCAAGGGGTTGCAAGTCAGAGATAACTACTGAATTATTTTTTTGTCGACATGTAGATGATTCAGCAGGAGTTTGATGGCATTCTCATGTATGGTTGATTTTTTATGAATTTTTAAAAATCAGGCCGACTACCTACTGACCCCCCTGGGGGATGCAAGTAAAAGTGGCATATGAAGTTAATATCTGTTTATTTTCCTGGACGCTATTGCCAAATTTGACATCAATCCTATGTCTAGTTTGCCAGATAAGAATATTTTTATTAAAAACTCGTTCGTCATTCGGCATATTCGACATGGGGGTGCTGTGGAATGAGGTCAGGTGATAGATTTATCATGGGCCATCGTAGTAGAGAACGTACCGTATCCAGATTCCAATGTGAAAATAGAAAAAATCCCAAATTATCCCGGCGAATCAAAATTTTTTGCATCGCTATCCGGCCAATATTCCAGTGGCGTACGAAAAATTCTGTACAAAACTTACTCGGCTGTTTTCACATCAGTGTCAATTTAAATGTCGATTTCCGAATGCCTTTATGTTAGATGGTAGAACACAGAAGAATTTAGAATATCTTTAAGGGTGCTGCTTTTTTCGGTTAAGTTCTTGATGCTTTATATTGAATATTCACCCACCATTCTGATATTTTTCATTCATGCAAAGCTCATGGATATTTTCAATAGGACTCTCAACAGCGTTGTTAAATTTTCTTCTATCCTCATCATTGAAACACTCTTCTGTGTAGTGCTTCAAGCAATTGACGAACTCATCCCAGGTGCGACAACCTTTTCGTATGTCATCTCTGTTGTCTGGAAAAATAAATCTGGCTTCTCGGACAAGAGGATCAGCCAGATTTAAACACTCGCTTCTTGAACAGTCCATTGATATCACTTCGTTAAATAGAAGAGGCAGTAAAGGTAGAAGCAGGTAACGTGACATCTTGAATAATCTGAAAAAATTTAGAAATGTGAGAATTCATCGAAAATAATAGGTTATTAAACATGAAAGAATCCAATAGACATACGACTGGCTTACTGGAAGTATTACTTTGAAAAAATATTTTGTTTGCCGTGCGTTTTATTCTCAGCAACTAATGGAAATTCCGACAGAGTTTGGTCGAAAAGTGGTTTTAGTGATTTGAAAAATTTATCTCGGGGTCTATCGCTACACAATAAAAGTGCTCAGCATATTTCATCTAATTTCAAGCTTATCGTTGAGAAAGCAAAAACAAAATATCGCCACAGCCATAGACAATGCGCGTCAAATAGAAATTGAAAATTTCAATGCTAAAGTCAAAGAAAATCGACAAAAGTTTAATAGATATTACGATGCACCTCTGTATGCAAGAGTTACCTTTTAGGGGGCACGATGAATCGAATGAGTCTTTAAATCGCGGAAATTTCAAAGAATTGGTAGTTCTTGTTAGTAAATTTGACAGGAATTTAAAAACCTTTTTAGAAAATGACACCAACAGTAAATCGGTATTTTCTGGTACATCTAAAACCATTCAAAATGAATTAATTGATTCGGTTGCTTTTGTTGTGAATAAACAAATCGAGGACGAAATTTCACAATCATTGTTTTTCTTGGCAAGTTGATGAAACAACTGACATAAGCTGTCATTCCCAGTTATCAGTCATTTTCGTTATGTAATAGATGACCAACTTGTTGAGCGCTTCATGGGATTTTATGATGTTAGTTCTGGGCGTTCTGCTGATGATCTATTTCAGTTTTTATCTTCAAAATTCGGAAAATTTGACAACTGCTTCCAGAGAAAGAAGATTCTCTGCGTTGAAAAGGATTAAAAATTATATTAGGAATACAACTGGACAGGCGCGGCTGAGTAATATGGCTAAAATTTCGATCGATAAAGGATTCGTAAAATCACAGGACGAAAATATTTTTATGGACAAGGTTATAGATCATTTCGCTGATCAGAAAAATCGTAGAATTCCATTGATTTACAAAAAATTTTAATATTGAGAACTCAATTTAGAATCTTGAATGGTTGAGGTCCTCACTTGATGGAAATCCATTTTCATTTAGTTTGAATATGATTAAATAAAAACTTATTTATTAAAATTTCCTTATTTATTGTGTTTTAACAATATGTAACACTACATTTGCAACAATTGTTTCGCCAAATTCTTGGCTTCTTCAGGCGAGTTCGATGTTAAACTACTCCAAAAATTTTGAGTCTTCCTTATATATTTCTCAAGATGGAAGAGGGGACCGGTATTCTAAATGCTTCTGGGATTTTTTTATGGCATGTTCATCAATGGTGATCTGTTGATATCCGTTTGGTCATTGAGTAAGATATTTTGCATGTTATATCTGTTAATTTCCATTGTTTCTAGGATATTAAGCCTTCTGCTTTTGTTTTCTATGTGGAGAATTTTATAGTTTGGATCAAACATATGTCCCTCGTCTAAAAGATGGGTCGCATAAGTTGAGTTCTGTTTTTATTCAGGAAACTACTCAAATGTTCTTTAATCCTCTTCTCGAAGTTCCTTCCTGTTTGTCCAATATATACTTTCTGGCATGAACCACAATTCAACTTATACACTCCTGATTTTTGTTTTTATCTAATTTATCTTTATTATTTTTATTAAATTACGTAAGTATTATTGGTTTTGAATGCTATATTGAAATTCCTTTTGTTTTTTAAAATTTGCTACTTCTATTGATTTTTACCTGTGAAATTTAATGTTATATATCTATTCTGTTCTATTTTGTCGTTTTTGGGGTATATTAATGTTAAAGCTTGATTTAATAGGAATTTATTCATGATTCAATATGAATTTATTGATGATCAATAAACTTTCACCTCATATAAATTTCACGTATGAAGAAGAAAAAAACGGTAAAATAAATTTTTTAGATTTAACAATATCAAAAATCAATAGTAAACACGATTTTGCAATTTATCGCAAACCAACCTACACCGATATAACAATCCATTCAAAGTCACATCATCCATATTCACAAAAACTAGCAGCATTCAATAGCATGGTATATAGACTAATCAAAACACCTATGAAGAAACAGAATTTTGATTGTGAGCTCAATACTATAAAACAAATCTCTGTTAATAATGGTTTCAAACCAGACCTTGTGGACCAAATATTGAATAAATTCCTATTAAATCAAGCTTTAACATTAATATATCCCAAAAACGACAAAATAGAACAGAATAGATATATAACATTAAATTTCACAGGTAAAAAATCAATAGAAGTAGCAAATTTTTAAAAAAAAAAGAAATTTCAATATAGCATTCAAAACCAATAATACTTTAAGTAATTTAATCAAAAATAATAAAGATAAATTAGATAAAAACAAAAAATCAGGAGTGTATAAGTTGAATTGTGGTTCATGCCAGAAAGTATATATTGGACAAACAGGAAGGAACTTCGAGAAGAGGATTAAAGAACATTTGAGTAGTTTCCTGAATAAAAAACAGAACTCAACTTATGCGACCCATCTTTTAGACGAGGGACATATGTTTGATCCAAACTATAAAATTCTGCACATAGAAAACAAAAGCAGAAGGCTTAATATCCTAGAAACAATGGAAATTAACAGATATAACAAGCAAAATATCTTACTCAATGACCAAACGGATATCAACAGATCACCATTGATGAACATGCCATAAAAAATCCCAGAAGCATTTAGAATACCGGTCCCCCTCTTCCATCTTGAGAAATATATAAGGAAGACTCAAAAAATTTTTGGAGTAGTTTAACATCGAACTCGCCTGAAGAAGCCAAGAATTTGTAAGAAACAATTGTTGCAAATGTAGTATTACATATTGTTAAAACACAATAAATGTGGAAATTTTAATAAATAAGTTTTTATTTAATCATATTCAAACTAAATCAATTTAGAATAATTTTCATTTATAACTTTCAGAATAAATCCTATTTTACACTGCCTTTTTAATTATTTTATTCAGTGTTAAGTTCTTTCAGAGTTTATTTTATTTATTTAGAGTTTATTTCGTTATTTTGGAAATTTCCAACTTGATCTGATCCGATTTCCTTTATTCCCATCCCACACGTGGCAGGAATGCTCTACATCTCCACGTTGGTTCTAGCTGTACAGCTGCATAATAATGGTTTTCATATTTTTGAGCAATTTAGTATATCGAAAAATAAGCTCATAATATATTGGGACAATTAAATTAATGGCTTTTTTTGCTGAATAAAATAAAGTAATATGTATATAAATAATTTGAGGATTCATCAAAAATTCCAAGCATTAGTGAAGAAAATTTTTTTAATATATTCATTATGCAAATGACGAAGTAGAGTTCACTATATAAACTTTGTTCGCCGCGTAAACCATTTATGTGCCTCACCATACTATATTGTCACGAGCCGCCACTGCCAATAGATTAGTTTGGATGAATACAGGATGATGCTGATGGTCTCTTAGTGCTAATACGTTGCATAAAAAACCATAAAAACCCGCATGGGGCTGAATCAGGCGAATGCACTGGCCAGATTACCCCTCATAGGAATGCTTAATTTGATGAATTCCATTATAAACTATAAAAATGATGAAAAATGTGTGAAATTAGATAAAACCATTCTTTTGAAGACATTATCCCCAAGTTAACTGTAAGTTTTACAAGTTAGTGACTTGATAAAATAAACTTTTTTGATTAATATTATGTTTTTGGGAACTGACGTTTACAAATGAGAAACAAATAAAGATATTTCACAATAAGAAAACAGATGGTGGAAATGGAGATAGAAGATCAAGATGATCAGATCAAATATGGAGGAACTGCTTTTAGTTATACCACAGCGATGTGTAGCCAAGACATGTACAAACCAAACAATACCGCTACCTAGAATAGTTTTCCCTCCAACTCACGTTTTCCTTCATCTTATTGAAGAACCCTCTATAATTACATCTGTTTCGCCTCAAGTCATTACTTCTCCCTTAACCGGAAACAGTACATTGTTCATAGGAAGGTAAAACACCGTGAAATCTGCAATAAATGCGAATCTAATGACACCAACCCCAACTAGGTTACCCCCATTGACCTGAATGACGAATCGGTCAGTGGAATCTCATGTGGTGAAATCATACAATGCGACATTTCCAAAGAAATCCACCTTCAGCTAGGAAAGGAAGGTCCGAGCAATTTTCCAGTTGATTTTCGATGGGAAATGTCGAGGGGTTCACATATCCACTCAACTGGGCCACAACTTCCGTTTTTCATTGAGAGTGAAGCGTTGTTTCTGCACGCAAGGTTGAGGAATATGGGGTGGTTGTTGGGCATTATTGGTCGGTTTGATTTTCCTCAGCGGTAAAGATAAGTTGGTCAGAGGTCAGATCGATTAAGGGTGTATAGAAATGAGTTTGGGTGAAGGGGTGGGATTTTTGTTCAACAAGGAAAATCTATGGATCCTGCTTAACAATTTGGTAGGAAAGTTGGTAATCATAGAAACACATCATGCGAAGTTAGCACGCATGGCAATTCATAATTTGAAAATTTTTCTATTTTCTCTTAAGTAAATGAAAAACCATATCGAACCATATCTTCAGGTGGAAGAAAGCAGTTTTTTCAAATTATTTTTTTGTTTAATTTACTGTTGAAGTTCAATACTTTTCTTTTAGTAAACACTTGTAATTTCTCATTCTGTAATAGGCCGCGAATGGTATATTAAATAAATAAATAATTAAATCATGATAATGATCAGAACTCAAAATTTTTCCTTTGGATTTGCAGAAGTTAATAAAAATTCCCGGCTCAATGTCAACGAACTGTTCTACATCATCATTGAATCAAGTACATCATAAAGGCAATTTTTACGCATTTGCGATCAAATACAAAAGGTCTATTCAGAATCATCGGAGAATGAACGAAACAGTGAATTGTTAAATATTGCGGAAGGAAATGACCAACAATACCCATGAAATCAATTTTACACGTGTGTCTGTCGCGTTTATTTTCGATAATGATATGACAATACATTGACGTCGACAGAATCTGTGTAATATTTTTAATTTTCGCTGATAATCCACGAACAGTTTTACCTATGTGTGTTCAAAAGACAACTTGTTCTTATACCGTTCGCAAAAATCGATATTTTTCTGGTAATCTAATTATATTACATATTCATGAAAAAGAGAAGTTAATGGCATATTCAAATCAAGCTGTAATCACGGCATTACATTGCTGCATTAATAATTCTTGGAGTTGAACGACTGATTCTGAAAGTTTTACACTATTGTCTGAATCAGATAAAACAATCAACTAATTTATAGCCAAAGGGCGGCAATTTATACTATGTTAGCCATTTAATATTATTGTGACCTTCAAATTATCACTAGGTAATTTTTTTCTGAGGCTCTAACCCATATCTCTGTTTGATACAGGGTGAACCATTAAGTGATGAAATATATATATAAATAAATTTTGATTGTGAGCTCAATACTATAAAACAAATCTCTGTTAATAATGGTTTCAAACCAGACCTTGTGGACCAAATATTGAATAAATTCCTATTAAATCAAGCTTTAACATTAATATATCCCAAAACGACAAAATAGAACAGAATAGATATATAACATTAAATTTCACAGGTAAAAATCAATAGAAGTAGAAAAATTTTAAAAAAAAAAAAGAAATTTCAATATAGCATTCAAAACCAATAATACTTTAAGTAATTTAATCAAAAATAATAAAGATAAATTAGATAAAAACAAAAAATCAGGAGTGTATAAGTTGAATTGTGGTTCATGCCAGAAAGTATATATTGGACAAACAGGAAGGAACTTTGAGAAGAGGATTAAAGAACATTTGAGTAGTTTCCTGAATAAAAACAGAACTCAACTTATGCGACCCATCTTTTAGACGAGGGACATATGTTTGATCCAAACTATAAAATTCTGCACATAGAAAACAAAAGCAGAAGGCTTAATATCCTAGAAACAATGGAAATTAACAGATATAACAAGCAAAATATCTTACTCAATGACCAAACGGATATCAACAGATCACCATTGATGAACATGCCATAAAAAATCCCAGAAGCATTTAGAATACTGGTCCCCCTCTTCCATCTTGAGAAATATATAAGGAAGACTCAAAAATTTTGGAGTAGTTTAACATCGAACTCGCCTGAAGAAGCCAAGAATTTGGCGAAACAATTGTTGCAAATGTAGTATTACATATTGTTAAAACACAATAAATGTGGAAATTTTAATAAATAAGTTTTTATTTAATCATATTCAAACTAAATCAATTTAGAATAATTTTCATTTATAACTTTCAGAATAAATCCTATTTTACACTGCCTTTTTTAATTATTTTATTCAGTGTTAAGTTCTTTCAGAGTTTATTTTATTTATTTAGAGTTTATTTCGTTATTTTGGAAATTTCCAACTTGATCTGATCCGATTTCCTTTATTCCCATCCCACACGTGGCAGGGAATGCTCTACATCTCCACGTTGGTTCTAGCTGTACAGCTGCATAATAATGGTTTTCATATTTTTGAGCAATTTAGTATATCGAAAAAATAAGCTCATAATATATTGGGACAATTAAATTAATGGCTTTTTGCTGAATAAAATAAAGTAATATGTATATAAATAATTTGAGGATTCATCAAAAATTCCAAGCATTAGTGAAGAAAATAATATATTCATTATGCAAATGACGAAGTAGAGTTCACTATATAAACTTTGTTCGCCACGTAAACCATATATATATATATATATATTACATTATTTAATTTTTTTCATATGTGCCTCACCATACTATATTGTCACGAGTCGCCACTGCCAATAGATTAGTTTGGATGAATACAGGATGATGCTGATGGTCTCTTAGTGCTAATACGTTGCATAAAAACCATAAAAACCCGCATGGGGCTGAATCAGGCGAATGCACTGGCCAGATTACCCCCTCATAGGAATGCTTAATTTGATGAATTCCATTATAAACTATAAAAATGATGAAAATGTGTGAAATTAGATAAAACCATTCTTTTGAAGACATTATCCCCAAGTTAACTGTAAGTTTTACAAGTTAGTGACTTGATAAAATAAACTTTTTGATTAATATTATGTTTTTGGGAACTGACGTTTACAAATGAGAAACAAATAAAGATATTTCACAATAAGAAAACAGATGGTGGAAATGGAGATAGAAGATCAAGATGATCAGATTAAATATGGAGGAACTGCTTTTAGTTATACCACAGCGATGTGTAGCCAAGACATGTACAAACCAAACAATACCACTACCTAGAATAGTTTTCCCTCCAACTCACGTTTTCCTTCATCTTATTGAAGAACCCTCTATAATTACATCTGTTTCGCCTCAAGTCATTACTTCTCCCTTAACCGGAAACAGTACATTGTTCATAGGAAGGTAAAACACCGTGAAATCTGCAATAAATGCGAATCTAATGACACCAACCCCAACTAGGTTACCCCCATTGACCTGAATGACGAATCGGTCAGTGGAATCTCATGTGGTGAAATCATACAATGCGACATTTCCAAAGAAATCCACCTTCAGCTAGGAAAGGAAGGTCCGAGCAATTTTCCAGTTGATTTTCGATGGAAATGTCGAGGGGGTTCACATATCCACTCAACTGGGCCACAACTTCCGTTTTTCATTGAGAGTGAAGCGTTGTTTCTGCACGCAAGGTTGAGGAATATGGGGTGGTTGTTGGGCATTATTGGTCGGTTTGATTTTCCTCAGCGGTAAAGATAAGTTGGTCAGAGGTCAGATCGATTAAGGGTGTATAGAAATGAGTTTGGGAGAAGGGGTGGGATTTTTGTTCAACAAGGAAAATCTATGGATCCTGCTTAACAATTTGGTAGGAAAGTTGGTAATCATAGAAACACATCATGCGAAGTTAGCACGCATGGCAATTCATAATTTGAAAATTTTTCTATTTTCTTAAGTAAATGAAAAACCATATCGAACCATATCTTCAGGTGGAAGAAAGCAGTTCTTTTTTCAAATTATTTTTTTTTGTTTAATTTACTGTTGAAGTTCAATACTTTTCTTTTAGTAAACACTTGTGATTTCCCATTCTGTAATAGGCCGCGAATGGTATATTAAATAAATAAATAATTAAATCATGATAATGATCAGAACTCAAAATTTTTCCTTTGGATTTGCGAAGTTAATAAAAATTCCCCGGCTCAATGTCAACGAACTGTTCTACATCATCATTGAATCAAGTACATCATAGAGGCAATTTTTTACGCATTTGCGATCAAATACAAAAGGTCTATTCAGAATCATCGGAGAATGAACGAAACAGTGAATTGTTAAATATTGCGGAAGGAAATGACCAACAATACCCATGAAATCAATTTTACACGTGTGTCTGTCCGCGTTTATTTTCGATAATGATATGACAATAAATTGACGTCGACAGAATCTGTGTAATATTTTTTAATTTTCGCTGATAATCCACGGAAATTTTTACCTATGTGTGTTCGAAGGACGACTGGCTCTTATACTGTTCGCAAATATCGATATTTTTTCTGGAAAACTAATTGTATTACATATTCATGAAAAACAGAAGTTAGTGACATATTCAAATCAAGCTGTAATCACGGCATTACATAGCTGCATTAATAATTCTTGGAGTTGAACGACTGATTCTGAAAGTTTTACACTATTGTCTGAATCAGATAAAACAATCAACTAATTTATAGCCAAAGGGCGGCCATTTATACTGTGTTAACCATTTAATATAATTGTGACCTTCAAATCATCACTAGGTAGTTTTTTCTGAGGCTCTTACTCATATCTCAGTTCTATACAGGGTGAACTATTAAGTGGTGAAATATATATATAAATATATATTCTTTTGAACTTTGGCTTACAATATTTAGTTAGCAAACAATAAAGCATATAGATCAGGGGTTAGTGACGGGGTGTAATACAATTCGACGTATGATATAAAAGCCTAGGAAAAAACTCCAGTTTGAAAAATCCTCTAGTTTTGTTGTTTCTTTCTTTTTCCAGGATAGAAAAGTTCTAAAAATCCATTTTATGTTTTTCTGTTTGTTCATGCTTTTTTAGTGCGGTCATATTTTGCAAAAATATGAGCAGCATTAAATTGAAATAAGAAGTTGGAAAAACAAAATCGTGAATATTTGAAGATCTTTCAAAATTTGATTTATATGTGAAAATAATATCTTGACGGACGATTTGGAAGAAGTACGTAAAAGCTTTGTGTTATTTGTTGATATATTTGTGTATTTATTAGTGTGTAATTTACAGGAAATTGTCGACTGTATTATATTTCTTGAAAAAGGCGTAGATACGCTGAAACATATGTTGGAAAAAATAAAATAAAGAAAATAATAATTTAACAAATACCATTATTAGTAAAATAAGTGCTATACACCCAAGAAATTTTGAACAAAAAGAATTTATACCAAAGCATAAGAAATTCTAACAAAAATTAATATATATCTATATATGCGAGGTCCTAGTGTTGAAGACATAAATTGGTAGCTTGCTCCTGTTTGTGTACTCCTATTATCTATTTTGTCTTCTTACCATCTCCTTATTCTTAAGGTTACTTGCCCTGATTTAGAAGCCAATTAGCAGAAACACGTGTTGGTAAGTACTGTCTTCCTTTATTTCCCTGATAAACCTTTCCTACATATATTTGATTTCCACGATAAATAGTGTTTAAATTTAGGGTTAGGGTTGCATCATACAGGTTGATTATGCTTCCTTCATGTCAATGTATCCAGTGTCCACCATCCACAATTCAAATTCAACATTTGAGCACCCTCTGGCTCTAATTAGCTATGCTCTATTTCTCTCGGTCGGCTGTCCATCTTCTAATACCTATCTTTTCTCCAAAAATTTAACTTAGATATTGCGATTGCATGTGAACATTGAAAGTGAAAATTAAAGTGACCTCATTTCCTTTGAAGCTCCAACGAGGTGTGACTTTTCGCTTTAAAGCATCCGCCTTTGTCTAATTTGTAATCCTTGCTGTTTCATTCTTGATATAAGAGTGTTTATTGCGATGTAATGGATGGTATTCATGATGATTAACCCAGTTGTCTTTAAAACGAAGGAAAGACACATTTGTCGTTTAACATCTTATGTAATGTTTGTTATTCTTCTTTATTTAATTGTTGCGAAATTAGTGGTGATATTTTTATAAGAAAGCGAAATCAAAGATTTCAGAAGTTTGTATACTCAAAAGAATATTAGGTTGTCGACACATGGCTTTACTGACGTCTAAGGCTAGTTACACACACATCGATTTTGGACGTACGATAAAAATTCGTACGACCAAATTCCAATAGTAGCGCAAAGAAATGATTGTGTCCAGTGGCGGCTCCTGACAATATAGTATGGTGAAGCACATATGAAAAAAATTTAATAATGTAATATATATTTCGTCCTCGATTCGTTTATTCATAACAAAAGTAACTGAATCAATTAACTCTTGCATACAGAGGTGCATCGTAATATCTATTAAACTTCTTAAAATTTGTCGATTTTCTTTGAATCTAGCATTGAAATCTTCAATTTCTATTTGACGCGCATTGTCTATTGCTGTGGCGATATTTTGTTTTTGCTTTCTCATAACGGTAAGCTTGCAATTAGATGAAATATGCTGAGCACTTTTATTGTGTAGCGATAGACCCCAAGATAAATTTTCAAATCACTAAAACCACTTTTCGACCAAACTCTGTCGGAATTTCCATTAGTTGCTGAGAATAAAATGCACGGCAAACAAAATATTTTTTCAAAGTAATATTTCCAGTAAGCCAGTCGTACTTGTCATACCACGTATTTTGGAATCCCCTGATTTGATTTACCGACCCCACCACTAGACAATAGAGATTTACTCAAATTTGGAACAGGTCGCTTAACTTCCTTAATTAAATATAATTTATCATCATACGAATGAGTCGAAAATGTTGCTTATTTATTAAAAATTAACAATATCACAAGTACACCCAATATGTTCCTTAGGAATTTCAAAAGATTTACTATCACTAGGTCCCGCTGAATCCATTTCGCGATCTGTTAGTCAATTTCGATAAAAAGATTTATATTTCAGAAAAAATCACCTGAAAAGATTCATCATACGCGATACCACTAAATAACGACAAAGTGAACTAACCCTATTTCTCTATTTCTGATTAACTCGAATAAAAACCTGAGGCCAGCCTCTAATTCCTCGAGAAGCCGCCTTCAAAGCCGTAGATATGTTCTCATCGCTTCGACGCATTTAACCCTCTGGACATCGCAGAAACGAAACGATCTCAGATCGGCTAAGATCGCGCAGAGGCCAGCCTCGGATTAATCCTAGAACGGCTTTCCATTACGTTCTCGTAGGTCATCGAAGTAGATAACACGCTAATTCAGTCAAAGAAGCCTGCGTTAGGCATGCCTCAACCGTTTAGTCAAAGAGGATTTGATTTGTTATGAATATACAAGGAACATGAGATTGGGAAAAATATTGAGGAAAAAAGTGATGATGAAAGGGAATGAAGAAATATACGGTTCAGAATTTTTTGATGAGGCACAGCCTCACCTGCCTCATAGGACAAGCCACCACTTATTTTACACACACATCGATTCTCAAAAGTTTCTCAAAAGTTATCGTACGGACGCCGTGTTGCGGTCGTCCATTGTCTCGACTATACACGACCGCCGTCTAGTGGTCGTGAAAACAGTGGCGCATGTGATCAAAACGGAGTTTTCACACACATCGAATTTCATTCGTACAACCGAAGTTCGCTTGGCTTTACTAGTTGCGATACTTTTATTTATCTATGGTTGCGATTTAACCGCCATCAGAGAAGGAAGTAATGCAGTGTGTTTGGGGAAATTATTTAGTATTTTCTCATACAATTCATCAAAGCTTGCTGTTGACATTCTAAAATAATTAAAAAACTTTCCTTCGTCACTTCTAAACTGTTCATAAAGCGTCTTCTCTGATTAATAGGATGAACCCACTGACTCCTGGTTTTACTGCCGACGGTACAACAACCACATAGCAAGAACACGAGTCTTGAAAGGGATCATGCTGATAAGCAACTGAAGCGAATCATCAAAAATGTACTTCCACGATACAAAATCGACAGGTCTGGAAGTTACTTTAAATTTTGGACGTACGATAAATTTTCGTACGAACTTTTATCGAACGTCCAAAATTGATGTGTGTGTAACTAGCCTATCTCTGTTTGTATTAATCGCACACGGTCAAACTTTTTCTTTGAAAAGAAGAATATATGTTCTAGCGAAATATCGGGTTTTCCAATGGGGATTTCACAAATTTGAATTTAATTTGTGAACGCACCCTTAGGCCAATCATCGAACTGTCAACGTGAAATTATTCAGTAAAGTGACAATTTTCATCATGGTGATGTTTTGAACGAACAACGTTTGCTAATTAGAAAAATTCACTACCGAAATTCGGAGTCGGTGACCGCCTCAACTCCAATTTTTGGCCGTAATTCGCGCCCTAGTAGACAGGCAATCACAAGTTTGATGCAAAAATTTGAGTCTACATATTCGCTGTTGGATGTTTCTAAAGAAACGGTAACTGGTGACGAGAAATGGGTCACATACGACAATGTCAAGCCAAGACGTTCATGGTCGAAGCAGCTCAAACGGTGGCCAAGCAAGGATTGATGGCCCGGAAAGTTTTGCTGTGTGTTTGGTAGGATTGGAAAAGGATCATCTACTTCTGAGCTACTGCCCCAAGGCCAGAGGTTTAATTTGGATCTCTACTGCCAGCAGTTAGACCGATTGAAAGTAGCAATTGATCAGAAGAGACTTGAATTAGCAAATAGGAGAGGTATCGTATTCCATCAGGACAACATCAGGCCTCACACGTCTTTAATGACCCGCCAAAAGCTTGATGTTTTGGTAACGAGGCATAATGAAGTGGCAACAAGTGACTGATAAAAGGATGCATATTTGAGCATCAACGAATGATTGTAACTATATATAGAATGCACAAGTAGCAGAAGGAAATAAATTTTTGTGTACCTCTATTATCTATTTTGAATATGAAGAAAAATTACACATATTCAGGAAATCAGCTCCTACTTTAAAACATGTGTCACATCGATTTAATATAGATGAATTGAGGGCTGCAATTTAGTCTTCCGAATCTCGGAAAGCAGCAGGTTTTGACGGAATTTATCCTGAATTCATCAAACATTTAGGAAAAACGGCCTTGGTTATTCTCTTTCTAAAACAATATTCTGAATTCAGGAAACTTTTCTTCTGAATTTCGTAAGGCTAAAGAATGGGTATTTTGAAACGAGGAAACAATCCTTGTGATCCTAGTAGTTACCAACCAATCAGTTGATTGAAAAATTGATAAATTTCAGAGAGGCTTTAGGAAAAATAGAAATTGTTCAGATCAGGTTCTCAGCCTTACAACTTTCATAGAATTAGGCTTCAATGATAGGTTGAAAAGAGGAGCTGCTTTCATCGATTTATCTTCGGCATATGACACTGTGTGGAAAGATGGATTAATTTTCAAACTCTATACCCATCTGAAGTGTGGGAAAATGGTACGATTATTAGAAAATATGTTATCTGATAGAAAGAAGTACTCCTATTTATTTTCATTTCCCAGACTTCTTCGCATTTATTTACCGACTTCCTGTATATCACATCTTTTTCTTAAGATAGCACAGCCATTAACCCATCTTCAGTTTTGAGTGTTTAATATGTAATACATTCGATGACCATTTATGGTGTCATTGCACTCGAAATGCAGGAAATAATGTAAATTACGATTTGCCAGAGCTAAAATCGATTTTTCCATTTCAATTATTCAGATATCGCTTTATGATACTCGGAAGAATACAAAGAAGTCCATCAATGATGACAGAGCGTTGACACCATAGACAAAGAACTACAAAGGTTCCTTGTCTATGGTTGCGCTGATCCCTCAAACAATGGGGTGTAAGAATTTTGATATTTGTTCAAAGGACAATGAAATGGTAATCGATGTGCTGCATTAAATTGTTATTCTCCTTCCAGTAAGCTATTGTCCCTTTGAGATACTTTATTATACAGGGTGAGTCTTTGACCACTGCGTTAATTTTAACAATGGGTTCTTGAGATGAAAATAAACACTTTTTTCCTATACCGTTTTTCCATATCCAGCTGCGTTAAAAAGTTATAAGCATTTTAAGTTTTCACATTGGGCTAATACGCCTCTGTAGTCCAGTTTAGTTTGAATGAAAATTACCTTCCACAGCATCCACTATTGAATCTGAATTGTTTAAAAACATTATTTTCCCTCTAAAAATGATTCACTCACTCATGTTTCATCAGATGATTCAATTCCTTTCAACTTCAAATATCTCGAAAATGGTGTAATTTAGGAAAAATTTGATAAATGATTTTATCTGCAAAAATTATTCTAGGAAGTATAAGATACGGACCTTTAGTTCAAGTGATATTTGTATTTCATGCAATTTAACCAATCTGTAGAGTAGTTGTGAGAAACCCACAAGAAATGGAATAAATCTATTGATACCCAAATATGCATGACTGTTATCAAAAATCTTCTACAGGAGATCATTTCAACTGATATTTTTGTTTGAATAATACAGGTGAAAAATGCAATTTTTATGAAATTTCAACATCCTATATCTTTTGAACGGGGCTGGCTCAAATCTACGATTTTTTCGGACCCGGGCAAAGAAATATATATATATATAAAATCTTCATTTGTGTAATATACGAATTATTCATAAAAATAACAAGAAATAAATAATAAAAATAAATACTAATAATGAAAAAATATCACAAGGAAAGAATGAATTCATGAATTATGAATTTTCCATAAAAAATAACATAAAATAAAAATGAGTAATGAAAATAAATACTAATACTGATTTAAAAATATCACAAGAAAAGAAATTAGATTTTTTTCTTCACGCAGCGCGCTTTTCTTTCCGCGAACGCATCTATCAGCTCCTCGAAATCGAAACGTTTGTGACCCATGTTTATGGAACTTTTTTTTCTTCAACTTACTCAAAGAATC
Organism: Micraspis discolor; assembly: GCA_030674115.1. NCBI lineage: Eukaryota > Metazoa > Arthropoda > Insecta > Coleoptera > Coccinellidae > Micraspis > Micraspis discolor. The sequence goes on from JARTUT010001743.1 coordinate 4,393,507, forward strand.
TCCCCTTTTAGTTTGTACGTTCAATTTAGGAACACCTGCATATTCCATTGATATTCAATGAATGACTCCCTATTATAATTGAAAATTGATTCAAGAAAAAATTTGAAAGTGTAAATCTATGTTTATTTTCTTCTTGTATTCACAAAAATAGAATGAAAAATTCCAGCTTTTAGCAAGATTAATCAACGTGAATGGAAGGAGTAATTGAAGTTTCAGTAATTTAAGAAATATCTAAATCAAGGTTATACAGGGTCTTTCACGAGGAACCTCACCCATATTTATACGGGAAACTACTGAACGTATTTTCATGAAATTCAGCACTTATAAGTATTTCACGATGCTGATGAAATCTAAAATATTTTCAAGGCATGAGCACCTCCGGTTTTTCCGGAAATGACGTCAACTTACGTTTTTCAAATTACAACACCATTTTTTTATTGCAGAAATAGATTCCTTAGAAAATTTCAAGTTATTTTGATGTAACATTTTTCAGTTTTGGTTGGAAAATTCTCTCTGAGCAGGAAAATTCGAAAAAATCGAAAATAGAGCTCCGCTGAAACAAGAATAACTTCGAGATTTTTGGATGGAAAATTTTCATTTTTGGGATTTTTCAAGATGGTAGATTGATGTATCCACTTTAAAAATCGAAGTCGCGATTCATGATACAGGGGGTGAAAAAATCGCTTTCAAAGTTAGGGATGACAAAATCGTGAAAAATCAATTTTTTCAAATTAGAACCCCATTTTTTATGGCAGATATTGAATCTACGTTAAAAAATAATGTGAGTGTATGCATCACACCCTTGCCCTAAAGTGGATATTTTCTGAGTTATTCACAAAAAACTGTTTTTCGTCTTGAATTTTCAGCTATTTCTTTTCCCTTCACGCCAAAAAAGATGAAATTTTCAGGAACTGTTATTTGAACCATGCTGTAGATTTTTCACCCCTTCTTGAAACCGACTTCAAGTTACTATTAGGAGAACCATGGCAAACTCTCGCAGTTATAACTAGAGAAGATGCTCAAAGTTTTGACCGTTAATTTCTAGACATTTATTTATACGTCTCAGGAATGCTTCGTGCTTTGCTCTTCTTATTTCATCGGGAGGAAGAGATCTGCAAAAGTGTTTAAAAACCAAATTGAGTTTCAAAACTATGAATCTAAAAATCTGAACAAACCTGAACGCATTTCTGACTCGTTCTATGCAGTCCTCTTTATCAATCAGGGAGTTGAGTAGACAATATTTTTATCCTACCCTAAACATAATAGTCTAAAGGAGTTAAATCGGGAGAACGTGGTGGCCAAAGATGTGGACCATTGTTCGCCAACCATCGATCTTCAAATAGCCTGTATAGGATAATTGACACATTGAGTGAATTGTGTGGAGGCGCGCCATCTTGTTGATACCATAAGTCATTATGGTTCTGTACTAGCGGCTCAATTATTTGAGTGAATATGTCAGAATATCTATCTCCTAGGGAGAACATTCTTTAAACAATGCAAACATGTGTAGTCTTCTATCTTACCAGTTAAAGTCCCATCATAAATGTGAACATCGAGAATTGCATTATTTTTGATGGTGCAAAAACATTGAAACTCCAGGTCTCTTGAAAGTTCCATTGTCTGAAGTGGTGGTTGTTCTCTTCATCCCAATAATGACTGTTATGCCTATTGAAAGAACCATTCTTTGTGAATTTAGATTCATCTGTCCAAATTATACAGTCCAAAAGTTTTCATTCTCTTGAAATCGAATCATCATAGCTTCGCAAAACTCTGTTCTCCTGACGAAATCAGTTTCCTTCAAATGCTGTACCTATTGAATTTATATGGGTGCATTTTATGTTTTATTAATATTCTCCAAACACTCGATTGAGATAATCCCTGAGCAATCTCGACATCTTTGAGAGAATTTTGAGGATTCACACGAAAATATGCAAGAACTGTAATTTCGTTGTTCTCATCTTCTACTACATTTTATTACATTTACATAAATTAATATATGAAATACAGGCAGACGTGTAGGGGTGTTTTCCGGGCTAATGGTATACATACTCTTATGGGCCTGTATATCTATAACTGTATAAAATTTCTTGTTCAACATGGAGGTTTATTTGGGAGTATAGGAATAGTAATGTAAGAACAAGGCAGAGTTCACCAATATTTTTACCCAATTCACTCATTGACAGTAACACATAATAATGCCTTATATATGTGTATCAAGGTATATAATGCTTTGCCAAAAATATTTCATAATATATTAAATGAAAAACAACTTATCAAAAAGTAAATGAATATGTATTGAAATGTGAACCTTACAATATACAGGAATACTTTGATTACTGTAAATCAAATAATGAAATATTGGTATAGAATGTAATTTTGATTTGACGTCTATTCTTGTGCAATGTTTGCTCTATGAATTTGAATAAACATTATTATTATTATTATTATATGCAAGAACTGTAATTTCGTTGATCTCATTTTCTATTACACTTTTTCTCTGTGTATAGTTTTCTTAACGAAAGATCAGACATTTCTCAAGTTTGTCATGGTTCTGTTAATGGTATCTCTCGTTGGTCTGGGTCGCTCAGGAAACCTCTCAATGAACAGTCGAATCGTTCTATCTACAACTTTATTACATTCTCCGTGAATAACTCAGAAAATATCCACTTTAAGGCAAGGGTGTGATGCATACACTCACATTATTTTTTAACGTAGATTCAATATCTGCCATAAAAAAATGGGGTTCTAATTTGAAAAAATTGATTTTTCACGATTTTGTCATCCCTAACTTTGAAAGCGATTTTTTCACCCCCTGTATCATGAATCGCGACTTCGATTTTTAAAGTGGATACATCAATCTTATATCTTGAAAAATCCCAAAAATGAAAATTTTCCATCCAAAAACCTCGAAGTTATTCTTGTTTCAGCGGAGCTCTATTTTCGATTTTTTTTCGAATCTTATTTTGCTATAATGTGGTTCTATGGGTGGGTTCCTTCATCCCCAGATGCTGATGCTGGGCGAATATTTGTTGCACAGAAAAGAATTCTTCGCCTCATATTTAACTTGAGACCTCAAGAATCATGTCGCCCTATTATCAAGACAAATAAAATCTTAACATTTCCATCAATATACATATTAAATTGCCTAATATACTTTCATCAAAATTAGAAGAAGCTAAAAACATGGTCAGAGTTTCATAGTTATAATACTAGGTATAAGGATATGTTGTGTATTCCCTTGAATAATACCACAAAGAGTGAGTCGTCACCAATCTTCACAGGGATGAAACTCTATAACCACTTGCCTGAACATTTCAAGAATGAAAAGAGTGAAAAACAGTTCAAGGTGAGGTTAAAATCAATGTTGATTGAAAAATGCTTTTATAGCGTTCAAGAGTTTTTTTGTAAATTCTATAACTTTTGTTTCTATTCATTGTAACCATTTTATTCTGTTTTGTTTCATTTTTTTTCCCTGGTTTTGACTATTCCTGTACATCTGCTGATGTCTTAATGGAGGAAATAAATTATTATTATTATTATTTACTCAGCTGAATATGGAAAAGTCTTTCTTTTGATCTCGAGAACCTACACTGTAAAAAATAGTTCCTCATCTCAAACCATATTAATTTGTCTCAAGTACTCCGTACGTTTGAATACAGCCAAATGCATAAAGTACTTGACCCTACCGCCCTCTACGGTTGAGAATGGCGTTTACCCTAAATAAAAGTTTCTTGAGTTAAGAAACTGATTAGTTTCAACCAAGCTCAGAGTTTTTGACTCAGGTGGTGAAAAAATTTGATCCAACGGTAATATTAATTAGTATGTAACTATTGATACTTTTCGTAGAATAAAAATTTTGGTTTCATGTAAATAAATATTACATTTCACTGAAACTCGATTTGTAGTTGATTCAAAGGATCTTAGTTGAATGGGTCGAGAATTCAGTCGATAAAAATGATAGTATCTCTTATGTCAAGTGAAAGTTTCTTGGGTTAAGAAACTGATTGATTTGAGCTAAATTGAAGGGTTTTTGACACTAGCAAAGGAATAATTTGATAAAACAAAAAAAAAACATTTGTATGTAATCATTATTTTTCTTCACAGAACAATAATTTCTCTTTATATTAATAAATACCGGAATACCGCGGCAGACCATGAATATTGTACGGAATGGGAAAGGCGTCTAGAGTTTCGTTGGAAGTTGCAGAGAGGAGCGAGTATACCTCAAGCGTCAACCGTCTGCTTTTCAAGACACGTCGTAAAGACAACCGTTCCCATCACGTCGGGGTCACCAATGTAGAATCGAAGGAATTTATCCCTACTTATGCGTTTCGTCCCTGGCGCACACATTTGGACTCATCAGTAAGGCTTGTGTGCGCCATGCCATAGACGCAGTGGTTAGAAGTTTTGAGGAGCCGCCGGGAGTTGAACCCGGCACCTAGTACCTAATCGGTGTGAAACTTGAGCGCAAACCTCTAGGCTACCGAAGCTCTGTGAACTAAGCTATGCGTGGCTATATAGAGTGCCGCCAAGAGATCCCTATACACTCCCCTGCCGCTACAAAAGCTATAGTCCAGGCAGTGGGTTATCATCTCATCCCTGTCATCATCCAATACCAGATCACCCGGTTCTCCACCAACACAAAGATATTTGGTTTTCTCTAAGTTGACATTTAAGCCCCACTTCTCGTATTCTTTAATTAGCTTGCCCATCATGTATTCCATGTCATCTTTATCACCGAATACAACAATATTGTGAGTAAAATGCACAAATAATTGCATTTAAATGGGATATATTTAATATAAAAGAGGTAGAGTTTTGATTTAATTGCAGCCAATATAAAAAAATTGCTACAATTAATTCGTTTTATTAAATCAATTACGCAATATTTTTTTCACAAATGTCACTTCATATTGCAACAATTATATGTTCACTTTTATTCAAATATTTATAGTTTTCTTCAAGTAAAGGAGGCGAATAATATAATCTCATGAGATTCTTGTCTCAAGAAACTGTAGTCGTTGCATCAACTGACAGAATTTACGACAACCGTACCTTCGTTCTATTGAACAAATAAAAATGAAACGAACGAATGGTTTCGTTAAAACCTATTTAGAATAATGTATTTGTATCAATCAATTATGGATATTGAGACAAGTGCATAAACAATTTCTTGTAATTGTATGTTTATGTTGAATCAGTTGTTTCTTTCACTTCGCTGAAATGTGAAAAGTTTCAAGCGAATGTTTTAGCTGTTCTCTATAATCAACTAGGTTGTTTTAATCAAGAAAAATAGTTCATTTGGAGTAATCAATTTTAGATTAATTCAAATTAAAATGGTTTCATTGAAAAAAAAATTCCCAAACTCCTGAGGAGTTTGAGCGCAGAATTATATTTTTTACAGTGTATTAAATTGCCTAATATACTTTCATCTAAATTTGAAGAAGCTAAAAACATGTTCAGAGTTTCATAGCTATAATACTAGGTATAACGATATGTTGTGTATTCCCTTGCATAATACCACAAAGAGTGAGTCGTCACCAATCTTCACAGGGATGAAACTCTATAACCACTTGCCTGAACATTTCAAGAATGAAAAGAGTGAAAAACAGTTCAAGGTGAAGTTAAAATCAATGTTGATTGAAAAATGCTTTTATAGCGTTCAAGAGTTTTTTTGTAAATTCTTTAACTTAGTTTTTATTCATTGTAACCATTTTATTTTGTTTTGTTTCATTTTTTTCCCTGGTTTTGACTATTCCTGTACATCTGCTGATGTCTTAATGGAGGAAATAAATTATTATTATTTACGCAGCTGAATATGGAAAAGTCTTTCTTTTGATCTCGAGAACCTATGGTTAAAATAAATGCAGTGGTCAAAAACTCACCCTGTATATGGAGACTATCGATATCTTACATATTCCCAGATTGCACCACTGTAGCATTCTCTCACAAAAAGATATAAGAGATTTTTCAATCCACTTCAGAGAGTCACAGAAGTTCATAAAATAATTTGAAAAACGGATGGATGTTCTGATTGTTTGTTCAATTTACACAAAAATTTGTAAACCATTTTTTTCAACCTCATTCAAACATCTTCCATGTTAAAAATTGATCGGATGCATATTCTAGAAGTTACTGAGGAACCAAAAATCAAATGTTCGTAACTGCGGACTTTTCGACGAACTTGACCGAGTTTTTGGGGCAATTAATCTATTCTGAAAATGCGAAAACTCTAGCTCATCTCCTTCAGATAATAGAAAGTATACAGCCAACCGGCTGGACATAATGAAGTTGTTGCACTAGAAAAAAGCGCTGAATAAATCTTGCTCTTTTGATGTCCCATAGGTAAAAAAGCCATCCTTTAAATGAACTTTTTTTTTAATAAACTGGAAGAAGAACACCCTATAAACTTTTCTTAAAAATTACAACACTTACAGTCGACAAAGATGTTATGTTTATGGTATCTTGTTGAATCAATCTGTGTAAATTTTATTCAAACTTTAAAACTGAATTAAAACTGATATTTCGTTCGTTTTCACTCACTTTCTTCAACAACCGCTTCAGTTAAAACCCGACTTCCTCGTTACACAACAAATAATCACATTCCAAGATAAAACTAATCGAAGACATTGCTAAACAATAGTCCAATTACAGAAAAATGTACGGAACAATTTTTTTTATTCGGTATCACTCGCTAAGGCGCACCAGTGACTTCAACTTCCATCCACCACAAGAAGTCGTGTGTAAATGAACACGCCGATGTCCATGATTCATGGTAATGTACCAACAACAACAATCGATTCAAACTACAAAGCATGTCCCTCTGGATATGCAAGAATGATTTCCACGCGAATTTACCATGTATTATAGGTGATTGTTGAGGGTATTACTGGACGAGAAGTCGAAGATCTCAGAGGATGGAAAAATAGAAATTTCTTTTCCTGTTGCGTAGGTTTCAACTGGTCCAAGCCACAGCTGACCTGATTCGGGAGATTTTACACGCTTTCTTTAAAGTCCTTTTTCAAATTTTGACAGATAAAGTGAGACTCATCGACGTTTTGAAACGTAACTAGTTACGAACAGTAAAATACAGGGTGTTCTGACAAAGAACTACAAAGGTTCTTTGTCTATGGTTGAGGTGATCCCTCAAACAATGGGGTGCAAGAATTTGATATTTGTTCAAAGGATGATGAAATGGTGCTGAATTAAACTGTTATTTTCCTTCCAGTAAGCTATTGTCCCTTTGAGATACATTTTCTTCCTATAACATTTTTCCAAATTTGGCCCCGTTGATAAGATGTTAAAATTTCATTAAAAAATTGCATTGTCACCGATAATATTCAAACGACAATATCAATTGAAATTATCTCTTGTAGAAGGTTTTTGATAACAGTCTTGCATATTTTGACATCAATAGATTTGTTGAATGATTGTTTGGGCTATTACCATCATCTATTGTGGATGTAATGTTTTCCGACGTTTCGATAGACATCTTCTATCTTTATCAAGGAGAAAAGTAAGAAACCTTTTGAAAATTATCAATTTTCAAAAAGTCAATTGACAGAAGTCATGAAAGAAAAATGAACGATGTTATATACTCATCTGTGATATGATGATCTTTTTAAGTTGGATCGAACTATCGGCGTCCAAACTTCTGGCAGATCTATAGATGGAGCACTTCTGGAATCAGGTGTTATTTTCATAAATGCTGCTTCTTTGATTTTTCTTCTTGCAAGTTTTTCTTCTTTGGATATTATTGATGCTACATCCCACTTTATACGATGATTCTCATCTACAGCATGTTGGACCAACCTGGGTTTGTCGCTGTCTAGTACTCGTAGAAGCTTCTGATGTTCTTTTATTCGTACATTCAGAGGGCGTTTAGTTTCTCCGATGCAAGATCTTCCGCACTCGCAAGGTAATTCATATATGCAGTTCTTTGTCCTTTGTGTCTCATTATTAGGCTTAACTTTTGTAAGTTTAGCTCTGATAGTGTCTTGAGTTTTGAATGCAGTCGTTATGTTGTATCTATTTCCAATTCTTCTCATTTTCTCCGACAAATCTTTTACATAAGGAATTACGGTTTTAATGGTCTGATTTATATCTGTTGGTTCAGGTTGACTTTCTCTTGATCGTTTAGCTTTTTCTAATATCTTTTTGGGGAAGCCATTGCTTCTAAGAATTTTCGAGATGTTATTTAATTCTTCATTTTGGTCTTTTTCAGTGCAACAAATATTTATTGCTCTATCAAATAAACATTTTGCTACTCCCAATTTAGTGTTTAGTTGGTGGTTTGAATCAAAATGTAGATATTGTCCTGTGTTCGTTGGCTTTTTATACACAGTGGTTCTTGGGATTTCATTTTGTTTATGTACGAGTACATCTAAGAATGGAAATTGTCTGGCTTTCTCGATTTCAATTGTGAATTTAATTAATTCCTCTTGATTGTTTAGATATTGAAGGAATCCATCTATAGTGTCTCTTCCATGTTGCCAAATAATGAAAGTATCATCTACATATCTTTTCCACAGTTTTGGTTTAAGTACATATTTTTCTAATGCCTTCTGTTCGAAAATTTCCATATATAAATCAGCTAAAATTGGTGATAGTGGTGAACCCATGGCCATTCCGAATTCTTGTTGATAAAAGATTTCTTCAAATTGGAAATATGTTGTTTTAATACAAATAGAAAGCATATCCATAATTGCATTCACGCTTAGTGTAGTTCTTTCACTAAGGGTTTGATCTTCTTCAAGTTTTTCCCTAACTATGACAAGTGTTTTATCTGTCGGAATATTAGTGAACAAACTGGTGATGTCGAAGCTGACCATAACGTCTTCTTCCATGATTTCTTGATGTCTCATTATTTCTATGAAGTGTTTCGTGTTTCTTATCATCGATGTTGAATTACTTTTTAATGGTGATATAATTTTCAGCAGAAATTTAGCCAATTGGTGGCATGCTGAATTTCTTGAACTCACAATTGGTCTTAGAGGAATATTTGCTTTGTGTATTTTTGGTAGACCATATAAATGTGGTGGTTTACTGAAGTGAGGTGTAAGTCTTGATCTAACCAATTGATCTGGAAATTCATTTCGATATTTATAAAGGATTTTGTAAATCTTGTTTTCAACTGTGGTGGTAGGGTCCTTTTTTAGTCTTTTGTATTTTCCTGCTTCTAATAATTCATTATTAATTATTTGGCAACATGGAAGAGACACTATAGATGGATTCCTTCAATATCTAAACAATCAAGAGGAATCAATTAAATTCTCAATTGAAATCGAGAAGGACAGACAACTTCCATTCTTAGATGTACTCGTACATAAACAAAATGAAATCCCAAGAACCACTGTGTATAAAAAGCCAACGAACACAGGACAATATCTACATTTTGAGTCAAACCACCAACTAAACACTAAATTGGGAGTAGCAAAATGTTTATTTGATAGAGCAATAAATATTTGTTGCACTGAAGAAGAACAAAATGAAGAAATAAATAACATCTCGAAAACTCTTAGAAGCAATGGCTACCCCAAAAAGATATTAGAAAAAGCTAAACGAACAAGAGAAAGTCAACGTGAACCAACAGATATAAATCAGACCATTAAAACCGTTATTCCTCATGTAAAAGGTTTGTCGGAGAAAATGAGAAGAATTGGAAATAGATACAACATAACGACTGCATTCAAAACTCAAGACACTATCAGAGCTAAACTTACAAAAGTTAAGCCTAATAATGAGACACAAAGGACAAAGAACTGCATATATGAATTACCTTGAGAGTGCGGAAGATCTTACATCGGAGAAACTAAACGCCCTCTGAATGTACGAATAAAAGAACATCAGAAGCTTCTACGAGTACTAGACAGCGACAAATCCAAGTTGGTCCAACATGCTGTAGATGAGAATCATCGTCTAAAATGGGATGAAGCATCAATAATATCAAAAGAAGAAAAACTTGCAAGAAGAAAAATCAAAGAAGCAGCATTTATGAATATAACACCTGATTCCATAAGTGCTCCATCTATAGATCTGCCAGAAGTTTGGTCGCCGATAGTTCGATCCAACTTAAAAAGATCATCATATCACAGATGAGTATATAACATCGTTCATTTTTCTTTCATGACTTCTGTCAATTGACTTTTTGAAAATTGATCATTTTCAAAAGGTTTCTTACTTTTCTCCTTGATACAGATAGAAGATGTCTATCGAAACGTCGGAAAACATTACATCCACAATAGATGATGGTAATAGCCCAAACAATCATTCAACACAAGCTCCATCATCAACAATATCTCGTCATCAATAGAGTTATTCAATTTCTTGTGGGTTTCTCACTACTACTGTACAGATTGGTTAAATTGCAAGAAAAACAAAAATCCATATCATACAACCAAATGGACAACAAATTTGAATTTCTCACCTCAAAAAACCCCTATGTACCAACTTTCATGCAGTTATTTAAAATCAGTCGAAAGATATTAGTGAAAAATTATTATTTCAACTTTAACACCCTGTATCTCGGAAACGAAGCATTTCCGGACCCATGTTCATAGGAACTTTTTTGCTTAAAATGATGTGATCTATCACCCATTTCAATTTGAAGGATACAAATCAGAACACCCTGTATATCGCAACTGATGATAAAATGTAATTTTCGTCCGGAAAATAAGGGTTCTTTGGACAAATAGACGAAATTCCAGGACGAGCGTAAGCGAGTGCATGAAAGTCTCATAACTTCGTCATTTTCATATACAGTAACATAATTCCACACTAAACACTCTGTATAATAAAACAACTTGGATGTCTCGACCATCTACCTATTTGATTCCGAATCCATATATTACCTTATAGAATCCTGTAGAGTATTCATCTGCCACCTAACGGTTTACTCCTGAACAAATTGATAATAAAACAGAACTCCGCACGGTATTCAATCTAGCGCAAATTTGACATTTCCCACCTATCAGATTTGTTTGTTAACTGTCAAATTCTGATTGGGATTTGTCGAATTTCAAAAGCCGATACGAGATGAATCGAATAATTGCGATGGATATGTAATTAAATCCCAATGAATTAATATAATTCAATAAAACATGTCTGGTTATAAAAGGGTTAACTATTACGAATTATGCAGATTATGCGCCACTAATCAACAGAAGGAAAAAACACATATATTTCAAGAGGAGGGTAGAAAAATACAGCTTTTAAGTAAAATACAATCATGTCTTTCCCTCACTGTAAGTAAACAGGAGGAGAATCTGCACATATTTCTCCATAACAATCAGAATGATTGTTACAAACGAAAAAAAATAACATTTGATCTTGTAGGTTTACGAACATGATTTTCTTCCAAAGGTTGTTTGTTCCAAATGCTTGAAATCCTTGGAGAGCTATTACACCTTCAAACAAGAATGCGTATCTTCTGAAACTATGCTATCTAGTTATTTTAAAAATTTCCGGTATACCGAAGACTTCAAAAAATCCGGAAAGGTTTGTGAATACATCAAATTCTTTATCATGATTGACACTTTGTAACAATTGTAGGTGTATATAAAAGAGACTACAGCCAGAAACACTGAGGAGATAGATCCACTAGATAATGCAACAACATCAAATCAAGTAGTTACAAGTTCACAGCCAATACAAGTTTCTGCAACTTCCCAGAGTCATCAAAACACTTCTCTGATACCAAATTACGTTACAATCGCCAGACCACTTAATGAAACACCTAAACAAAATCTGAATCAAAACCAATCTCAAATGGAACAGGTATATTAGTTGAATTACGAATACGCAGACAACAGCAAATCTTGAATATTTTTAGGTGCAGTCTTATTATACTGTCCAAATTCCTCAGGCAGCTATCGTAACTAATCAACCTAGTGTGGAACAAAAACCTCAAGTGAAGAATGAAATACCAAGTAAAATCATTCAACACTCTCAGATAGCATACAATTTGAACACAGTAAATTTGGCAGCGCCTGCTATGAAGTCTCAACCGAAACCGCAAGAAACTATCAACAATGTAGTGGTTAACGCAAACGGTGAAGTTATAAACATAAGCCAATTAGTCGACTTTGAAACTATAATAAACCAAGCTTCCCCTCCGAAAATCATGAAAAATAACAACAATTACAAACAGAAACGTATCAAAGAAACTAAAATATCCGAAGATCCAATCATCAAAATCGATTTGACTGAAAATGAGAATAAAAACAATTTCGAAACTAGTCCCGATAAACTTCCGCATATTAAAAGCACGCAAAATCATCAAAAATTCACTTATAGCAACAATAAACTGGATGAAAAGGTAGTTAATGTTAATCCGACCGTTATTTTCAACACTGTTCAAGATTATCAAGTTCCTTTATCGAATTTCGTGCCATTCCAAAATTCTGGTAACATAAGCTATGCGAATCAATCAACCACTCCTGTAAATATATCAACTTCAGGTGTATGCAGCTCAACCAATAACGAGCATTCGACTGTTAATCTGAATGCTTTGAATGGCGATATAGGGGGTGGAGCTTATCGAAGCCCCACCCAATACACAACAACTGTCAAAACTGACCCACTTGAAGTAGACAACGTTGCCCCTTCTTTTAAAACTTCTCATACATCAGAAAAAGTACATATTTGTGATATATGTCATAAGAGTTTTAAAAGAAGAGAACATTTATACCAACATATCAAGTTGCACACAGGATTCAGACCGTACACTTGCGAGCATTGTAGTAAATCGTTTATGAGGAAGGAACACCTATTGAGGCATATGACGTCACATAGTGGTCAGAAGAATTACATGTGTAATATATGCGAGAAATCTTTCTCTAGGAACGATAATTTGTTGAAACATAAGAAAACGCATGAGAAACAGAATAGTTTCACTTGCGAAGTGTGTCAAAAACAATTCGTTATGAAACATTATTATTTGGCGCACAAGGTAACTCATGAAGTTGTCGATCGATGCATTAGTCAAACTCTTGGTATACTTAAGGCTTAATGTACAGAAATGGTTGATTATTTTTGAGGATCAAATTACGTTTAACAATAAAAATTTGACCTGCCGATTGTATATAACTAGTCTTTTAATCTTCTTTTAACATTTAATTTATTGTATAGTATATTTTATTATTGATGATACAGCTTGAATTGTGAATAGTACAAAATGAATTTGTATATACTTATTAGATCGTATGATTTTGTAAATAATTTATTTCAAATGCCATATTTATATTTTTAAATTGATTTTTGTAGTTGTTGAATGTATCGATTTTTCTCTAATTCTACTTTCAAACTCTCAGCATGGTTTTTCCGATTACCTTTGAAGGAGAATATGTACTGAATTAAGTATTACATAAAACCAAATATATCTAAGTTCTAGTCCTCCATTGTAGCTATTAAAATTGTTTGTAAGGAATATTTATTATAATATTTAATAGATTATTGATATATTTATTTTGTTATTTTTCGTATGGTGACAAATTTTCTTCAAAAATTGAAATTTAAAAGATATTTTTTGCCAAAACAATGAAACTATTGGAATGAGCAAATTAATAAGAATTTTTGTTGCACTAAGGTGGGACCAGCATACATTGCATGAACATTTGACCGTCAAAAAAATTTGTTCGCGTTGGATCCTACACAGTTTTTCAATCGCTCAAAAAAAGGCTCGTGTCGATTGATCGGAAGAAATGCTCCAAAAATACGATCGCGGTGTTTCGAAGAGCGTGAAATTTTTGAGCAAAACATCGATTCAATGAGTGATCCGCCGTATAGTCCTGACTTGGCGCCGTATGACTTTTTATTCCGTACATAAAAAATAAAATGAGAGGTCAATGTTTTTCGACACCTGAAGAATCAGTTGATGCGTTCAGGATGCTTCTTTTAGAGATACCTCAATCAGAGTGGTAAAAGTGCTTCGACAATTGGCTCAAACGCATGCGAAAGTGTATAGAGCTTAATGGGGAATATTTTGAAAAACAATAAAGTGATATACACTAATGATGCCATTCAATAGTGGTGAGATTTGGGATATAAGTAACTGATGCGACATAAGAGAGGTGAAATTAGTGATATAAATTAATGATGATTTATCAAAGTTAATATTAGTGATGTAACCAAATGATGCGCCATAATAGAGGTGAGATTAGGGCTATAAACTAATGATGCGATTCAATAGTGGTGAGATTCGTGATATAAGGAACTGATGCGATATAATAGTGATTAGGTGATATAAATTAATGATGAGCTATCAGAGGTAAGATCAGTGATATAAGAAACCGATTCTAAATAATAAAGGTGGAACTTGTTATATAAATTTAGCATGCGATATAATAGTGCTGAGAATAATGATATGAGCAACTGAAGCGACATAATATAGGTGAAATTAGTGATGTAGATTAATGACAAGATACAGAAAAGTGATATACGCTACTGATGCGATTTAACAGTGGTGAGATAATTGATAAAGGAAGTGATGCGACATAATAGAGGAGAAATTAGTGATGTAGATTGATGATATGATATATCAGAGGTGAGAATAGTGATATGCGCTACTGATGCGATTTAATAGTGGTGAGATGATTGATATAAGGAAGTGATACGATATAATAGAGGTGAAATTAGCGATATAGATTGATGATACGATATATCAGAGGTCAGAATAGTAATATACGCTACTGATGCGATTTAACAGTGGTGAGATAATTGATATAAGGAAGTGATGAGACATAATAGAGGAGAAATTAGTGATGTAGATTGATGATATGATATATCAGAGGTGAGAATAGTGATATGCGCTACTGATGCGATTTAATAGTGGTGAGATGATTGATATAAGGAAGTGATACGATATAATAGAGGTGAAATTAGTGATGTAGATTGATGATACGATATATCAGAGGTCAGAATAGTAATATACGCTACTGATGCGATTTAACAGTGGTGAGATAATTGATATAAGGAAGTGATGCGACATAATAGAGGAGAAATTAGTGATGTAGATTGATGATATGATATATCAGAGGTGAGAATAGTGATATGCGCTACTGATGCGATTTAACAGTAGTGAGATAATTGATATAAGGAAGTGATGCGACATAATAGAGGAGAAATTAGTGATGTAGATTGATGATATGATATATCAGAGGTGAGAATAGTGATATGCGCTACTGATGCGATTTAATAGTGGTGAGATGATTGATATAAGGAAGTGATACGATATAATAGAGATGAAATTAGTGATGTAGATTGATGATACGATATATCAGAGGTCAGAATGGTAATATACGCTACTGATGCGATTTAACAGTGGTGAAATAATTGATATAAGGAAGTGATGCGACATAATAGAGGAGAAATTAGTGATGTAGATTGATGATATGATATATCAGAGGTGAGAATAGTGATATGCGCTACTGATGCGATTTAATAGTGGTGAGATGATTGATATAAGGAAGTGATACGATATAATAGAGATGAAATTAGTGATGTAGATTGATGATACGATATATCAGAGGTCAGAATAGTAATATACGCTACTGATGCGATTTAACAGTGGTGAAATAATTGATATAAGGAAGTGATGCGACATAATAGAGGAGAAATTAGTGATGTAGATTGATGATATGATATATCAGAGGTGAGAATAGTGATATGCGCTACTGATGCGATTTAATAGTGGTGAGATGATTGATATAAGGAAGTGATACGATATAATAGAGGTGAAATTAGTGATGTAGATTGATGATACGATATATCAGAGGTCAGAATAGTAATATACGCTACTGATGCGATTTAACAGTGGTGAGATAATTGATATAAGGAAGTGATGCGACATAATAGAGGAGAAATTAGTGATGTAGATTGATGATATGATATATCAGAGGTGAGAATAGTGATATGCGCTACTGATGCGATTTAACAGTAGTGAGATAATTGATATAAGGAAGTGATGCGACATAATAGAGGAGAAATTAGTGATGTAGATTGATGATATGATATATCAGAGGTGAGAATAGTGATATGCGCTACTGATGCGATTTAATAGTGGTGAGATGATTGATATAAGGAAGTGATACGATATAATAGAGATGAAATTAGTGATGTAGATTGATGATACGATATATCAGAGGTCAGAATGGTAATATACGCTACTGATGCGATTTAACAGTGGTGAAATAATTGATATAAGGAAGTGATGCGACATAATAGAGGAGAAATTAGTGATGTAGATTGATGATATGATATATCAGAGGTGAGAATAGTGATATGCGCTACTGATGCGATTTAATAGTGGTGAGATGATTGATATAAGGAAGTGATACGATATAATAGAGGTGAAATTAGTGATGTAGATTGATGATACGATATATCAGAGGTCAGAATAGTAATATACGCTACTGATGCGATTTAACAGTGGTGAGATAATTGATATAAGGAAGTGATGCGACATAATAGAGGAGAAATTAGTGATGTAGATTGATGATATGATATATCAGAGGTGAGAATAGTGATATGCGCTACTGATGCGATTTAATAGTGGTGAGATGATTGATATAAGGAAGTGATACGATATAATAGAGGTGAAATTAGTGATGTAGATTGATGATATGATATATCAGAGGTGAGAATAGTGATATGCGCTACTGATGCGATTTAATAGTGGTGAGATAATTGATATAAGGAAGTGATACGATATAATAGAGGTGAAAGTAGTGATGTAGATTGATGATACGATATATCAGAGGTCAGAATAGTAATATACGCTACTGATGCGATTTAACAGTGGTGAGATAATTGATATAAGGAAGTGATGCGACATAATAGAGGAGAAATTAGTGATGTAGATTGATGATATGATATATCAGAGGTGAGAATAGTGATATGCGCTACTGATGCGATTTAATAGTGGTGAGATGATTGATATAAGGAAGTGATACGATATAATAGAGGTGAAATTAGTGATGTAGATTGATGATACGATATATCAGAGGTCAGAATAGTGATATACGCTCCTGATGCGATTTAATAGTGGTGAGATAATTGATATAAGGAAGTTATGACATAATAGAGGTGAAATTAGTGATGTAGATTAATGATACGATATATCAGAGGTGAGAATAGTGATATACGCTACCGATGCGATTTAATGGTGGAGAGATTCCTGATGCGACATAATAAAAGAGAAATTAGTGATGTAAATTAATGATATATCCAAGGTGAAAATAGTGATGCACGCTATTGATGCGATTTAAAAGTGGTGAGAATTATGATATAAGTAATGCGATATAAGAGGTGAAATTAGTGATCTAGATTAATGATAACATTTATATGAGGACAGAATAGTGATGCGATTTAAGTGGTGAGATGAGTGATATAAGGAAGTGATACGATATAATAGAGGTGAAATTAGTGATGTAGATTGATGATACGATATATCAGAGGTCAGAATAGTAATATACGCTACTGATGCGATTTAATAGTGGTGTGATGATTGATATAAGGAAGAGATGCGACATAATAGAGGTGAAATTAGTGATGTAGATTGATGATATGATATATCAGAGGTGAGAACAGTGATATACGCTCCTGATGCGATTTAATAGTGGTGAGATAATTGATATAAGGAAGTTATGACATAATAGAGGTGAAATTAGTGATGTAGATTAATGATACGATATATCAGAGGTGAGAATAGTGATATACGCTACCGATGCGATTTAATGGTGGAGAGATTCGTGATGCGACATAATAAAAGAGAAATTAGTGATGTAAATTAATGATATATCCGAGGTGAAAATAGTGATGCACGCTATTGATGCGATTTAAAAGTGGTGAGAATTATGATATAAGTAATGCGATATAAGAGGTGAAATTAGTGATCTAGATTAATGATAACATTTATATGAGGACAGAATAGTGATGCGATTCAAGTGGTGAGATGAGTGATATAAGGAATAATGCGACATAATAGAGGTGAGATGAGTGATGTAAATTAATGATTAAGATATATCAGAGGACAGATGAGTGATATAAGCAACTGATGATATAATAATATAAACAACTGATGCGAAATAGTGTGGTAAGATAAGCCATTTGGAAGTTCTACAATTAAACTCTTCAAATCTGATCAACTCCAAGATTGATTAAGTTATGATTTTACTAATCAAGATTCTAAAATATAAAACAATTTGAATAAATTAATAAAATCGATACTGATGAAAATATCTAAAATCAAATTGCTCAATTACCAATAACTGCTATTACCCTGAAATATAATTCAGTAATAAATAAAACAAGTTTAAATTTTAACACTATTTTATTTTCCTATATACAATCTAAAAGACATAAATAAATGGATTTTGATAGTGTCAAAATAAAAATGAACCATGTATATAATTCACTGTTTTCTGCTCAATTAGACTTGAACTTCTGGTAATAATATCGTTGAATACTGGAATTATTCATGTTGATAAAAATTCACTTAGATCATTGATTTTATCATGTTCAAACTTAAGCTACGGCTTTTCCTTCCGCTTCTAGTCTCTTCTTAAGAGACTCTGGCATTTCTGGTGGTGGGGGCCTTGGCATACGCATGGCTACCTTGAATGCATCGTAGATGAACCATTGCAAGGCTGTCAAAGTACCAATCATCACTATCCTTGGTGTGAGACCCTTCCATAAACCTGCCATTCCTAACTTCTTAGCTGCTTCAAGAGCGGTGACACCTTTCTCTTGGTTCAATTTTGATACAACGGTATCAGCTGGATGACTGACAACTGCGCAGAACACACCAGCAATATAACCTGCGGCGAATGTCACAACCAGTTGTTCTGGTTTCGTACAATCGGCCCTTGGTTTTGGTACAACGTATTTGTACAAAAGTTCTACAGTTCTTTCAAAGCAAGCGAACTTCATCATTGTGTAAGGGATCTGTCTCATCCATAGTGGAACCAAACCTTGAAGTCAACAAATAAAGATTTAGCTCAAGTAAAAGAAAAACAACATTAAAAAATGTTTTTAGAAAAATCATAATCATTATTTTTATTCATCCTCCGAAAACAACACCTTTCTAACCTAAAAACACCTCCCCAACGTTGAGAAACTGAAACGTTTTAAACGAATCCAAAACGTTAAGATTTCTCGTAAACCTAACCAACAATCTTAAACCCTTCAACAGATTAGTCTGAATTGAGTTCTGATAAAAGATCAGCTCGCAGATTGAACTAAAAGAGCTAGCCATAGAGGTTTCCAAGTTGCATAGGGCTACACCTCACGGTCCCGAAGGAACGCTTCACTGGCTTTAAATTCCCTACACAACACAAATTTCTGGTTCCTCCACCTTGTTTTCACACAAGGGTCCTGCTGGGACCTTAGACAGCCTTCCTCAGACCTTCCCGAGGCTAATTTGAGCAACCAGGTACTCGTAAGTAAGCCCCAAGTGCAAGATTGTCGAAGAGCTTCAGATGAGGTTAGGTTACATCGGATTGAATTTTAAAGGTAAGATCGGAGTTGTCATCTCTGATGTTTGGAATATATTTATAATCATGTTTGGAAAAAAGTTTCAGAATGATGCCAATTTTTTTGTTCAAAGTCACAACTCAAATTGCATAAAAATCAACACATAAAATAATGGAGTTTTGATTCATTATTTCTATGAAACCATAGAACCTCTAAAGGTTATCTGTGGTTCAAATTATCAACTTCTGATCATATAAAATTGAATAATTCATTTTTCAGATTTCAATTATAAAAAAGAAATTTAATTGAGCTAAATAGAGCAAATTGATTGTATTAAAACTAGGGATATTAGCAGATTCTGTGAACTCAAATCGACTGTACAAAATCATAGAAATGTGGCACATAAAAATTAATTTGACAAATGAAGTAACAAAAGAATATTTCTTCTAAATTCTTAACTTACTTTTGTAAAATCCATTGACCCCCTCTTCTTTCATAATCCTAGGCCATGCTTGTCTCAAGGTATCTGCGAAACCTGGAGTTGTTTGAATTTTAACTTTGGCGGCCTCGAGAGGCGAAAGACCAATATCAGCAAAGAATTCTGCCGATGCACTAGCACTGAGGTATAACCAAGTACGGTATAAGTATGAATTTTCTTCCCCTATTATATCTGAGTATAATACTTTAAATACTTCATAAAGACCGAATTTGCATAGACCCTGAATGGAATAACCGATGAATGTTGGAGCCCATCCTCTGGCCAAACCTTTGGTTCCTTCTTCAGCTAATGTGACCTTGAAACCATGAAATACGCTTTTGTATTTCACTGGATCGACTTGGATTCTGCATTTTACAAGATCAAGAGGTACTACCGCTGTGTGGGTAATTCCGCAAGAGAGGACACCTACAAGTAAACTTAATTCAGTATCATATCATCGAAAATATCAATTAGGAAAATGAATAAAGTAAATCATAGTTCTTGCACATAGAATTCTCAAAAATCTAAGTTTTTCTACCGATTTCAAGACCTGTAACAGAGTAGTCTGAATTGAGTTCTGAAAAATTTCAGTTTGCAGATTGAACTAAAAATGCTAGTCATGGAAGTTTCCAAACCACCTCAAGCAACTCCTCCAGTTCAAGAACTATCTCTGGTTAAATCTCAAGGTGGCCCATTTCTGGTTCTTCCACCCTGTAACATACAGGGGTCCTGCTAGGACCTTAATCGACTTTCCTCAGACCTTCCCGAGATCATTTAAAGTAACAATGTACTCAGAGAGTGGATCCCAAGTGCAAAATTGTCACAGATCACAACAAAACAAGCAGAAAAACTGTAGACATTATAGAACTCTTTGAACAAAGAATAATTATAATCATGCTAATCAGTAGATTCATTTCAATTATTCCAGTCTTGGTTTAAATTACCTCCAAGACCACAAAGGGCGAAGTAATGTAATGAACCAAATTCGCAGCTGTCTCCTTGAGCAACAGCAGCTGCCGCAATCGTTCTACCAGCTACCAAGGACTGTACAAGACCTGGTTTTGGAGTTTCTGATGTTGTGGCTGGCATACATGCATTTTGGGATTGACAAGATGCTTTAGGAAGAAGTGAAAGGAACATTTTTGATGTGATTCGTTCGATTCACCTAAAATTGAATAAACATATAGAACTCAGATTTTAAAATAGTGAAAATTATATAATATTGGAAATTCCGGTGGAAAATTTGCGATGGTATCTTGATTTTTATACATTGGCAATTTTAATATAACGCATCAATAAAATTAATGGATAAGTTTGAATAAGGCACAACAACGTAATTAATGAAGCTTAACGTATACAAGATGTAAAATTAACAAGGTTTCAGGCATGGTTATGGTGAACTTATGTAAGAAGCCATTAAAAAATCGATTTTGGATTGGAATAAACGAACAATCGCATAAGGCAATTAAGTGAAGTTGTTAACTGTTTATATTATTCAATGTTCCATATCAGAAAGTAACTAATAAATCATATGAACAGTAATAAAAATTTAAAAACTTACCTTAATTAAAATGGCCGCCTGAACCCGTGCCGTATCAAGAGTGCGAGACGAGTCAAAGATCAAAAAGGACGTTACGTTCTACGTTGACAAACGTCAACGTTATCTATGATCACAGAACATCATTTATGATGACGTCATAAACGCATGCAAAGTTGCCATATTCATTTTTATTCCGGAGGAATGGGTTTTTTTAAAATGCCCATTCGATTAATATAGACAACGTGGTATTCACTGAAAGAACTAACCTTGTTCGATGTCAACTTCATGTTGAGAGTGACCTTGAATAACTTCCTTGCCCCTGTAAGAACCAAACTGAACAATTTCCCCCGCATTCGGTGATGTTTAGGGCTCGTTTATTCTGGCCGGTATCGTATTCGAGCCCTTAAGCTAATCACCGATCTCTTTTCTATGACATCATCACTAAGTTCAGTGGTGTAGCCCATGTTGCGTAAAAAATGAATTAAGAGTCTGTGGTATGCCACAGAATAAGTATTAATTTTCTTTCACTCATTCCTCCGTAGTAAAAAAGTAAATTTATAAAAGAAGTTTTAACATTCATTTAATTTGAGTATATTAATATTATGAAAATAAATTTTCTAATATACAGTTTTTTTTCGAAATTCTGGAAAAACGTTCTCGAATGCCAGAGGCGTGCTTCTGAAATAGCACCCACAGAGCCGTACTTTTCGCAGTATTTATCTCTGAGCTTACCATTGAGCAAAAAATTAGCCAAACTTATGTTTCCAAGCTATTTATTCTTCTTATATACAATCTATAATAAATAAATGCATTTTCATAGCGTTAGAATAAAAATGTGTCATAAAATCCAATTCGTCGAGTCCTGCTCAATTTCTCTAATAATATCTTCGAATGATTGTTTTCAATTCAGTTAGAATCATAGAGAGGCAACTCCCGTCATAAGCGCCCTCTTTCAACGCGGTAAGAAGTAATAAGCTTATTTGAAGATTTAGTCAACAAGACGCTAGAGTAAACCAATGACTACTTCGTGCCACCTTTTCAATAGTTGTTTGCTTAAATTTGATATCGCTTCAATTCAAATTTAACTATTCCTCGAACTACCAGCGCCAAATTAATAATTCAAAATCAGATTTTTGGATATAGTAAAAACAACATATGCATTTTGTATTCAGAATTCAGTTGTTTTGATTATTCTAGCGCTAGCCCTTATTTACTTCTTATCAGGCCGATAGAGATCGTGGTGAACTCTGTTCCAAAATACCGCGAGAGTTTCCTATCTACGTAACTTTGATCTATGGGTGGAACGTTGAATGAAACACGTTTAAACTTGAGCTATTTCTTCTTGTTGTAGTTGTTTCTTCAGAGAGTCAGGCATTTCAGGAGGTGGGGGCCTTGGCATGCGCATGGAAACTTTGAATGCATCGTAGATGAACCATTGCAAGGCTGTCAATGTACCAATCATCACTATCCTTGGTGTAAGACCCTTCCATAAACCTGCCATTCCTAACTTCTTAGCTGCTTCGAGAGCGGTCACACCTTTTTCTTGGTTCAATTTTGATACAACGGTATCAGCTGGATGACTGACAACTGCACATAGCACACCAGCAATATAACCGGCCGAGAATGTCACCACCAACTGTTCTGGCGTTGAACAGTCTGCCCTTGGTTTAGGTACAACATGTTTATACAAAAGTTCTACAGTCCGTTCGAAACTAGCGAATTTCATCATCGTATAAGGGATCTGCCTTATCCAGAGTGGTACCAAACCTTGAAGATAGCAAATAGGTTAAGCTTAAAACAAATGAAAATTCAACTGAATAAGAAAGTGCGGCAGCCTTCGTAAGGCTCCACATTACGGCTTGGAAATCTAGCGTCTAAGAGCTTTCTCATACTCATATCTTCATTCAATTTCAATTTACGATTACTCGAAATCATTCATTTTTGGGCGTCTAGTGCGTTCACAGTCTTCATTGCCCAATTTTTCGCCAATATGAACTTTCTCTCAATTGAATTTTTGACGGAACGACTTTTCTACTGAATGAACTTTCGACAGAGACTCCAAATCTTCCAAATTCTTTACTCACTTTTGTAGAATCCATTGATACCCTCTTCCTTCATAATTCTAGGCCAAGCTTGCCTCAGGTTATCTGCGAAACCTGGGGTTGTTTGAATTTTGACTTTGGCTGCTTCAAAAGGAGAGAGACCAATATCAGCAAAGATTTCGGCTGATGCGCTAGCACTAAGGTATAACCAGGTGCGGTATAGGTATGATTTTTCTTCCCCTATTATATCTGAGTATAACACTTTGAATACCTCATAAAGTCCATATTTGCATAGACCTTGAATTGAATAACCGATGAATGTTGGAGCCCATCCTCTCGCCAAACCTCTTGTGCCTTCTTCTGTTAGTGTGACTTTGAAACCATTGAATACACTTTTGTATTTCAAAGGATCAACTTGAATCCTGCATTTCACAAGATCAAGAGGTACAATACCTGTATGGGTGATTCCACATGCAAGAGCACCTACAAGAAAAATTTATTCAGTATTATATCACCAAACAGGTTAATAAAGAAACTTAGCTATAATTCTAGCTTATAGAATTATCAGATATCGAAGTTTTTCTACCGATTTCAAGACCTGTAACAGAGTAGTCTGAATTGAGTTCTGAAAAATTTCAGTTTGCAGATTGAACTGAAAATGCTAGTCATGGAAGTTTCCAAACCACCCCAAGCAACTCCTCCAGCTCAAGAACTATCTCTGGTTGAATCTTAAGGTGGCCCATTTCTGGTTCTTGCACCCTGTAACATACAGGGGTTCTGCTAGGACCTTAATCGACTTTCCTCAGACCTTCCGAGATCATTTAAAGTAACAATGTACTCAGAGAGTGGATCCCAAGTGCAAAATTGTTACAGATCACAAAAATACAGCAGAAAAACTGTAGACATTGTAGAACTATTTGAACAATATTAAATATAATCATGCTAATCAGTGGATTCATTTCAATTATTCCAATCTTGGTTTAAATTACCTCCAAGACCACAAAGGGCGAAGTAATGTAATGAACCAAATTCGCAGCTGTCTCCTTGAGCAACAGCAGCTGCCGCAAACGTTCTACCAGCTACCAAGGACTGTACAAGATCTGGTTTTGGAGTTTCTGATGTTGAGGCTGGCATACATGCATTTTGGGATTGACAAGATGCTTTAGGAAGAAGTGAAAGGAACATTTTTGATGTGGTTCGTTTTATTCACCTAAAATTAAGTAAACATATAGAAGAACTCAGAGTTTCAACTATTTAAAATTATATAATATTGGAAATTCCTTGAAAAATTTTCAATATAGACCGATATGAAGCTTACCGATAGCCAGTGGTGATGATTCATCAGGTTCATATACCAATTTTAGCATTGTGGTGTGGCGGCCTTTTATATGGCCCCACACAATGACAAGTAGAGTATCACGCGTAACGGTAGCATTGTTATATCCGATAGCTCAGTAATTTTGAGAGATAAGTAGACTGTATTTATTTTTGCGGTTGAAGCTGGTGCGAACGCGAAATATATAATATGAAACAACAAAATTCACATAAAGAAATGCGGTCAACAATGATGACTTACCACAGCGGTGAACTACGATGATTTCAGGGCTCTGCTCCAACCATCAGCTCTTCACAGGGACCCCCCGCTGCGGGATTTCTAATCCAACTTTTGTTCAAATGCGGTGTTGAAAACACAATCAAAATGCGATGCGAAACTTCCAAATATGCGGGTGAAACCAAGCATGTAATATATCCAAAAACAAATCAAAATTAGCGTGATTTTATAAACAATTCAATAACAGACGTGATAGCGAGAGCTCTTCTTTTCCAATTCGCGTTCTAGATGCGTATGCACAGCGTATCCATAACATGTGCGAAGTCACCAGTGTTGACTTATAAAATTAGCGCGAAATTCAAACATTTAGCGATCGCCTCAGCTTCAAATTCATGCTACGCGTCGGTAGTCTTCACCAATGAGCAGATAAACAAATTCATCAAGGAGGTTGATAATGAAACATGTCTAATGCGAAGGTGATTCTAACAACATAATACGATTGTAGGATATAAAAGTATCAATTTAATTTTAAGGTAACAACAATTTTTGGGTTGACCGGTGCGTGTAAGAGACGAATTGACAAAAATGTCAATTGATGTTATAAACGACAAGAAAGATATGTTGCTTGTGAAAATACAGAATTCCAAAATACCTATTGAGAGAACTCTTGTAGTAATTGGGCAAGAAAAACTGCTGTTGTATAGAAAATATTTATTTTTGGGACCATCCCATACTCCACATAACAGATTATTCTTGAATTACAAAAAAAAAATTCGATTCAGCCTTTTGGTATCCACATTTTTGGCAGTTTCGGAATGAAAATCACAGAAATTTTACATTTACCCTTAAAAATTACACAGACCATAGAATTCGTCGAACTTGGGTGATGTTATTTATTAAAGGTGGAAACATCAAAAAATTTGAAGAGACACGGTGGCTGAAGGATATACGTATAGTTAATTCATTTGAAAAGAAAATTAAAATTGCCAATACCATTCAAAAATTATCAGAATAAAACAATCGATGTGAAACGGAAACTTTGCCGTCTTGTTCTGACTTCAACCAAAAAAATTTAAATATACCAGGCATTTCTAACATTGAATCCTTCAAATATTAGTAACTGCTCGAATCTTAATATAAATAAGAATTAGAATGTTCTGCTAATATGAGGTATTCTCTGTTCTGTTTAATTCAAATAGGAATTAAAATGTTTATAAAAGAACTGTGTCGTCTCATTTATTTGTTATTCTGTTGCCGAAAAAATTGCAAAACGCCCGAAAATGTTTTTTTTTGGACTCATAGACGAGCGAAAGCGTATTTTCGTTACGTAAATTACTATTACCTTTGTTGTAAAAAGGTAATTTCCATGGTTGCCACTTCTATATTTCAACATGAACATAGAGTAACCTATTTCAATTTACGTGATTACATTTTGAATGAAATATCTTGAAATAAATTTCTGAATGTAAATCAACGATCGAAGAAAAAAATAGTATGTATAATTCGTGGGAAAGGCATATTTTCAAACTCCTGTCCTATGGGAATTGCGTTGATACGGCATATAAGAGGATGAGTAATGTAAGTAATGATATCACCTAATTATGAAGTATAAAAATGGTATAGTGTGTAGAACACCGTGCAAAACAATGAATTATCGACTATCTAAAATACATATGTCGTCTGATAAGAGCGATAAGCAGCAGATAACTCATATATTCCTTCATTTAAATTCATGGGAATACAATTAATAGAATTCAATCATTCAGAATTGACAAAATGATAAAAGATTTTCCCTCAATTGAATATTGTTTTGCAAACTCAATAAAACCGATCGTTCAGTAAACCTTAGCTCATACACTTATTGAACTCTTAGACCGAACAAAGAGTTTTTTTTTATCCAGATCACCAAATGTAAAATATAATTCTAAAATAGCGTAATAATTGATATAACCTATAAATCTTGACTTAGCAGTAACGAACAGGAAACCCATAGATAATTAATAAGCATGAGAAGAAGTGTAAAAGGGGGTACGCTCAATATTACCACATACAACTTGCCAGACATTTAATATAGAAATGACTTTCCAAAAAGGACCATTACACATCGCAATTATAGAGGAGGAATACTGGTTTTGAACATTCCAAGCGACATATCTCAAATAAAAGCGAAATCGTCTGAACAAAGAAATTTAAAAGCTTACCTTAATAAAAATGATTTCCTAAACCCGTAACGTATAAAAGCGCGAGACGAATCAAAGATCAAATAAAATATGAAGTTACGTATTACGTTCAGGCGCAGATACAGAGGGGGGAAACTGAGGACCTCATTCTCCCAAAATCTCCCAAGACACCGAAAAATTGGCAATTTGGCTTGATCCGTACCATTTGGTCTATGAATATCAAGAAGTTACTCAGTCAAATCATGTAGACGTAACGATAACCATTCGTGGTACATAACATTAGTACTCCAGTTGTCTACATCATATAACTAATATGTCTAAAATATTGTTTTTAGACATCATACATAAAAACCAAATCCGCAATTCCCCAAAGTCCTCATTCAACGTTGACACTGGACCTCAGTCTGGGTTCGGCATTCATACCCTCTTGATCCATGTTCTATGAGATCTAAAACATATGTGAATGTTCACTACCTGATTCGACACACGTAAAAATCTACTAACTACCGGCTTTTCCGTTCCAACCTCGAATTTTTCCGACACTCATCGAATAAAATTTGATTTCGAGATATTCGATTGCCTTCCGATGGCACTTATCTTTCTTAAGAGACCAGGGTCGGGTTATATCATTTTACCGTAACTGAGTTGGCCAGGTAACTGTGAAACATTCTGTATGATCTCAAACAAGTCAGCTAAGCAAGTTGATGCTCCTTTATGGTCCAAGTGACATATGATAAAAAGTCAGGTTATCATCCGAATGTCATAACTTTGTGAACGTCAAAAAAAAGGTGTACGGTTTGAAGTCCACTCAGCTAGGAGATAAATATTTACGAATCAAAAAATGTAGAAGCAACGATTGAAATTGTACATTCAACAATATAATAGTACAGAGTTACACCCCTGAATAAATGATAAATCGAGATTTCAATATCAGTGAAAATCCAGGAAATGATAAGAGTACAATAGAAATGAATTTTTGTGATGAAACAAACTACAATAAATAAATTAATCTGGTTGATTTCATCAAGTTACAACAATGGATGAAATTATGCATGCCACAACTGAAGGCCCTGAAGCCATGCCGTGGGGCCTCAACACCACAAATCATGACACTTTCAAAGATATTAAAATGGATTCAAATTTTTTGATGTTGCTGGCTTCTCTTGTTTTTGCAGTATCTTGGGTTGTTTACATTGCTTACTATAACTCGAGAGTTTTTGGATATATCATTACAAAAATTGTCAATAGGTTGTTTATAAGTGAAGGCTATTTCAAGATTGGTATGTAAATATGTTTTCAATCAATCCATCTATTAACTTTACATTGTAGGTTCTTTTTCATTCAACGCATTGTCTGGTAAAATCATGTTCCGAGATGTTGTCTACATAACTTATGATTACACTGCTAGGGTACAAGATGGTTATTTAATTTTTCGATGGTGGAGGTCTTATATTCCTAAAGACGTCAGTGAAGGTATGTATATGAAAAAAATACTAAACAATAAAAATAATAACCTTTTCTGCAGATCTCTCACATTCAGATACAAGACTGTCGATAATGTTGATTGGTTTTGAGTTACATGTATACAATAGATGCGATGTATATTCGAAGTTGGAGGAAGTATTTGGTTTGAAAGAAGTTTTGGCCGAGCATAAGGTTTCTGAACACCTGAATGTGTAAGTATTTAAGTTGTATAAGCTAATAAATATCTCATTATTTGAGTTTCAGTTCGGAAAGTTTAAACGAGAATAGTTCTATAAGGAAGCAAAGACCAGAGGCTGCAATGGCACGAACTTGGAGAGATCTCATTCCCGTAATCAAGTGTGATATATCGTCTGTAAGTGAAATTATTGAACAAGATTTAGTGTACTACAAAGGCTCATAGTTTTCGAGACATAACTGATTATTAATGTTGAACTTAAACTATATATTGCAAATGGAAGATCATAATAAACATTAGAGTGAATATATTTTCAGAGTCGCTTAGTATTTGGAAACCGTTTGATACCGACAACACTCAGTATTTCATTTGAAGAATCACACTTTGTTTATTCAACGAAACCTGCTGTGTGTACATTAGACAAATTTATGCATTTTGTGAAATGTAAAGGAGAAAATGTTAAAGTTATGCTAGCTCCCAGCTTGAAATATACTGGTGAGTACTTTTTTTCATTCTTTCTCCACATACATTGAGTAATTTCTTCGTTTAGGCCTTACCGATCAACCTCCGAGATATATGGGAGAAGGTTTTGTACTTTTACAGTCAAACAACATGGAACTATACTTCTATATGGACGAACCAGGTCTTGTACCTGAAGAACCAGTACTTGTAACCCTACCAAATGGCGATGTAGTCGCTTCCAGTGCTCCAAAATGGGGAATAGACATCAAATGCGGAAAAAGTAAAAAGTTTGCACCGATAACCATGAATTCTGAACTTATAATATATGTTTTAGGCACAAACTTCAGCTATGGCCCCTGGGCAGATCGTCAAAGAGAACATTTGTTCAAATTCTTCTATCCACAAGATTACGTACCGATGGAAATAACCGAAACCCCAAAACCCGGAGATAAAAGGCAGATGGAATCATTCGATATCAGAATGTTGGTGCAGAACGATGCTACAATAGATGTTTTATTCACGAAAGATAAAGAAACCAACGCTGTGCACATCAACATCGGCGCTGGCAGTTATTTAGAGGTAGGATTGCTTGCTCCGTAAATCTTGTTCACAATTGACTATTATATGTTTTAAGGTGACCATACCATGGGTTACCAAACCGAGTGGTTATACGACAAGACTGAACGGCCAACTTCTACACGTAGAGGCCACCACTAGTTTACAGTTTAGGGATTTCATTAAGAGCGAAACGTTGGAATTTGGATTGGAATGCCATTACCCTCTGGTTTGGAATGATCATCAGTTGTGGAAAATAAATTTGACAGCTTGTAAGGCCACAATACATGTTATATTCAGTCATAAGTGGTTTTTCCAAGGTGAGTAGCTGGTAACATAACCTAAAATAATTTGACAGTTTGAAAACAAAATTCAACATTGGTTCGACAGTTTCAGTATGTGTTAAAAAGATTCAGTTTGTTTTTTAAACGCATTTAACTTATCAATGGATTGAAATCTACTTGCTCTGTATTGATTACAATGTTTTCGTAGATATGATAAACGACTGGGCCTCTAAACAAAGGCCTGACTTGATCCATTTCGTCCCTTATACATGGCGAATAGCCCTGAATTTGAAGCATTGTGAACTGTTAACTCTGGTCAATCAATATAACTGGATCGATTGCAGTTCAGTTGGCCAAAGGAGTCGGCTAGAGAACACTATGTTTGGATGCTGCGCCCATTTCTTACATTTATCCTTCGACTTGCCCTTCGACGAATACTTGCCAGAAACTATACCTTTAAATTTTGGCATACAGGTTTGAATGTTTAAACATGTTATACATTTTTTATTTATTTCGTAACTTATAGGGTGAGAGTATAGACTTGAGCCTCTTTATTCCGGAATATCATTCAAGCAGAAACAAAGTAACAGCTTTGCACAAACACTCAAAGCTGCTTTCGAAAGATGGCAGCACTACAAAGAAGACTGAACTGATACCAAAATGGAGGAACGTTTGTAAAGAAAGGTGAGGTTATGAAATCTACTTGATCAAATTTTGAACGAATTTTTTCAGTGAGGGCTGGATAGATTTCTGGTGGGTTCCTATAGGAGCCATAAACATCATGTACACTTTCCACCCTCAACCACCCTTGGGACCTCAACCCCAAGCAGATATATCTACTCCGGTTAAAGAAGAGATCCTCCTTTCTCCTATGCGATTTCCTCACCACAGAAAAAATCGTAAGAGGCCCCCAGATGGATTCGAAAAGTTCGATCCAACTACTTTGAAAGCAGATACTGTAAATGTGGAATTAGAGATTGGTCCTTCGGTTTTGAGACTGTACGGAACGGCTTTGAGAAATTTTATGAATTTTAAGGTAACTTGAGTTTGAATTCGTCGAATGTTGTTTTATTCATTTAATTTATAGGAGAACATATTCGGGGAAGATCAATCTTTTGCGGATATGCAACAGGGTAATAATCAAGATCAGGGGGGTGAGTTGAAACCGGATGATAGTTGTTATAACATGCCGTTAGAGTTGAGAGAAGATTTCGATAAGAGGGATTATAGGCCGTTGGAGGTTGACGTTTCTATTGTCATCCATGATATTCAGGCACATTTGCTCAAAGTAAGTAAGAGTTTTGGTAAAGTTTGTAAGAGAGAAATAGGTTATGTTTGTATCCTTGGAGTATGTAACACCAATAAAGACATTAAAAATGCTCAGTACTCTTAATTTGCTTAACTTCCCGAAACTTCATTGTGAGTTTCTATCAATGAAAAAGGTAAAAAAACTCTTAATAATTACTCTATATGCCGTTTCAGCATTGTACGGAAAAGGATCCTCCATGTCCTGTCATTCTAGTCGAAAGATTCGGCTTTGAAATGAAGAAACGATACGAACAAACAGAATTGCAGTTGTTATTGAGTCCTGCTGTACTCCTGGTTTCCGATAATGCCATCAGGAGTTCGAAAGACAGACATTTGAATCAGGGTAAAATTACTCTGTCCTCGATACAGGTGAGAACAAGTAGAATAGCCTACTACATCATGATCGTAGACTGGATGAACACAATGTATTACAGTTTTGTGCAAATTAATGAGAGCATAGTGATATTTTCCACTTATAGGTTATGTCACTCAGAAATAACCTAAAATTGATATTTGATATTGACGATTTTCAGGTTAGGGGTCACGCCATGTTCTCCGACGTTGGCAGATCGTTGGACCAAGACACTCTCGAATACGCATGGTTGGTAGAGGCGCATCTCGGCAAACTGACCGGAAAGCTGACAACGCCGCAACTTTGCACCCTAGCCGCTAGCATAGAAACCCTAGTCGTGCTAATACTTGATGAAGAAAACGAACTAATCCATCCCACCGAAGATGACTTCACTTCGGTTCCTGAACAAAGGAAAAAGAGCGTCATATCGACACAGCCTTTACAACAGGCCTTCCAGCAGTTCTACACCAACGTGATGGTTAAAAATCAACAGAATACGAACAATCCAGGCTCGCAGAACGTTAAATTTGGCAGCACCGATCGGAACTCTAAGAATAACCTGAAATCGGCCGCTGAGAAGAAAAGGAGTGAGGATATGGAGAAGAAAGGGAGTCTGACAAAGAAGGAGGGGGGGAATGATGTGGATAATGTTGTTAATCAAGATTGTCATAAGTTGAAATATAAGTTTACAAGGGTTGCGGTAGATGCTTTGGATATTTGGTTGGTGGAGAGTGGTACGGCTTTACAGTTGTGGGTAAGGAGAACTAATATATTATACCAAACTATATTATACTGTCAATAGTATTTTTTAATACATGAGTGTTGGAATGGAATTGCCTTCAGCAACGAGTATTAGACGATATTTTCTCTATTTCAGTCAAGAATTGTGAGAAATTTATTGGAATTCAATGAAAAATTCAGAGGTTTCCACAGGCCTAGGCCATATAAACCTGTGGTACGGAGAAACCCACCCTGAACTTTCTACGAACATTGCTACATAAATTCACTTCTTAAGCATAAATATCTTTCAAATTTGGAATGTTCAATATATTAACTTCACTCATCCTCCAGCACATTATCCTCCTCCTCTAGCTCGTCGTTTAAGATGTTATTATTGTCCATGTTATCACATGCTTGACCTGAGCAATTGCTGCATATGCTAGTGCAGTTTAGACCACTCCTTCTGCATTCACAATTACAAACGCATTCATCTTTGCAAGTACACATTATAAGGGACAGTAATTTCTGGGGGGCTGCAGGACGTGCTGTTGTAATTGGTGTCAGGTGGTCGCCAATCTTCTTCCAACCCCACTCGAGTGGATCCTTATCTTCATTCAGCCACTGTTGTACCTGGTGGTAGGTCCTAAATGAATGCTGTCTGGACGCTCCTGAAGTAATGCATGTATAGGCTGCGTTGCAATCGTTTTCAAGTAGGACTGGTAGCGGAGACAATCTAGATCTTCAGTGTTCTTGGCTCCAAACATTGTAAGTAGGAAGTAATTTCCTGCATCAGCCACTGCACTGGGGTCGGCTTTGGGGTTGTTGAAGACCAGAACTTTCCTATAAGGTGCAATTTTTCCCTTCTTATAGACAGCAGACACAGTGTCACATCCTGTGAAGGCGTATGTAACCAGAAGTACATCTTTCATATCCCAGATGCCTTGCTGAATGTCTGAAATAATGTACACTTTTTCCTGGTGATTTCCTTTTTAGGTGCGACCTTTTAAGTTTATTCCCTGAAGGTGTGTGGACAGTCAACAATACTAATAAGTCCGTGTCATCACCAATAACACACGTTTGAACATCTTTCTTTGCTTCATCAATAGTTGTAAAGACTATTAATAGGTCAGCATCACCCGATGCTTGAAGAACTGTGCAACCACATTATTGCAAGTGCGATGAAAGGACAGTTATTAGACTCCATCTTGTTTTTAGCACTAGCTAAAAATTCATTTTGATTTATGTTGACATGGATTGAGTCTTCTACTTTGACCACAATGTTGGAACATGATCTTCGTAGGTGTTCTTGATCCTTTGTGCTACTTCGTTTGTAACCATCAAAAACAACAGTCGCTTTTCCATAATGAGTTCATACGTAATCACTATATTGCTCGCAAATCTGTTTAAATGTAGCAGGCTGTTGCCAGACAACACGATGTAGGAGGTGGCCTCCTTCAATTATATAGGACACTTTCACTGGGTCATCGATGTTTGATGATTCTTTTGAATCTGAAACCAAAACCGTCATCATTGATGATTTTTTCCCCTTCCTCATCAAGCCAGATTCGTCAAACAGTGATGGAGGATATGCACAGAGTTCAAACTGAAAAATTTCCTCTAATCTCTCATCACTCCTTACTGTACACACCATCTGATGTAAGAGAGTGTTAGGATTTACACATACCATGTCGTTGTTAATTTTCACCGACTTCGTTATAGAGGCTAGAGACTTTGTGCTAAACAGCTTAGTTTTCAACCAATTTCCAAACAACTAAAAAACTACTAAATTTCCTACTTTTTCTCCCCCCTCCCCCAAACCCGACGCTCAAAATGGTGTAACTTTTTACCAAACAATAAGAGGGTTATATAGAACAATTCGAAGTTTGAATAAAACTTTTACTTTGGATGTCAAGGTTAGGCCTTTTTTTAGGTTAATAACACCGTACTATATGTATAGCTGGTGCGTTTAATAAATCATTTTTTTAAATATTCCCTACGCGACTCCATTCTCTTCATCTTCCAGATTGTATGTATTGATCTCTTTTGAATCTTCAGCACTCTGTCCAAGTTATGTGAGCTACCATAGAACATAATGCCATACCTCATCTTCGATTCCGATACTGCTTGGTAAATGGTTTTCATTGACATAGAGTCCAGGTATTTACTGAGTATTCTAAGTGAGTAGCAGATAGAACACAATTGAGCACAAAGGTTGGTGATGTGTTCACTCTTATCAAGAGTTTCCTCTAGTTTGAGACCCAGGAAATTACAACACCTAATCAGACTCAGCGAAGAGTTGCAAAGTCGAATATTTACTGGTGTTTGAAAACCTGAATGAGCTATTTTGAATGGCACTGTATTTGTTTTTTCAGCATGCATGCATAAACCATTTGCTTCAAACCATTCGCCTCCTTGCAGTAGGGTTGATTTCACCAGTTTACCCGTTTCTGGGAATGTCTTGGCCATGACTGTGAAGTTTGTGTCATCCGCATAATCCAACATTTTGATACTTGTTTCATCAAATATGGTATATAGATCATTTAAAAATATGATGAGACCTAAAATGCTTCCTTGTGGTACTCCTAGTTCTGTGAATTCTGCCTGCGATATTATTTGGTTCTCATTCTGAGAGATCATTACTCTTTTCTACGGTGGGTTAGGTACGATTTAAACCACTTCAGTTTTTTTCCATTATTCCATAGGCTTGTAATTTTTGTAAGATGAGGTCATGGGATAGGGTATCGCACATCAACCCAACCGTCGCATTTGAATCTTCCAGAGTGTCTAAGATTCCTGAGATAAACTCAAAGATTGCTGTTTGTGTGGACTTCCTTTGCCATATCCATGTTGTGAAGGTGTTTAAATTTTTTCTTGTACTAGGTATGATACAAGCTGAGTTGAAACAGTTACTGACGAGATATTGTTGATGATGGAGCTCGTGTTGAATGATTGTTTGGGCTATTACCATCATCGATGTTGATTCAGTCTTTCTCTCATAAGGGCTTGACTTGTCCGCTTTGAAATCCTATCTGCTCTATAACTTTGGACAGGAAGTTTCACTCTGAGACCTTTAGGAATTAGGTTTCGATCTTTTGCAAGATAATTTTCAAAAGGTTTTTTACTTTTCCTCCTTGATAAAGATAGAAGATGTCTATCGAAACGTCGGAAAACATTACATCCGCAATAGATGATGGTAATAGCCCAAACAATCATTCAACTTGAAACAGTTAGTTCTAATATTTTGGAGAATGTTGGTAGGAGACTTATTGGTCTATAACCCTGTGGGTTGTCTGGTTTTATCAATGTTTCCTTAAGCAGGTCTGAAATAACACCTTATTTTATGGAAAAATTTATCAGGAAAGTTAGGGGTTTCACTAGTTGTTCTGCGCAATGTTTTACTAATTTCATCAGGATTCTGTCACATCTGTAGTTGTTTTTATTCTTCAACATAGAGATGGTTTTCAATGTTTCTTTTTCCGAGCTTGTGCATAGTTTGAAGATGGTATTTGTTTTTGTTATATTGAATTTAGGTTGTGAGTTTTGATTGTTGCTTACTTTGCTTTTCGCCATTGATGAATAATAGGTATTGAATAAGTTCTCTAGTTTTTCCGGATTTCCTGGTATTTTAGTGTTTTCATTTCTGGTACCCTTGATTTTATTGACAATTTTCCAGAGAGATTTATTTCTTTTGTCTAATTTCAGTATTTCCTGTTTATACTTTTCGCTTTTTTCTTGTCGAAGAATGCTATCATACTCTCTTTTTGTTCTTTTGTAAAGCTTATTGAATGCAGTGTTGTTTAACTTGCAAGAATGTAGAGTGTCAAGTCTTGATTTACAGTTTTCCAGTTTCTCACTTCTTAATTTTGGCTGTTTGTGGGTCTTTCTTGAATTTTCCTTATGGAACATGAATAGTCCAATTCTGTCTTAACGATATATGTGAACTTTGTCCAAAGAATGTTGACTTCTTATTCTGGAATATTCTCCAATATATCCCAATCTGTATTTCTAAGTCTCTGTTTGAAATCTTGTATATTTTCCCAAGTCTTGATTCTTTTATGTGGCAGACTGTTTTCTTGTACTTGAAGATTTGTATTTAGAATTTGGGCTGAAATGTTGGTTGGCAGTGTTCTTCCTGCATAGTCTTCACGATTTGTAAGTATGTTGTGAATACATGTCTTACTGGTGGGAATTATCCTTGTTGATTCATTTATGGTCGATATTAAACCATATGAGTTCTCAAGTTTTTCCATGGTTGATTTAGTTTCACCGGGGGTAGAATAAATAGACAATAATGTTATATTTTTAAAATTTGATTTGATTTCCACTAACGATATTTCTATTATATAAACTTTTTTTTCAAGGTTTCACCTTTGAGGCTCTCCACCTGCAACTTACATGGAAAACAAGTGAATTCTGGCTTGAGCTGCATAGCCTTCAGCACGTCTGTGAGACAATTGATATGGCAACCGCAAAGATATAATCATAAGTAAATAGATATCGAGCATTCAAATCGATTAAATCCTAAATAAAAATTTCTTTCAGATCCGCTGAAGACCTATGGCTGGAAGTGGGCGCAGTAAACTTTGGCCCCATAATAGTAGAATCAGCGATATCTGGCACAGACGCTAAAGATCAGAACGCCTACGAGAAGCAACAAAAATTCTTGAGGATACATGACGAACGACAAAAGAAACTCTGGTTTCTCTGGCCTGAACTCAACAAATACCACGCCAGATGTGGATGTGTCGGTGGATGTTACTTCTTTGGAGAGAACAAGAACGGCCCGAGGTTTTTCAGACCAAGCAAAACTGATCTCGAAGATGGAATCAACGTTGCAGCCTTCAGGTTAGAAATATCTGCATCACACACTCTTATAAGAAACAAATTACGCTCTACAGAGAAATCCACCAGATTCAAGTTTAACCTGTCAGATTTGAAGAGCGGCCATCTTGGATTTTTTGTTTTGCGTATGCGCAGTGCTTCAATTTTGTGATCATTCGAAACAAAATTCACAATATATGCTGCATAATTAATTTTTTTGTATTTGTAGGATAAACGAACAAGGATGTTATCCAGGCTTTGGCCAAAGTATCCTACACTCAGGAATGTTGATATTCCGTACCACTCCGTATATTTACAACGAAATTTGTTTACAAGATATCGTTAAACGCAATCCGAAATTGGAAAGTACGGGTAGTTTCAAGAAATCTTTTGATAGTCCAAGGATGCCCCATTTCGAACGAGAACGTTCCGTAGATGCAGATAAGACTGAAAGTCCTTATACGTCCCTGGAACGAAAGACCAATAGGCGATTTTCTTCATCCTCAGTACGGTGAGGAAAAAATTGATCGATTGAATATTGGAAATTACTTAAAATTGTTACAGGAGTGCTATAATCAAAGAAGTACCTTACGCAAGACTCATAGAGACATGCCCGCCACTTCTAACAACTGCGAAGCTAGACAGTGATTCTAAATTGAATACTGAACGTGGAAAACTCTCAGTTGCTTCCGCTGAAGTTGATCTACCTCCTAAGAACAGCATATCCGATTCCAAGCTAGCCGTAGACTATTTCAATTCACCGAAACCAGAAAGTTTCGAACCTCAGATTAACAGCGTAAGTGAAAATTCAGAAAATCTAAGATGTACATTAAATCATAGACTTATCGTTGTTGATAACTTTTCTTGTGTTTTTTCCTCACCGATTTCTACGCTTGTGATAATTATTACATTTCTTCTTGGGTAGGGTCCTGGAAGTGACGTTTCTGCCTCCAGTCCAGGCGCGAACGTATCCCTTAACGAATCTGAATCCCAACAATCGATAGGGACAAGGCACAGCTCGGAAGAGCGTCTTCAGAAGGAAGTGCAACGTACTACATCGATGTCCAGTGAGAATCATTCGGAGGCTTTCTTTTCAGCCGACGAAGATCTCCATATTAACTCGAGAAGTTCTAGTTTGAGGAACTCGATTCTTAGCACCGGTGGAATACTGATGAGGCAAGAGAAGCAGCCTATTTTAGCTGCCACGCAAAGGTCAGTTTAAAGAGTTTTGTGGAATAAAAATATTGTATTTAATTGCTATTTTTTATTCAGTGGGAAGAAAAAGTTTTCTAGTGAACTCAGTATAGTGACTGATAGATCTGCAATGCAGAGAAACGGGGTGGTTTTGCAAGCGCCTGGTTCAGCCCCAGAGACTACAAGAACTCGTTTGTCTTCCCACAGAAGCGACCACGAAATTCACACACCAGAGCATAGAAGTTTCACGCTCAACAGATTGGTGAGTTTTCTTGGACGGAATATCTTAATTCATGGAGTGTTTACTTTTATTTCTGTAAATATTCACCTTCCAGAGCGAAGGTATTCATCGATCGTCAGCAGTTCAAGGTCTAGCCACCCCCTATCGAAATCCCAGCAACCGTTCAGTAAGTCCTCGCTTATGGCCCCAAACAAGCATAACCTCACAACCCGACTCTGACATCATAAATCCAGAGCTGGACGCAAGATCATCCAGTTCAGGTAAGATATCTACATATATAAGTGCTTTTAAGTTTCATAGCGAAGCTTAATGGGGGCTTTTGGCTTTCAGGTTCTCGCTCTTCAGATAGATTGAGTAATAATTCTTTTGTCTCAGCGCAAGGCAGTCAAGAAGATTTCACATTAATCGATTTACACAGACAAGTCAATAGACCGATAGTAGATTCATCGATGCTGATGTCGAGCTATGTTACACATCTTAGTCAATTGAAATGCTCCAACTGGAATGATAGTGCACACGAGGGGCCTATCGATCAATTTTCTCTGTCTCTCTTCGAAAGGATCGATGACAAGTTGATTTATTCCGGTAAGTGATGTAGGAATGATTTGGAAGGTCAAGCCTTCTTATAGTTTATTGTTAATATAAAAATGAATCGCAAAATGTGTTGGTAAGCGCATAATTCAACAACGCCTGGACCAATTTGGCCAAATCTTTTTTTAAAATGTTCGTTGAAGTTCAAGGATGGTTTTTACGGCGAGAAAAATTAGAATTATTGCTGGAAAAACCTTAAAAATAGCCCTTTTCTCACTGTTGTCTAAGCAATGTAGGTGTTTTCCTAACGTCAAAGATCATATCTATCAAAACAATGTGCGTGTGTGCGTTGGAGCACAGAATACATAGTTGGAGGAGTTTAATGTCGCGTTCCGAAACTCGCGTTTCTTTTGTATTAGTTTCGGCACGCGAGATAAAATGCATCAGTTTCCACGTCATTACATCAGTCAAACAAAAAAAAAAGTTGTCTGTTACCTAATCTACTGAGTTTGCTTTTGTCAACTGATACACGAAACAAATTCGTATATCGTGTTTCGTGCAGAGTGTTTAGTTAGTTAGTGTTTGTTTAGTTCGTGATTAGTGAAAAAATAATTTATATTTGATATGCCTCCTATAAATATTTTGTATCAAATACGGAATAGAATGGGAAATCCAAATATACAAATCAGTGAAGAAATTTACAATGAAGCATTGATTTCAATTGAGGACATGTGTGATAATGTCAAACAAACTATTAATTCAATTAGGCCTGACCGCGAATCGACCAATGCATGATGCTTTTAACAAGAGTTGCATCGAGAAAATCTGTATGATCTCAACGCTTTGAAAGAATTAATTTAAACAAATCTTCCACTGTTAAATGAACAACAGAAGTATGTATTTGAAACTCTTATGAAAGTAAAAAATG
The DNA here is from genome assembly GCA_030674115.1 of Micraspis discolor. Classification (NCBI taxonomy): domain Eukaryota; kingdom Metazoa; phylum Arthropoda; class Insecta; order Coleoptera; family Coccinellidae; genus Micraspis; species Micraspis discolor. The sequence goes on from JARTUT010001743.1 coordinate 4,433,825, forward strand.
ATTAAACTGGAGTGATTTACTTCTTAGATGCACCTGGTGGTACAGGAAAAACTTTTTTGATTTCATTAATATTAGCAACAATTCGCTCACAAAATAAAATTGCACTTGCACTCGCTTCATCGGGAATCGCAGCAACTTTGCTTGAAGGTGGTCGAACAGCCCATTCAGCACTAAAATTGCCATTAAATATGCAAAGCAATGAAACTCCAACCTGCAACGTTTTGAAGAACTCTGCAATGGCAAAGGTTTTGCAGCAATGTAAATTGATTGTTTGGGATGAATGCACGATGGCACATAAAAAGTCTTTGGAGGCTTTAGACAGAACCTTAAAAGATTTACGGAGCAATAATAACCGATTTGGTGGTTCAATGATTTTATTAGCAGGAGATTTTCGTTAAACATTGCCAGTGATTCCACGATCAATGCCAGCTGATGAACTCAATGCATGCCTAAAGTCCTCCAATTTGTGGAAACATATCAAAGTACTTCATTTAAGCAAGAATATGCTTGTCGAGTTGCAAAATGACCAATCTGGAAACATATTCTCTAAACAACTCATTGACATTGGTAATGGCAAATTTCCTATAGACATGTTGACTGGCTGCATTAACTTTCCTCAAAGTTTTTGTCAGTTAATTCGATCAAAAGATGAACTTATTCAGAAGGTGTTTCCAGATGTTTCTCAAAATTACAGAAACCATGATTGGTTGAGCGAACGAGCTATACTGGCTGCAAAAAACATGGATGTAAATGAATTAAATTTCTAAATTCAAGAACAAACTACAGGCGAATTGAGGATATATAAATCAGTTGATTCGGCTACTAATCAAGATGATGTAGTCAACTATCCACCGGAATTTTTAAACTCGCTGGATTTGCCAGGATTGCCACCTCACAATCTTCAATTAAAGGTTGGATCGGTGGTTATAATGTTGCGAAATATCAACCAACCGCGTCTTTGCAACGGTACACGGTTAGCGATAAAAAAATTACTAAACAATGTGATAGAAGCAACTATACTCAAAGGAAAGTATAAAGGAGAAGATGTTCTCATACCGCGCATCCCAATGATTCCGACTGATGTGCCATTTGAGTTTAAACGACTGCAGTTTCCAGTGCGGCTTGCTTTTGCTATGATTATAAACAAGTCCCAGGGGCAATCATTAAGTGTTTGTGGTATTAATCTAGAAAACCCATGTTTCTCACATGTTCAATTGTATGTTGCCTGTTCCTGTGTTGGAAAACCATCAGATTTGTTTATCTATGCGCTAGATAATCAAACAAAAAACATCGTATACTACAAAGCACTACAATGATAATAATAATAATTATGATTCACATGATTAACAATAAAGCGATTACTTACTTTTAAATTCTTATATATGTTTTATTTAATTATTTTTTATTCACAACACCCTATCACCAGGGTGACGGTTCTGTTCAGGAGAATTTTTTAAAATACGTAGGCACAAAAACTGCCACATTACAAATCTTTTCGACAGGACGAAGTCTGTCGGGTCAGCTTTGTTAATAAATAACAATAGCGTGTGTTAAAAAAAATAACACTTTTAATTGTGATGGTATAGCAGGTGTAGTGGATGATTTAAGCTTAAAGTCATGAGAAATTAATAGAGAATTACTTGCATATAACTAATTCGACATGAAACCATCAAGAGATATATCCAACGGATCCAATAGACTTGCTGCATTATATTATATTGAGTTGAAGTTATCAGAAATTGAATGAGAATAATTATAATAACTTGTTTGAGGTGAAACCGGTTTGGAACCATCAAGCGATACATCCAACAGTTATTACACAGTAGAGATGCAGTAAATTCCACAAGTCAGTCAGTCAAGCTTCTATCAAACTCCTAATTTGTTTTCCAAAGTGACAGTTGAATAAAAATTAAAGGATACAGGGCTCTGTTGTGGCTGATCAATTCTGGAATTTTTTGCGGAATCTGGTGACTTCATTACCTTTATCACTATTCTTTATTTTAGGAGGTCGATTTGTACCACGCATGGAAACAGTGATGGATGGTATGACATCGATGAAAATGGTGACCAGGTGCGATTCAAGTGCTGGAATCAAAACACCAACAAGTCCTTTTATTTATTCGTGGGAGCAGGAGGAGTTAGATAAAGAATTGGAAGAAGTTCAAGGAGAAGAAATCATGGGTTGCCACACCCAAGGAGGCTGTCGAACCACTATTATAGTGAAATTGAAAGGAGATCTAGATGTGATGGTCAGCCCATTGCTTCTAGAATCATTACAGCGGTAATTAAACAGTTTTCTCTTATTCGAAATGGCTTATTGGATTTTATTTATTCATCATTCCGCTTGTTTTAAATTGACTTAATTATAGATTTGTGGATTCCTTGACCTCCACACTATCTGGTCTACATCCGTTGACTGTTATAAACCATCTACATACTTCATGCGTGAGTCAGGTAATGTCAGCGAATCTTCTACAAACTACAGCTAATGTGAGGAAAATATGTCAATCTACAATTGGCCTAAACGAAAACAACGATTCAAAGAACCTTGGAAGTTACGAAGAAACTATCAAGACGCAATTGCAAGCTGCTATATTTCTACCGAAGGTATGATGACTTATTACGACTTTCAATAATTGTTTGTTGAAAAATTGGAACGAAAATCTTTGTATAAAATTCAATTTCGATTTGTGGTAAACTTTTCTCATTAAAGATAACATCCTCTCTTTAGCATTTCATAAAAACGTTCCACAAGCACTTATTCAAGCTTCTGCTATTGATAAACTTCAAAAATTCGTTGACATTTGACGTTTTAGGTTAATGTAACTTTCCTCCAAGTTTCAATTGTTGAAGAAATCATATCGTTCTCTGCTTTGGATAACGTCAAAGACCTTACTTGTGTTTCCCTTCTTTCTGTATGTTTCGACAATATAGTAATGAAGCTACATTGTGACAAACAGGTGAGTGTAGTTATAAATATTGCAGGATCTCGATTTTTCATCCAATCGTTTCAGGCGAAAGAAGTTCTGCAGAAATTCCATCGTCCAGCTGTTGTACAAACAGGTAGCAAGAAAGGAGCTAACCGAGCAAGGATTTTACTAGGTCTCCAAACATATACTAACGCAGATATAATAAAAGGGGAGCCTGTTTTTATCGAATGTTGCAAAAAGCTCCAGAAACAATTGGTGTTCTGTTTGAACATCGGAAAAGTACATGGGCAGTTGCGGAGATTGAAAAATGAAAGCAGCATTTTAGATGATGCTGTTATAACTGCAATACCCATCTATAAATCAAAAGTTTTGTTTACACCTGCCAAAATGAGGCCCCTGCACAGGGGAATCGAGTATTACTTACAACCTTCGAGCTCTGAGGGTCTGGTGAGTTGAATAGCTTTTTGTTTTAAAAATAAGCCCTTACGTTACTGATTTTAGGGTATACAGCAAGAAGACCACAACGCTGAGGATAAATTAGGCTTTATTATGTTCGAATGTGGTCTGGAAGGTATCAACTTGAAGGTAATCCATTTCAAACCATAAAAAAACAAAAAACAAACAAATTTTCTTTTAGATCGTGAAAAAATCGCAATTTGAAGAATCGGAAGAAGACAAAAACGCGAAGAAGACAAAAACTGTTGTTACAAACCCAGAACCGGAAAGAGGAAATGCTGATGCAGACCCTACCATTGAAGAAAAAAATACAGCTCCAAGATCCAGCTCGGCAACACCTAAAAATGGAGAAAGGACAAGTAACATTCAACGTCCTGCTACACCTAAAATACATAATGAAAAACTCGAAAAAAGAAACAAAGATAAAGAAAGGAATACCCAAACTGAATCTACAGCTATCCTAGAAAATAACAAAGATACCGAAGATAAAGACTTGGGAAACGTATCTTCATGCGTCATCGAGCTGAAAGTTGTATGGTTCAATTTCGCTGCTCCACCCAGGGCTCCAATCACAAGGAAAATAGATTACACCAGGTAATTATAGGTTCTTTTGTACTCTTTGATACATTTCCTCATATTTTGTAGGTTGGATTGGAACCTCTTGAGTACAGCATCTCCAGCTATAAATGCTTGGATGAATCCCAGTAACCGGCTTGCAATTCGTGTGGTACACATGGTGAGAACTACTTTTAGAAGATCGACAGCCACTGTGGCTTGCCTCATGGCTGAAGCTTTGGATATTCAGAGAGTTCACACTCTTCCAAAGGTATGTATGCTTGATGTGGGCGGGGCTATGTAAACCACGCCTACTTAGGGAGGTTCTTCGAGAAGCACCGCCCTCCAAGTAGAAAACACACTTCTGTTTGACATCATTTTTGAAATTTCCACATACACTTACGTTCTTGCAACTTCTTGTTGAAGTGTCAAGATGCGAAATAAGATAATTTATGGAGCATTTTCTGGTTTTTCTTAGAGTCGCTATGGCAAGCTGACGCCGTTATCCCAGACGTTGCAGAACGATCCTAACCTCCAATTATGTTCGATACTAGAGAGATATTACTTGGAAATCGGTGCTAACGTCATTGAAAATAACTTGAAAGAGAGCGAGATGCCCCAGTTGTTCACGTTAAGGCAAGGTATTGTTGTTTTGAGCAGACAGTGGAAAAATATATTGTACACTCCACTGCTGGGGCAGCACACAACAAAATCTAGGGTGAAACCGTTGACGATTTCAATTGCAATGCCTGAAGTCACCGAGGTGAGTACGTTTAGGTGTTTTGTGATGAGTCTAGTTGTATTGGATTCATTTTGTTTGTCTATTGAATACTACCTTCTTCAAATTATTTATACCTTTTGGAATCATTTTTGATGGGGTGGAGTTCCTAGTCATTATAAATTTTAAAATAGAAGGATTTTTTGAAAGAAGTCCTATATCGTTTAATAATTGGTCATCACGCCAATGCTATGTGCACAAAGGTGTTTTCCAACTATAACACATCGAGAAGTACTATCTGGAGTTTCTCTTTTGGATTAATGACATATACAGGGTGAGTATTTGACCACTGCGTTAATTTTAACCATATGTTCTTGAGATCAAAAGAAAAACTTTCTTCCCAGTTTAGGTTGAATGAAAATTACCTTCCACAGCATCCACTATTGAATCTGAATTCTTTAAAAACATTATTTTCCCTCTAAGAGATGATTCACTCACTCATGTTTCATCAGATGATTATATCGGTTTAATCCTGTCAACTTCAAATATACAAGAATGGTGCAATTTAGGAAAAAAGATGTATCGCCCTTTCGTGCAGTTCCATTATTTAAGTAAACTCGGGCGCCAGACTATTTGCTTCTGATAGGCAAACGAAATGACTTAGGCATAAAATTGGGTTAGGTATACCAATGAATCAGGCAGAGAATGGATCAGGCAGTCGCTCAACAGAAAATTACTCATGCATGAAAGTCGAACACGGCCGTGAGATAAGGATGAAAATGACTAAGGCCGTGTAAAAAAAATGATGAGAATTTCTCAAGGTTAAAGCGAGGGGGCTAAAACCAGAGCCTCACTCAGCGGGGTGGCGGGGGGTTTTGGTTCCCTGGAGCACGGTTCCGCACGGCGCAACTAGTGTCCGTGCGCAACAGAATCCCTCGAAAAGAACTGCCAAGACCCAGCCCAAATCGGAGTGACCGGCGGTATGGTGTGCGCATGCGCAAACCACCGCGCGTCCATCCGCGATGACGACAGGGCTGAGGTCGAACCAAGTGCCTGCCGCACAGCAGCCCACACTACGGAAAACTTCGATCTAAGCACGATTGAGCTTGCTCATCTCGCACATCAACGTCAGCTCCGAGAGATGGACAGCAGGAGTCCGCCGAGGTAAAACTGCCCACAACCTAGGGACGATTGAGCTTGCTCATCTCGGCACCCAGATATCGGATCCGCAATACCGGCTAGAGGACCCAGCCGACACCCGTGACGAACCCGTGCCTCTAAGGGGTCGGGTCGACAAACGACAACAGGGGGGGGGGCACAACACGAACCTCACCGCGCAGCAGCCCACGCCAGGGGAAACTTCGGTCTAAGCACGATTGAGCTTGCTCATCTCGTACCTCAACGTCAGCTCCGAGAGATGGACAGCAGGAATCCGCCGAGGTAAAACGGCCCACAATCTTGGGACGATTGAGTTTCCTCATATCGGCACCCATATGTCAGATCCGCAATACCGGCTAAAGGACTCATGAAGGACGTGATGCCCTGAACGCCCTCCTGCAGCCGTCGTTCGGTCTCAACGATCGAACCTCACACTCACCTCCTGGAATCTCGTCCTCCACAAGTGGATCTCCGGTCCCCACTCTATACCCCTTTCCTATCTTGGTGTGTTTGCCTATCACTGAACTCACTACCAGCAATAACAACACTGGCTGGACCTAAACGGTGGAAGGTTTTCTGCTTCGCGTCGCGCCGAACGAGGAACTCCCGTTCCCGGCGCCTATAAGTACCGTTCTCGTCCTCCCCACCAACATGCGCCGTGTGCGCTGTAGATCGAGGTGGGAACGACCGGTCGGTCTCCCCACTGTTCAGCGTGATCTCGCTGGACTCGATCGAGGTCAACAGGTCTACGCCACGTAAACAAAACTACTTCGTTACAAAGATGACGAATGATTTCATCTGCAAAAAAGAATAATAATTCTAGGAAAAACAAGATACGGACCTTTAGTTCAAGTGATATTTGTTTTTCTTGCAATTTAACCAATCTGTACAGTAGTAGTGAGAAACCCACAAGAAATGAAATAAATCTATTGATGCCAAAACATGCATGATTTATATTGTCTTTCAATATTACAGGTGAAAATGCAATTTTTTAATGAAATTTCAACACCCATCAACCATCTTTTGAACGGGGCCGAATTTGGAAAAAAGGTATAGGAAGAAAATGTTCATTTTGACGTCAAGAATCTGTGGTTAAAATTAACGCATGGGATAAAGACTGAACCTGTATAAGTAAACGGTTTAAATGTTGCTTCTTAGAATGAATTTTCCATTCTAAATTTATACTATTGTCGAAATACAGAGATAATCTGGGTGAAACTCTATGCTTGCAGTTTACACAATTTTTATATTCTTGATTCCTGCAAAGATCAGTATAATATAGTCCAAGTGATTCAAGATGGCGGCCTGTAGACTCATTGAACGATCGATAGATAATAGATAATACCAAGTATTAAATCACTTATCAGCATTCCAGTATTTTGAAAATTGTTTATTTCTCTTCCATTTAATGTGTCTTGTTTCGTTCAAAACCTTCCCGAAAGAACATAAAAAATAAGTTATAAAGTCAATGTAGAGTTAACTTCCATTAAAATTGTTATTTTCAGAATGTGCGTTAATTTTTTTGCGCAATATATTTCAGGATATATAACGTTTTCATACTTAACGGTATAAATAATTTGAAATGAGATTCAATATGTTTTGTCTGAAAAAAGGTAGCCCCAAGTATGATATCTCTAGATTCTTTTCTTGTACAGGTGAAGCCAGAAATCCAAATGGACATGATATCAGAGACCAGTAAGAAGTTATCATATTTAATCATTCATTTTCAAGTAGTTGAATGTCGATCGAAACAAAGAAGGATCTCGTTCCATGTTCTCCACACATACACCTGTTTATTTTTTTCTATGCTGACTAACATGCTTCGTCTACCTTTTTGTGGCCTATATATCTTATGTTTGCGATGTGTGTTTATGGTTGTTCGAGCTCTCGAACGGCCGTATCCTCATTATCTTTTTGTTTTTATGCCTATTATATATGTTTTCGCTTCTTTTTTCGGTACTGGTCATTTTTCACTGACAATGCAAACGCAGGAGGTGACACTTACCGATGGGGAGGCCAGTGCTAATGAAGAACACGAAATTACCGACGAAAATGCACGCTTGTTACGCATTGACTTTACTGGGATGGGTAGGTTATTTGACGTGTCGTCACATTTCGAAGTAGGTCGATTTTTAGGTTAGGTTGTCACTCGATAGGGCAGTCCAATGGAACTTACTTATCATTGCATGAACAACTCTATACATTCATCATTCAGGTGTTTGAAGTATATTTGTAAAAATTTGCTTCGCTTAATGAAAGCTTAAAATCAACATTTTGCTGTACATTTCATAGAAATGTGTGAGAAGTGAGAATGTGTCAATCGGAACCAGCAGCTGAACATAATCGCCTTACTGGACTGCCCTAAAGATAGGTTCTCTGATTTATTAATCGTACTAACTAGACGAATGCTGATTCATTCATTTAAATGCTTTCTTTTTCGACTAACTATGGTGTGAACATAGACATATTAAGAGATAGACCTAGCATTTCATTCATAAAACTGTTGAAATTAATAGCCAACGTTGAATTATTTCACCATGTGTCAGAAAAGAACAGGAATATGTGCTTTCTAGCACTTTGGCAACGCTGCATAATGAAGTCGTCAAATACTCAGTGGCGTACTGATTTAATGGTTTCGTTTAATTTTTGAGGAACCTCCAATTTAGAAATATTTGAGATTATGATAGAAAACCTGTAGAATTACGAACTGTAAATCCAGTATAATCGATTTTAGGTAAATGATGCAACACAAATTGTGTCACTACGATATTAAAATAGATTTATACGATAATAGAGGGTATTTCTTTCTATATTTCGAAAGATTTATTGAAAAGTGTAGATATTGTAATATTGAACTATAATACCTGCAAGTACGATTATACTCGATATCTTTTGTAGGTAGTCACAGGAGTGAAACTGCTAAGTCTGTTAAATTTTACCGAGTAGCAGTTTTATCTGCGGTAATAGGACATTAATAGAATGCTATGAAAATAATAACCCTGGTTTGACCAGAGCATAAAATCGTGTGAAACTTGTTTCATCAAATTTGGGTAAAAGTTGGTTTAATGAAACAAACTTTCAATGTTTAAATTTATTCATAACATAAATTCATAACAAAACCACTCAAAATGATATTTATGCATCTAAAACATAGACTCAACATTGATCACTCATTGCAAAACAAAATTGTTTTAGTGTTTATCGACCTAGTCCTGAATTTCTTCGAAACATCTTCTAATTTTCTGGTTTCATGATTGAGCCTTATACAGGGTGCTCGGCACATGGACCGTCAAATTTTTTTGGGGCGTTGGTAGGGTCATTTGCTACCTTTTCAGTCTTGGAACCTGGGTCCTTAGTTTTACGGTTACGGAGGTATGATTTTTTTATTAGGTTTTTCTAAATTACCCTAAATGTACCCTTCAAAGCCCCATAACTTTTTTTGCGTGTGATTTAAAATGCATTTTTTTTATTGTATTAAGTCTACATGAGTGTGTGTTTAAAAAAAAACGTATTTATTGTTACAGATAACACCACAAAATTAACACGTGGGCCTTTTATTAAAAAAAAAATTATGAAAGTATGAAAACATCTCCACTCCTATTGAAATTTAAAAAAAAGTTACAGCTATTTCAAACTTAGTTTTATATTAAAATGTTCTTTGGTTTATAACGTTGCTAACCATATGCTATTAGGTGTACAAATAAGTTTCCGCGGTTTTTTATAAAAAATTATGAATTTATTGTAAAGGAAAAGTATATTACGTTTTATTCAAAGTATTTTCCATCATTTGCCACTACTTTTCCCCATCTTTCTGGCAACATTCGGATACCCCGTCGAAAAAACTCCTCATCTTTTGACGCTATCCACAAATCTACCCAATTTTTGGTGTCTTCATATGATGTGAAGCGCTGCTCAGACAGACCATGTACCAGCGACCGGAACAGATGATAATCAGAAGGGGCTAAGTCTGGTGAATACGGCGGGTGGGGTAAAACTTCCCAGTTGAGTGTTTCCAAGTATGTTTTTACCGACGCCGCAACATGTGGACGAGCATTATCGTGTAAAAGAATAATTTTTTCGTGTCTGGAGTAGTAATGGGCGCGTTTTTCCTTAAGTGCCCGACTCAATCTCATCAATTGTGTTCGGTAGAGAGCTCCAGTAATGGCTTCGCTTGGTTTCAGCAATTCATAATACTCGACACCAAGCTGATCCCACCAAATACACAGCATGAGTTTTTTTGCATGAATATTCGGCTTAGCTGTCGATGTTGATGGTTCGCCGGGCTTAACCCATGACTTTCTCCTCTTTGGATTATCGTAGTGAATCCATTTTTCGTCACCAGTGACTATACGATGCAAAAAACTCTTTTTTTTTATTCCTGGCAAGCAGCATTTCACTCAGGCATAATCGGCGTTCAACGTCTCTCGGCTTTAGTTCATATGGAACCCAATTTCCTTGTTTTTGAATCATTCCTAACGATTTTAAACGATGTGAAATTGCTTGTTGAGTCACTTGTAGAGTAAGTGCAAGTTCTTTTGCGTTTGGGACGAATCTTCCTCCAATAGTGCTTCTAATTCCATGTCTTCGTACACTTTCGGCCTTCCACTGCGTTCTTTGTCTTTAACGTCAAACTCACCGTTCTTAAACTTTTGAAACCATTCCTGACAACTTCTCTCACTTAAAGCAGCTTCACCATATGCTTCTAGAAGCAATCGATGCGCCTCAGCTGCAGATTTTTTCACATTAAAGAAGTAAATCAGAAGTTCCCGTAAATGATGCTTATTCGGAATAAAACTTGACATTTTTGCACGAAAAAAATTACGTGATGCTGATACGGAATCACTAGTACTTTAAGGTTATGGTGTTGCCAGATGACTAAACTTGGGATATTACGTTTTACATCTGACAATTTCTCCATAACCTTCTGGTGGGGCCATCTTTTGACAAACCGCGGAAACTTATTTGTACACCTAATATTTACGTAAGTCAATAAAAAAAATAATACTGCAAATAAGGTTTTAGTCAGAAGAGTGAAGAAAGTCGCACCAAAATAAAAGTACGGATTTCGACACAACACAGCGAGCAAGAATTATTATTACTATTTCTGTCCTTAGGTTGGATCGGGTTAGTCGCCGCTGACTTGACCCTACCGTTATTCTAGTTTTAACTGTCTCTGCTGTTGGAAGTGTCTGTGCCGCTTTGTTCAGTTTTTTAAATTTGTATTTTTTTGTTTTTGTTACTTTATCGACTTTTTGCTACTGTTGTTTTAATTTTGGTTGTTGATATGCCTAATTTCACCAACGCTGAGTATGCTGATATGGTGATGGCATATGGCAAGGCCGATGGTGTTGCTCGTGCAGCTCAAAGGATTTATCAAGCCAAATTTCCTGATCGAAGATTACGCCACCACGAAACATTCTCGACGACTTATCGACGATTAAGAGAGACTGGAAACTCAAAGAGCAACGACACGAATGCTTGTAGTAGGATCTTCTTCAAAGGCTTGAAGTATTTGATCGTCAACTGCTACATGGTGTTGCCTCACATTGACCCGAGGCTCTTGAAAATTTAAGTTTCCAGTCTCTCTTAATCGTCGATAAGTTGTCGAGAATGTTTCGTGGTGGGGTAATCTTCGATCAGGAAATTTGGCTTGATAAATCCTTTGAGCTGCACGAGCAACACCATCGGCCTTGCCATATGCCATCACCATATCAGCATACTCAGCGTTGGTGAAATTAGGCATATCAACAACCAAAATTAAAACAACAGTAAAAAATACAAATTCAAAAAACTGAACAACGCGGCACAGACACTTCCAACAGCAGAGACAGTTAAATCTCGAATGACGGTAGGGTCAAGTCAGCGGCGACTAACCCAATCCAACCTAAGGACAGAAATAATAATAATAATTCACACGCGTCTAAAACGGGCAGGTAAAATTTCCTTGCTCGCTGTGTTGTGTCGAAATCCGTACTTTTATTTAGGTGCGACTTTCTTCACTCTTCTGACTAAAACCTTATTTGCAGTATTATTTTTTTTATTGACTTATGTAAATAGCATATGGTTAGCAACGTTATAAACCAAAGAACATTTTAAAATAAAACTAAGTTTTTAATAGCTGTAACTTTTTTTTAAATTTCAATAGGAGTGGAGATGTTTTCATACTGTCATATTTTTTTTTTTTTTAAAGACCCACGTGTTAATTTTGTGGTGTTATCTGTAACAATAAATACGATTTTTTTAACACACACTCATGTAGATTTAATACAATAAAAAAAATGCATGTAAAAGCACACGCAAAAAAAGTTATGGGGCTTCGAAGGGTACATTTTGGGTAATTTAGAAAAACCTAATAAAAAAATCATACCTCCGTAACCGTAATACTAAGGACCCAGGTTCCAAGACTGAAAAGGTAGCAAATGACCTTACCAACGCCCCAAAAAAATTTGACGGTCCATGTGCCGAACACCCTGTATATAAAACTTGTTTTCATTGCCTCTGAACAATATCATCCCTATTGGAGAACTCTTCATTTTTGAACATCCTGTACTAGATTGACTTTAATATTTTTGCTCAGATTTATCCACGCAAAAAGATCACATAGGAATGACCACGTCGCCAAGATCTTCAGGATACTTTGAGGGTACAGCCCTCAACCCACAGATTGCGGTGGTTCCAAGGGGTGTGGAGAGCATGCTCACTTCTCCCTCTCCTCCTGGTAAGAAGAAACATCGCGATTTATCTTGTCGCTTTATATGTTCTTAACAAAAAAAAATTGGGGGTTAATTGTGTCTAACATTTTTAGTCCTGCATAAGAAAAGAAAGAAGAGCTTGCCTCAGGTACCTCCTCCTAATAGTAGTCGAGCAAGTGTCGTTCTACCCTTACTTAACAATGGGTATCCCTTTGTCCAGAAAAGAAACGACGATACTATAGGTATAACAATGGCTTCCTATTCACTAACAACCGATAATCATCGATTGAAAGCAACATGTGATACATGAACATTTGTTTTAGGTTATGGGGCTCTCAGAGAGGATAGAACCATCCTCAATATGGGATCTGATCCCAGCGAAGTAAATTCAGGGTCTAGTCCGGAAATGCCATCAAGCCCATTGCATCGAACCCTGGGGAACACCAACTTCTCTGAAGATATGTATAGTTGGATGGCTAAGCAAGACACGACGAATAACACAGGCAAAGCGGCCTTAGAAGGTGAATTAGTTATATATATTTTTTATAAAACCAAATAACATCCTGTTTTAATGTATTTTTTAAATAATCTCCACAGGTTGTTTGGAATCGAAGATCAACACTCTCCAAACGGATTCATCTGGAGAACCTGACACCCTTCCAAGGGAAAATTTGCAAGTCCCTGAGGTGTCTCTTGCTCCTATACAGGATTCCGGGAGACTTCTAGATGCTAATCAGATTTTCCAACCTATACTCTCAGTTTTGGGAGTCATCCCTCAACAACTTAGGTTCACAACGGTGTCTGAATCCTGTGAGTAACATCGATTATTAAATGCAGTTCGCAGTTTTTTTAATTCAACATTTAGTCTTCCTAAGGTGTTGTAAGGATAATTAGATTAGGTTCGCCCAAAAAAAGTTAACAATCAGTAAAAGAACTAGAATGAAACTTCATGCAAGTACTAACGGTAAAATTCCTACGAGGAGGTCGAAAATTGAATGTCTGGTTGGTTTGATTTAAAAGACAAACATTTTATTGGCGTGGTATCCACAAATTGCCAGAAAGGTGGTTAAAATGTGTAGAAGACAATGGCCAATACTTGGAATGAAATATTTTTTACTTTCCCATTAATAATTAGTATTTTATTTTCACAAAAAAACGCTTATTTCCTAACGGATCCTAATAAAACCTCAGATTTATTAGACTTCTTCATAATAAATGGCATTTCATCCTCCTATATGAGTGTTATACCAAGTTATGAATTATGATCACTGCCCTATCATAGCCACCATAAGCAGTCTCATAATCCACAAACAACCAATTCCTCGACTACATAATAGAAAAACAGATTGGAACGAATACAGAAGAATAATAGAAGAAAATATACGACTCAATGTGAACCTTAAAACCAACAGGGAGATAGATGAAGCGCTAACATCATTTATTGATATCCTTAAAGAAGCTGTGTAGAAAGCCACACCTACTTCACAACAAACGTACAAAGCATACAATATTCCAGACGCAATCAAGAGACTCCTGAACCAGAAGAAAAAAGTAGGACAAAATTGGCATCAAACACACTGACCTACAGATAAAATTATCCTAAACAGACTAACAAACCATTTAAAATTCAAGATGAAAGAACACAGAGAACAATCCTTCAAAAATTATGTTTTGGGGCTCAATAGATATGATAACACAGTGTGGAAATCGATAAACAATTCAAAAAGGCCAAAAATTCATATAGCACCTATACGCAACTCGCAAGGATCAACACTTCATTGGGCAAGAACGGATGAAGAAAAATCTAAAACATTTGCTGAACATCTAGCCAGAGTATTCACACCCAATGATAATCTCCAAGACGATGAAATCGAAAGAGAGCTTTTATATACTCCATCAAATGTCACCACCATCAAAAAACTCACATTGAAAGAAGTCCAAAACGAAATCAAATATTTGAATCCAAGGAAAGCAGCAGGAATGGATAAGATCACACCAAAAATGATCAAAGAACTCCCAAAGATTGGAGTATCTTTAATGACGCAAATATACAACGCTATTCTAAGACAAAACTATTGGCCTGATCAACTGAAGAATGCTGAAATAATCCTCTTTCCAAAACCAGGCAAAATCCAAATGATGTCTCCTCATATCGACCAATCAGCTTACTGCCGATTCTGTCTAAAAGATTGGAAAAGTTATTGCTGCTGAGAATAAGGTCAGATACCAACAACCAAGAAATAATTCCTCAACACCAGTTTGGCTTTAGAGCTCATCACTCCACCACACAACAGATTCACAGAATAAGCCGTGAAATCAGCAAAGCCCTGAAGACAAAAAATACTGTACATCTGCTTTTTGATGTCAGTCAGGCCTTTGATAAAGTCTGGCACAAAGGACTGTTATACAAGATCAAAAAGTATCTACCGCTATACTATTTCCTACTGATGAAATCTTATCTTACCGGAAGAAGCTTTAGAGTAAGGGTCAACGATAAAGTATCCGATCTTTATCCCATACAATCAGGCGTTCCTCAAGGGAGTGTTATTGGTCCGTTTCTACATTTGGTGTGTACAGCAGACCTGCCCACATGTACTAACACAACAGTCGGAACATTTGCAGATGATGCTGCAATATTTGCAACCGACAAAAATCCTGAAAAAGTATCCAATATTTTACAAACGCACCTTGATAAAATACAAGAATGGCTCAACAAATGGAAAATCAGGATCAATGAGACAAAATCAATGCAAATCAATTTTACGCTTCGAAAAGGACAATGCCCTCCTGTTCAGTTAAATAACATTCAGTTACCAGTATCAAATAATACAAAATATTTGGGAATTCACTTAGATAACAAATTAACATGGAAGGAACACGTGGTTAAAAAAAAGGAAGCAAATAGACCTGAAAGTTAAAGAGCTGTATTGGCTCATAGGCAGGAAATCTAAATTGTCGATGGAAAACAAACTTCTCATATACAAAGCAGTCATAAAGCCTATTTGGACATATGGTATTGAACTGTGGGGATGTACTTCTAAGTCCAACGTATCTATAGTACAGAGAAGCCAATCGAAAATACTAAGAATGATAGCAAATGGTATGTGACCAATCAAACATTGCACGAAGATCTAAAAATACCTTATGTTATGGACGTCATAAAGGAAAAGAGCCAGAAACACCACGACAAACTACACGGACACATAAACGACCTTCTACAGCCATTGCTAGAACCACACACCACCCGAAAACTCAAAAGGAATTGGCCAGCAGACCTTAAGTAGGACAGAAGGGGTCTTTTCATTGGAGAAGACCCTATAAACCCACTTCAGAGCCTCATGCTCTACAGACATCTGATTAGCTTATAGAATTATTTTATTGTATTCTGATTGCTAATGAATAAATGAAAAAAAATCCTACCGGTATACCTGATAAATCCGCTGTGCTCACTTTCCATATACTTTTCCTCTGAGAAAGTAGCATTTCCTGGCCTAGTCCGGAAAGTACGGCACAGACACGGATAGACTTATCTGGAATTTTGTCTGTTCGTCCAAAATTAACCCTATTTTCTGGACTTATTACGCAAATTACTTTTTTCTTATCAATGTTAAAGTTCCTCTGATAACAAGCAATGTATTTCACAGCTGCAGGTAATGAGGTCACCACTTTAGACGCTCTGGGCTCCAATTTCCTGTTTGGTTGGCAGCATGGACACAATGAGGATAGATATAGTGGTTTCTGGAGGCCGAATACGGTAAACCCGAGAAGAAGAAAGGTAGAAACAAGAACAAAGTGGGATAAAGTGTGTCTTTTGATCTCAAGAACATATGGTTAAAATTAACGCAGTGTTCAAAGACTCACCCTATATGTGAGGATATTTTACATTTACAATTCTAATATTTTGTAAGTTTGGGATGATTTTGAAGAAACAGCATAGAAAGTCGAATAATGTTCTTCCAGAGTGTTTCACAGTTTCTATATCCCATTAGTGGGGGTTTTTAAACTTGTTTTCATTGCCTCTGAACAATATCATCCCTATTGGAGAACTCTTCATTTTCGAACATCCTGTACTAGATTGACTTTAATATTTTTGCTCAGATTTATCCACGCAAAAAGATCACATAGGAATGACCACGTCGCCAAGATCTTCAGGATACTTTGAGGGTACAGCCCTCAACCCACAGATTGCGGTGGTTCCAAGGGGTGTGGAGAGCATGCTCACTTCTCCCTCTCCTCCTGGTAAGAAGAAACATCGCGATTTATCTTGTCGCTTTATATGTTCTTAACAAAAAAAAATTGGGGGTTAATTGTGTCTAACATTTTTAGTCCTGCATAAGAAAAGAAAGAAGAGCTTGCCTCAGGTACCTCCTCCTAATAGTAGTCGAGCAAGTGTCGTTCTACCCTTACTTAACAATGGGTATCCCTTTGTCCAGAAAAGAAACGACGATACTATAGGTATAACAATGGCTTCCTATTCACTAACAACCGATAATCATCGATTAAAAGCAACATGTGATACATCAACATTTTTTTAGGTTATGGGGCTCTCAGAGAGGATAGAACAATCCTCAACATGGGATCTGATCCCAGCGAAGTAAATTCAGGGTCTAGTCCGGAAATGCCATCAAGCCCACTGCATCGAACCCTGGGGAACACCAACTTCTCTGAAGATATGTATAGTTGGATGGCTAAGCAAGACACAACGAATAACACAGGCAAAGCGGCCTTAGAAGGTGAAATAGTTATATATATATATATATATATTTTATGAAGACAAATAACATCTTGTTTTAATGTATTTTTTGAAATAATCTTCTCAGGTTGTCTGGAATCGAAGATCAACACTCTCCAAACGGATTCATCTGGAGAACCTGACACCCTTCCAAGGGAAAATTTGCAAGTCCCTGAGGTGTCTCTTGCTCCTATACAGGATTCGGGAGACTTCTAGATGCTAATCAGATTTTCCAACCTATACTCTCAGTTTTGGGAGTCATCCCTCAACAACTTAGGTTCTAGCGGTGTCTGAATCCTGTGAGTAACATCGATTATTAAATGCAGTTCGCAGTTTTTAATTCAACATTTAGTCTTCCTAAGGTGTTGTAAGGATGATTAGATTAGGTTCGCCAAAAAAAAAAAAGTTAACAATCAGTAAAAGAACTAGAATGAAACTTTTACTACGCATGATCAAGTACTAACGGTAAAATTCCTACGAGGAGGTCGAAAATTGAATGTCTGGTTGGTTTGATTTAAAAGACGAACAATTTTATTGGCGTGGTATCAAAATGTGTAGAAGGCAAAGGCCAATACTTGGAATGAAATATTTTTTAATTTCCCATTAATAATTAGTATTTTATTTTCACAAAAAACGCTTATTTCCTAACGGATCCTAATAAAACCCCAGATTTATTAGACTTCTTCATAATAAATGGCATTTCATCCTCCTATATGAGTGTTATACCAAGTTATAAATTATCCTCAGATCACTCCCTATCATAGCCATCATAAGCAGTCTCATAATCCACAAACAGCTAATTCCTCGACTACATAATAGAAAAACAGATTGGAACGAATACAGAAGAATAATAGAAGAAAATATACGACTCAATGTGAGCCTTAAAACCAACAGGGACATAGATGAAGCGCTAACATCATTTATTGATATCCTTAAAGAAACTGTGCAGAAAGCCACACCTACTTCACAACAAACGTACAAAGCATACAATATTCCAGACGCAATCAAGAGACTCTGAACCAGAAGAAAAAGTAGGACAAAATTGGCATCAAACACACTCACCTACAGATAAAACTATCCTAAACAGACTAACAAACTAATTAAAATTCAAGATGAAAGAACACAGAGAACAATCCTTCAAAAATTATGTTATGGGGCTCAATAGATATGATAATACAGTGTGGAAACCGATAAAAAAAAATTCAAAAAAAGGCCAAAAATTCATATAGCACCTATACGCAACTCGCAAGGATCAACACTTCATTGGGCAGGAACGGATGAAGAAAAATCTAAAACATTTGCTGAACATCTAGCCAGAGTATTCACACCCAATGATAATCTCCAAGACGATGAAATCGAAAGAGAGCTTTTATATACTCCATCAAATGTCACCACCATCAAAAAACTCACATTGAAAGAAGTCCAAAACGAAATCAAATATTTGAATCCAAGGAAAGCAGCAGGAATGGATAAGATCACACCAAAAATGATCAAAGAACTCCCAAAGATTGGAGCATCTTTAATGACGCAAATATACAACGCTATTCTAAGACAAAACTATTGGCCTGATCAACTGAAGAATGCTGAAATAATTCTCTTTCCAAAACCAGGCAAAAATCCAAATGATGTCTCCTCATATCGACCAATCAGCTTACTGCCGATTCTGTCTAAAATATTGGAAAAGTTATTGCTGTTGAGAATAAAGTCAGATACCAACAACCAAGAAATAATTCCTCAACACCAGTTTGGCTTTAGAGCTCATCACTCCACCACACAACAGATTCACAGAATAAGCCGTGAAATCAGCAAAGCCCTGGAAGACAAAAAATACTGTACATCTTTTTTGGATGTCAGTCAGGCCTTTGATAAAGTCTGGCACAAAGGACTGTTACACAAGATCAAAAAGTATCTACCGCTATACTATGATACTGATGAAATCTTATCTTACCAGAAGAAGCTTTAGAGTAAGGGTCAACGATAAAGTATCCGATCTTTATCCCATACAATCAGGCGTTCCTCAAGGGAGTGTTATTGGTCCGTTTCTACATTTGGTGTGTACAGCAGACCTGCCCACATGTGCTAACACAACAATCGGAACATTTGCTGATGATGCTGCATTATTTGCAACCGACAAAAATCCTGAAAAAGCATCCAATATTTTACAAACGCACCTTGATAAAATACAAGAATGGCTCAACAAATGGAAAATCAGGATCAATGAGACAAAATCAATGCAAATCAATTTTACGCTTCCAAAAAAACAATGCCCTCCTGTTCAGTTGAATAACATTCAGTTACCAGTATCAAATAATACAAAATATTTGGGAATTCACTTAGATAACAAATTAACATGGAAGGAACACGTGGTTAAAAAAAGGAAGCAAATAGACCTGAAAGTTAAAGAGCTGTATTGGCTCATAGGCAGGAAATCTAAATTGTCGATGGAAAACAAACTTCTTATATACAAAGCAGTCATAAAGCCTATTTGGACATATGGTATTGAACTGTGGGGATGTACTTCTAAGTCCAACGTATCTATAGTACAGAGAAGCCAATCCAAAATACTAAGAATGATAGCAAATGCACCATGGTATGTGACCAATCAAACATTGCACGAAGATCTAAAAATACCTTATGTTATGGACATCATAAAGGAAAAGAGCCAGAAACACCACGACAAACTACATGGACACATAAACGACCTTCTACAGCCATTGCTAGAACCACACACCACCCGAAGACTCAAAGGAATTGGCCAGCAGACCTTAAGTAGGACAGAAGGGGTCTTTTCATTGGAGAAGACCCTATAAACCCACTTCAGAGCCTCATGCTCTACAGACATCTGATTAGCTTATAGAATTATTTTATTGTATTCTGATTGCTAATGAATAAATGAAATGAAAAAAAAAAAAATCCTACCGGTATACCTGATAAATCCGCTGTGCTCACTTTCCATATGCTTTTCCTCTGAGAAAGTAGCATTTCCTGGCCTAGTCCGGAAAGTACGACACAGACACGGATAGACTTATCTGGAATTTTGTCTGTTCGTCCAAAATTAACCCTATTTTCTGGACTTGTTACGCAAATTACTTTTTTCTTATCAATGTTAAAATTCCTCTGATAACAAGCAATGTATTTCACAGCTGCAGGTAATGAGGTCACCACTTTAGACGCTCTGGGCTCCAATTTCTGTTTGGTTGGCAGCATGGACACCATGAGGATAGATATAGTGGTTTCGGAGGCCGAATACGGTAAACCCGAGAAGAAGAAGGGTAGAAACAAGAACAAAGAGAAGTTGTTTGTCGATATACCTTCTGGTATGTATACTCTCCGACAGAAAAGTATCCGGTAATTTAAAATAAAACGTGAAAATATTGAAGTTCTTCGATGTTAATCGAATCTCATGCTCTATTGGAGGTGATACACCAACTAGTTGACAGATGGCGCTCATGTTTGGCATAGTAATTACAGACAGTCCTACCAACATACACACTCCATTACAAAAGTTTTACCAAGTTTAACACAATCAATGGCAGTTTTTTGTTTTAAACTCATTACTTTTGTTGTATTCATCCAAATGTCATTAAATTTATGACAGTTGTCAATGAGGGATTAAGCCAGAGACAACCGAGATGGTCAACTCCGAACTAAATTATTTTTGAATGTAATTTTCTATGTCTCTCCAGAAAAAAATTTGAATCAATAGCACAGGATAATTGAATTTTAAAAATGAATTTTGCGAAAATAATGGAAAAACTTTCATCCTCGACATGCAATGTATGATTTAGGCAAACATTTGCAATATCAAAGATGAAAATTTTTTCATTATGTTCGTAAAATACATTTTTAAAATTACATATCGATATTTTCATCCTGAAAATTAGAAATGTTTATAACACACTATTGATTACAGCTGTTTTTATTGACAATATGAACATTTTATTCTATGCTTTCAAATTGATGACATCTATCGTACAGAAAATAAACATAATATTCAACATAAAACAGTGACGGCTCGTGCCCTCTAGGAGTGGGTCGGCGAGACCAAGTATATATATATATGTATATATATAATTTAGAAGCAATTTTCTTGGGATAGAGCACTGGTTTAAAATTAGGATTTCATCTTTTTTTATTAATACTTTACTACATATGTTTCGGCGTACATTGAGCCTTTTTCAAGTTTACATGTTACAAATACAGTGACAATCATATCTCAAATGTATAACTGTCCAACAATTAATCTTAAAACTTAGTAAAATTAAAATCATATTCATCATGTTGTGAACGCTGTCAATTAGAATTATTCTAATAATGGAAAACCTGTTATCTACTAGAAAACTAATCAAATAACTGCAATTTGATACTATCTCTCTTACACTTGCCATCTGGATCACTCACATTCAACTTGTAACCGAAAACGAACGAAAACTCGTACAACCTTATGCCCTACACACTAACATCTTCCTCCAAACTACTGACCTAATGAACTGAACTCTGTTAATCAAAGTGTAAACACACGCAATGCAATTCTCATATACCCCCTCACCAAGGGTATCTTGGCCGACCTAGTCTTTGAAAAATGAACAAGTCGTGGGTTACTGTTTTGCTATTTACAGTTACTAAGAATGAATTTTTATGGTCAGAAAATCACAAAATTTATTCCATACAGTACGAATACACTTTTTCTTAAAAAATCAAAAATTACTCATGGCGCATTTTCTTCAATTTTTTTTCGAGTGCTCTTTTTTTAGCTTCAGATTTAATTTCTTCAAATCTCTTTTTGTACCACCAAGGAATGCCAATCCTACAGATCTCAGAAATTGTTATATCCCTTATGCGATCCCTGTGTTCCCAACAACCCAAGTTCTCAAATATAACGTCGGATATAAGTACCTGAAGAGTAGATTCTGTTATTTTAGGATGGAAGGGATGGTCTTTTAAAAATTCCTCTAGTCACGTGATTCCACATCCTACAGCAATAGTGAATTTTTCACTTGGGTAAATTAAAAAACAGATTTGATCTGACCATTCTTAAAATGAATAATATTTTGGTTGACGCCAACATTGAATGAAACTCTTTTCAAAAGATGCAGAATAGTATTTCCTGCTAGGTAGTAAAGCAAATTTTGGAGGAGGTTGTAGCAGCGTGGACTGCTTTTGAAGAGTGAGAGAGCAAGGATCTTGTCGTCTATCGTCAATCTTCCCCTTCAGCACCTTTCACTTCAAAGTTTTTTATTTGTGACAACATGAAATTTGTTGTCACTGTAGGTTCATCTTCATAAAAAGCCTGGTCACAATGCCATCATTGGCTATATCAATGATGTCAGTAAGGGATTTTCTTCTTTTGCTTTCGCAATTTATCTTATGTATTCCATAACATATTTACCAGTTTCTTTTTCTTTGGGGCACTATGTGACAGGTACAAGTTGTCTATATTCCGAAACATCCTTGATCTACGATTCCTTGGTGTCTGTGGCGACGCCACTTATGGCTCAATGATACCTGAAATCAAGGAAATCAATATTATATTATACATATCAATTAGAAAAGCTACAAATTTTCTATATAATATATAAGATCGTGAACCAGAGTAAATTATGACAGGGGGTCCCGTGAGGGACCCGGAAAGCGAAGCTTTCCGAGCGGCCCGCAGGGCCGCTCGTGAGGCAATCTTAATTATATTATATTATAATATTCAAATATATCACATGAATCTTCAATATTTCATTGGAAATATTTATATTACCTGACAGAGAAATGGGCCCACTAGCATGCGACTCCTACAATATATTATGTACTTCAAACTTCATCAGCTCCAAGTAATGAGAATAATGTTGAAATTATATTTTATAAATCAAAATTTCAGTTAATCAACAACACTCTAAGATGGGTGCATTTGAAATAATAGGTTTGTACATCTCGCAGTTTGAAACTGTAATTTTTGGTAAATGTTGTTCTCATCCGTTCGTCTGGGACGAAACAAGAGTTTCTTGTCGTTCGTCTGGTCGGAACATTTGATTTCGGAACTGTTCATTCTGATATATTTCCTAAAACAACGATCAAGATTTGAAAATATAAGGAATCATGTAACTTATTGAATTCAAATGAAAGCGAAAATGAAATATTACGCATGAGAAAAGATGAAAGACAACAAAAATACTGTTGATCAGATAATTGTATTGAAGATATAAATAATTGATTCACAATACCTGACGATTCAATAGATTCTACAGCCTGTGATTCCTCTATTACTTCAATACCTTATGAAGGGTCGACCCAAGCCATAGGAATAGCATGTATAACTTGTTGCGATTTGAATTTGTAAAAGAAGTTTCATCAAAATGTCCATCACAAATTATCTGACGTTTTCTTATCTCAACATTACAACGAAGACCAAGAGCATTCTTTCACAAGGTGATCCTACAAAATCCATTTTAAACTTAAATAATCTACTTTCGATCCAAAGCAAGCATCATATTAATTAAATATAACTTTTATTATTCTTACCGTTCAGGATTGGAAGGAAAACAAAATTAATTATTGACTTCGGTCTCTAAAGCACCGCATATAAGACAATGTTTATCACTCATTTTTTTGAGTAAATATTAACTCAATGTTTCTCAAATTTCAACTGCAGACGTTGGATGTTGAAATTAAAAGAACGATACAACTTTAAATATTTGTAGGTTAGGTATATGCGAAAATTTTCTTCTTTGTTATCATATTGCACGTAAATATTTTCAATCATCCAGTCTATGTATGCAGCGACATCTGAAAATAGGTACCAAAAGGGGGACTAAGATAGACTTATGGTAGTTGAGATGGAACAGACAGTGACACAACATAATCCTTAACATCGGACAAAAATTGGCATGTAGTTAACCGTCTCGATTGTCACTGGACCATGATACTAGGACTAACAGATATTCTCACGCGCATATCGGTAGTGACGTCATCAAGAGACCCCTGGTTGGTTGTTAGAACTGATCAGAGATGTCTCCACATGCTGTATATAACCGGAGGTGGTCTATGACGTTGATATTAGTGTTCTGTGACGTTTAACCTTAAATATAAATAACTTTGCGTTTGACGTCTGCTTTTATTTGTATGTGTATGTGTATTGTGAAAGATAAATTATATTCACATTATTCGGCGAAACCTAGAAAACGACGATTTCGAATAAGCCAATAGGCTTCTTATCTCTTGCTGACGTCATGCGCGAAGTTTACAAAACTCGTTCTTCTGGACATTAAAATTAAACTATGCAATGTAAATCTATGCTGGAGACATCTCTGTCTCCTCTAACGAACCAAAGGGGTCTCTTGATGACGTCATGCGCGAATTTGTTCTAAACTCGTACCCCAAGTGAGCTTATCTCTTAGTCCTAGTATCATGTCACTGGACTAAGCCACCTACGGGTAAAATATTACAACAGATGGCACTAGTGGTACTTTTTTTTCAAGTTTGGTTTCTTTTGAAATGGAGAGTGTACTTGAAAATACTCAATGCGGGCAGTTAAAATCATAATTTCCAGATACTTTTTTGTCAGAGTGTACCTTGAGTTTGAAACAAAGAGAATTACATTTATTTTTGTAGATGAATCGCCTTCTTTTGTCTGCGAGAAGATATCTGTTGAAATTGAGATCGAAAGAATAGCTGATATGGATGTGAACGAAATGATGAAAACTGAGAACATATTTTATATATCTCGCAGTCAGTTGAAGAACCATACTAGCACTGTTATTAACTTTACTGTCGGTAGGTATATCATGTTAGAGCATGTATAACCCTCAATATATTTTCAAAGTATGCAAATCAAATATTTTATTCATCAATTTCACCTTGGCCAGCTTTAACTTTACTTCTTAGCTATGTTAAACTCCTTTGATTCAAGTTACTTCAATGTAGGTTCACTGATTTGATTATTTGAAGTCTTATTTTTATAGCCACGTGACTCAATAACCAAACAAAACATCGAATAAGTATAAGATTCAAATAATCATTCTTATAACTGATTTTTTTTAGGTGTTCACTACATCTCCCAAAGGGTGAACATGCCTTTACTGAGATTACTCCATCAAATTTCGAATATGTATCAAAATGTAAAAGATGCAAGGAACGAGATGCACGAACAGCAGCCTACTGAGATACGGAGGCCAAAAACAAGCGCCAGCGATCATTTGGATATGAAACTTCATTCTTCTAGTGAGTATTAACATTCCAAATTGACTATTTTTACCCAAATCAATATTGAAACAAAACTAAATACAATTTTGGAGTACAAAGAACCCCTTGAAACCCTATTGGTGGCAAGACTGAGACTCCTATTTTCTATGACCGTTTCTATGTCACCTATGATCCATAGCAAACCAGGGGTGGGTTAGATGTAGGGTCAAAGGGTGCTGAATATGAGACTACAATTTTTTGTATTAAAAAAAACCTAGGATGTTACAGTATTATAATCAACTGTAAGATTAAAAGAATCTTTTTTCAGCTTCTGCGCTTCACGAGCACCACCTGGACCTGTCGAAACAACTGAGCGTCAAGATATCAGATGCAGGATCTTACACGTCTTCTCAGATGCACAAAGCAGCGATCTCACCCTCGCCTAGTCTTCGATCTAGACCACAAAGTTTCGCACAGAAGCTCATCTCGACAAGTAAAAGCGTCAAGGGGTACATCAACTTGAACGAAGGAGTTGGCACGCCCATAACCATGAGTAGTCCTTCGGGATCTGCAATGGATCGAGCCACTGTTTCTTCTGATAAGAGTATAACCAATACTGGGAGGTGTTGGAAGACCATTTTTCATCTTATCGATTTGTATAGTAATATGCCGGAGACTAAAACGATCAACCATAGGTAAGAGCATATGATTTATTGAAGTTTCAAGCGTCCATTGATATTTCAAGTCATTATTGAAATTAAATTAACTGAAACACTGGGGTTTTGAATATACTGGTTCATAATATTAGCAACTATTGAACAATTATTCAATGAATTGAAAATAAATAGAGACCATATGTCTATCTGACTCTCTTCGACTCAAACCATCCCTTGAAGAATTCAAACACTAAAGAACTGCAGTAAATATAAAATCTCACTCCTGAACTCGGATTCCAAGTTCTAACCTCATTCCGGCTCATTAGATAGTTCGGTTGAGAGATCAATGGTTTCGTAATCTATGTTCCGATGTAATAATAATAATATACTTTTTCGCTATTTATTCCGGATTTCCTGGTATTTCAGTATTTTTATTTGTGGTACCCTTGATTTTTTGGACAATTTCTAGAGAGATTTATTTCTATTGTCTGATTCCAGTATTTCCTGTTTATAATTTTCGCTTTTTTCTTGTCGAAGAATGTTATCATACTTTCTTTTTGTTTATTTGTAAAGTTCATTAAACGCAGGGTTGTTTAACTTGTACGAATATAGAGTATCAAGTCTTGATTTACAGTTTTCCAGTTTCTCACTTCTTAATTTTGGCTGTTTGTGGGTCTTCTTTCGAATTTTCTTTATGGGATATGAATAGTCCAATTCTGTTTTAATGATATTCGTGAACTTTGTCCAGGGAATTTTGACTTCATACTCTGAAATATTTTCCAATATATCCCAATCTGTATTTCTAAGTCTTTGTTTGAAGTCTTCTATATTTTCCCAAGTCATGATTCTTTTATGTGGCAGACTGTTTTCTTGTACTTGAAGATTTATATTTAGAATTGGGCTGTATTATGGTATGTATATTCATAGCAAACCATGTTCGGGTTGAATAAATGGTGAAATTTTTCAAAATATGAAATCCTTCTAATGAACAATCTTTTAAAAACAATAGTTTCTGTTATATTCTATTTGCAGGTTTTCCATGGGCAACGGTGGGGACATCTCTGAGCATTACAAAGGTAATAGAAAGTACGATTTGCTTACAGAAATGAAATCTACAGAAGAAATAGATAAAGAGATGACTCCCCCTCTGAATATGAATAAAGATTCAAGTGAGTTATGCATGCTCTGTTGATGATTGTCATAAACGGTTTATTTTGCATGAATCGCATGTTATTTTGGAAAATCTCACTGTAAGGAAATAGTCTTTCGTTTTTATTACTGATATATGTTAAAAAAAACGTACTTTAACTTTTAAATTTGATGGATAGAAGCTTTTTTCTCAACTTTTCGCTTTCTTTTATTTCAACTTGAACATTGTTGTTGCTCTTCCACATTATCTTTGCTTACCCTGTTCTCTTTAATCTTTGTCATTGATAAAAAAATGCATTCGATAAATTCCTGAAACTCTTGAACCCTTCAATTACTGGCCAAGAAATTGCTTTCTTTTGAAAATAAATCATAAAAAGTCTATATAAAATATCAATGCCTATATAATTACGTTAACGTCTAACGAGTATTTCAGGAGATATCTTTCGTGAATCTCTGATTTATAGCTTTGCAGACGTTTGTCCCATTAAACATTGATAAGTTATATATTTAGGCCATTATTGAGATGGCTTGATTTTTCAGAGTTGCACAACTACCTAACTGTTGGACAAATTTTGGTGCAATAACAAATTTCACCAAAATATTCAAACAGTGTATTCTGATAAAATTAAAATTCTATTCTTGCGGATAGCCGTTCTCAGTGCTTTGTTAATCATCTTGAATTAAGAAGCTACATTCAGCATACGTCTATCTTCCATTATTTGGAAGTAAATAAGTCAGTATATGTCCCAGAACACTTTACATAGCTCTTAGTTGTCTGAATTGCATTTTTCAAACCATGCTCTGCCATTTCGATTTCAGCTCATTATGATGGACCCATATCTCATCACTAGTTATAATACGTTGTAAAATGGACGCACCCTCTTCGTCGAACCGTTGTTTAAGCTCTGAACAGATTCTTAAGCGATATTATGCACGCATATTTGCACAGAAAAACATTGATTACTTCGAAAGCAAGCTGAATACAGATGCTTAAAATGTAAAACCCTTTACCAAAAGATAATCTATCACCTTTGATGTTAAAAAATTTAGGCAGAAACTGTAAGAATATTCAGTTAGATTAGAACCTTATGGTAATGAGGGTTATTTAGCATGAAAAATATATTATACTAGCCGACCCGACAGACTTCGTCCTGTCAAAAAGATTTGTAATGTGGCAGTTTTTGTGCCTACGTATTTTAAAAAATTCTCCTGAACAGAACCGTCACCCTGGTGATAGGGCGTTGTGAATAAAAAATAATTAATTAAAACATATATAAGGATTTACAAGTAAGTAATCGCTTTATTGTTAATCATGTGAATCATAATTATTATTATTATCATTGTAGTGCTTTGTGGTATACGATGTTTTTTGTTTGATTACCTGGCGCATAGATAAACAAATCTGATGGTTTTCCAACACGGGAACAGGCAACATACAATTGACCATGTGAGAAACATGGGTTTTCTAGATTAATACCACAAACACTTAATGATTGCCCCTGGGACTTGTTTATAGTCATAGCAAAAGCAAGCCGCACTGAAAAATGAGAACATCTTCTCCTTTATACTTTCCTTTGAGTATAGTTGCTTCTATCACATTGTTTAGTAATTTTTTTATCGCTAACCGTGTACCGTTGCAAAGACGCGGTTGGTTGATATTTCGCAACATTATAATCACCGATCCAACCTTTAATTGAAGATTGTGAGGTGGCAATCCTGGCAAATCCAGCGAGTTTAAAAATTCCGGTGGATAGTTGAAAACATCATCTTGATTAGTAGCCGAATCAACTGATTTATATATCCTCAATTCGCCTGTAATTTGTTCTTGAATTTTGAAATTTAATTCATTTACATCTGTTTTTTGCAGCGTATAGCTCGTTCGCTCAACCAATCATGGTTTCTGTAATTTTGAGAAACATCTGGAAACACCTTCTGAATAAGTTCATCTTTTGATCGAGTTAACTGACAAAAACTTTGAGGAAAGTTAATGCAGCCAGTCAACATGTCTATAGGAAATTTGCCATTACCAATGTCAATGAGTTGTTTAGAGAATATGTTTCCAGATTGGTCATTTTGCAACTCGACACGCATTTTCTTGCTTAAATGAAGTACTTTGACATGTTTCCACAAATTGGAGGACTTTAGACATGCATTGAGTTCATCATCTGGCGTTGATTGTGGAATCACTGGCAATGTTTGACGAAAATCTCAAGCTAATAAAATCATTGCACCACCAAATCGGTTATTATTGCTCCGTAGATATTTTAAGGTTCTGTCTAAAGCCTCCAAAGATTTTTTATGTGCCATCGTGCATTCATCCCAAACAATCAATTTACATTGCTGCAAAACCTTTGCCATTGCAAAGTTCTTCGAAACGTTGCAGGTTGGAGTTTCATTGCTTTGCATATTTATTGGCAATTTTAGTGCTGAATGGGCTGTTCGACCACCTTCAAGCAAAGTTGCTGCGATTCCCGACGAAGCGAGTGAAAGTGCAATTTTATTTTGTGAGCGAATTGTTGCTAATATTAATGAAATCAAAAAAGTTTTTCCTGTACCACCAGGTGCATCTAAGAAGTAAATCACTCCAGTTTAATCATTTTTTACTTTCATAAGATTTTCAAATACATACTTCTGTTGTTCATTTAACAGTTGAAGATTTGTTTGAATTAATTCTTTCAAAGCGTTGAGATCATACAGTTTTTCTCGATGCAACTCTTGGTTAAAAGCGACATGCATTGGACGATTGGGCGCGGTCAGGCCTAATTGAATTAATAGTTTGTTTGACATTATCAAGCACATGTCCTCAATTGAAATCAATGCTTCATTTTAAATTCCTTCACTGATTTGTATATTTGGATTTCCCATTCTATTCCGTATTTGATACAAAATATCATCACACATATAATCTTTGTACGTGATCCACAAATCAATTGGCTGATGCATTTTATCTCGCGTGCCGAAACTAATACAAAAGAAACGCGAGTTTCGGAACGCGACATTAAACTCCTCCAACTATGTTTTCTGTGCTCCAACGCACACACGCACATTGTTTTGATAGATATGATCTTTGACGTTAGGAACACACCTACATTGCTTAGACAACAGTGAGTGCTTGTAATTTAATATGAACTTTATACCATAGCAATAAAGCTCAAATTGACTACGTTTTAGTTATAAATCATTTGTATGGGAAAAAGAAAAGGGCTATTTTTAGAGTTTTTCCAGCAATAATTCTAATTTTTCTCCCGTGAAAACCATCCTTGAACTTCAACGAACATTTAAAAAAAGATTTGGCCAAATTGGTCCAGGCGTTGTTGAGTTATGCGCTTACCAACACATTTTGCGATTCATTTTTATATTATAGATTTTTTCCTCTCATCTCATTTCATATTCATGTACTGGGTAATTTGTGATGAATAAGATCTGAGATAAAGAATTATTATTATTATTATTTTTGAACTGGCGACAACATATTGAAGAATCCTTTTATACTATCGGAACTACTAAAAAACACAATAGCATTTTAAAAATATTATTTGGCAATATAATAAAGAAAGAATGACTCACTTATAAAGAATTCTGAGGGGTACAAGAGTTTTTGAATTCTGTTTTCTACTTATAACTTCTTATTTGTACGAAAAGTTAATCAAATAATGGACTATGTTTTCATGAATTTCATTCATTTACAGAGAAAGTGCACTTTAATCAGTTAGTGGTGAAGGATAGATGGTGTGAAATATGTACGTCACAACATTTAAAATAATTTAGTTCAAAAAAAGTATCAAACCATTTTGAGAAATAAAGCTTTTTTAATTTCAACAAAAAATTGCATGCATAACTGATTAAATCTAACCCCAAATTCTAATCACATCATTTCGAATCATAGAGTATTTCCTGTCGTTTCAGCAAAATCACAAGAGCACTCTAAACTGGTCGTGTTCGGCGTTGCCAGAATTCACAGAACGAAATTACTTGCCACGTTGTCGGGCTTGAAACTCGAGGCGGAAATAACGAGTTTACATTCGAGTTTGACGTGCAGGAACAAAACGTCACCCAACATTTTGGAATACTCTATAACTGGACAGGTGGGGAGAACCATGATCGTTCTTCTAGAAGGTACTGCGCCGAATCTACAGACCGTTGTTAAGGTGACGATTGGAAAATCGCAGACATTATACTCCAGCATTTCCAAAAGGCACAAAGATAAGAATGCTGGGTTACTCACTATTGGAGCTGTAAGTGATATATATATATATTTTTAAATGGTATGACTAGTTAGACGTATTCAGTTTGATAAACTTCTAGTGGAAGGTCTTGACCTTAGACTATATAAGAGTAGACCCCTTTATTTACATTGAAAAGTGTCGCATCTGAAACTTAGAGCTAGTCGATAATTTTTTTTTTTTTTTTAATCTCAATAATTATTAACAATCAGAATAACATTCTATAAGTTAATGTGTTAAGAAGTAGTCAAGTGACTTAAATAGAGCGGGAAAAGATTATCTCCAGTGAGAGAATCTCATTATTCCATTAAATCAGCTGGCCAATGTCTCTTCAATCTTCTTGCTAAGGTGTTTGTCAGTAAGGGTTGGAGTAAAATATTTGAGTGGTTTTCCATTCTCGCGTGGTGGTTTCTGCTTCTATGCTTGATGACTTCTTCAACATATGGTATATTTAGGTCTTCATGTAAA
Organism: Micraspis discolor; assembly: GCA_030674115.1. NCBI lineage: Eukaryota > Metazoa > Arthropoda > Insecta > Coleoptera > Coccinellidae > Micraspis > Micraspis discolor. Next base: position 4,465,731 of record JARTUT010001743.1, read on the forward strand.
GTCTGGCTGGACACATACCATGGGGCGTTGGCCATCATGCGAAGTATTTTCGATTGCGTTCTTTGGATCAGAGCTATGCTGGATTTGCTTGCGCATCCCCAGATTTCTATCCCATATGTCCATATTGGGATGATGATCGTCTTATATAACAATATTTTGTTTGTAAGTGGTAACTTGGATTTTCTTCCGATGAGCCAATTAATTTCCCTGACTTTTAGGTCAATTTGTTTTCTTTTTTTGATTATATGTTCCCTCCAGGTTAGCCTAGTGTCTAGATGAAAGCCAAGGTATTTTGCTGATGTAGTTTTTTACTATGTTGTTCAATTTGATTGGGGGACAATGTTGCTTTCTCAGTGTAAAGTCTACTTGTTGAGATTTGGTTTCATTTATTTTTATTTTCCACTTTTTCATCCAGATTTGTAGTTTGTCTAGGTGTTCTTGTACTAGCTTAGTCGCTGTTGCTGGGTCTTCATGTACTGCCATTATTGTTGTGTCATCAGCAAATGTTCCTGTTGTAGTGTGAGCTGTTATTGGTAGATCTGAGGTAAAAAGTAGGTAGAGGAACGGGGCCAGCACGCTTCCTTGTGGAACTCCAGCTTGAATGGGGCTATAATCTGATACTTCTTGTCCTACCCTAGTTCTAAACTGTCTGTTTGTAAGGTATGAATTTAGCAAATTAAAGAATTTTAAAGGAAGAATATTTCTTATCTTGAATAGGAGTCCTGAGTGCCATACTTTATCGAACGCTTGACTCACATCCAGAAAGACTGAAGTGCAGTATAGCTTCTTTTCAAACGCTTGGTTTATGGTTTGCGTTATTCTATGCGTTTGTTGGACAGTTGAGTGATCTTGTCTGAATCCGAATTGATGTGAAGGAATCCAATGATCTATCGGAATTTCGGCGTTTATTCTCTGAAGTAATAACCTTTCCAATATTTTCGAGATTATTGGTAAAAGGCTTATGGGTCGATATGATGTCACTTCGTGTGGATTCTTGCCCGGTTTCATTATCATGAGTACTTCTGCTGTTTTCAGTGATTTGGGCCAGTGCCCGATTCTCAATATAGCATTAAAGATGTAGGTTACCATGACAAGCCCTTTTCTGTAGTTCTTTGATCATCTTTGCAGTTATTCCATCAATACCTGGTGCCTTTTTCTGATTCAGATGAGTGATTTCTTTGTATACTTCTTTAGGTGTTAAGAACTTTATATTTTGAGTTTCTGTAGGGATGTTAGAAATATTTTCCTCAACAATTTCATCAATGACCTGGTCATTTGGTTTGAATACCTCTGTCAGGTGTAGTGCAAACAATTTCGCCTTTTCTTTTTCGCTTCTAGCCCATCTAGCATTGGTTTCAGTTGAGTTTTTCACTGGGACATTTTGTTCTGTTGGCTTTACCTTGGATTTTATAGGTCTCCATATTGAGTTGTCGTATCGGTTTAATCCGGTGATATATATATTGAATGATTCTTCCTTCAATTCTCTTAACCTCGATAATAACGTATTGAACTGGTCCACTCAGGTCATAAAAAATGTTCATGTTGCCAAACTGAGCAAATAGATTGATATATAAATTTAACTTGATTATGATGATGTCAAAAGAGTTCTCTATTTTCAGGTAAATATAGATATTCCTCAACACCCAGTAGCCCTACATGGAATGGTAACCAGAGGCAGCAAACAGCTAAGTTCGACCATACAAGAATTGAGAGTGACAAGGACGGCTAGCAGGATGTCCAGAGGTCAGCAGGCTGAGGACGACGGTCCAAGCAGTCCTAACCATCCTCTCCATACATCTCACATGATGTCCTCCAGTTATATGAAGAGCAATATGGCGGAAAAAAGTTTGCTGCAGCCACTTGTTATGCAATTTTCCGTCATACTTCAGGTTGAATGAAGAGATTCAATGTGAAAAGTGGTAGTGACAACATATTTCTTTTTTGTTACAGAGTTTGAGCATCACAGCTGCTCTGTTACCATCGTTACAAGCTCAGTATAAGATGGAACAGGTGAATAGTACAGGATTTACTGGTAGCAAGGCGAAATTCACCATCGATTTACCCCATCACTCATTGAGTTTCAACACAAAATTGCAGGTATGCAGCAGATACTACGATATATTAAAGGGTATTTCAAGCGAATAACCCAGAGTAACCAGGTTATTATTTTGGTCCATCTAGCGGTTATTCCTTCGAAATCCAGAAAGAATAACCAGAAATTATCGCTTGAATGCTCGGGTTTGGTTATCCGTGCTGTCATTCTTTTGATTCGCGTTTATTTATGCTCATAGGTTATCTGAGCATCTGAGGTCATCTGAGGCTAAAAAGGGCCCATTCCCGAAGGTTATATAAACAAAAAGACATTTTTATAAGCAATTTTTTATTAGCCAATATATCCTTATAATGGAATTACTGAAACTACAATAAATTTAACAAGGAAAAAATACCAAATTAGACTCATATAATATCTATACATGTAAAAAAATGATCATAAAAAAAATTATTTTTTGAGTAACTAGGAATGAAGAAAAAGACAAGAAATGATTAAAATGAAAAATATCAATATAAACAGCTAGTAAAAGGAAGAAAATTAAGTCAAAGAGACAGAATGGGAATGTTTTAATTTTAAAGTCAATGAGGAGTTAGAAATTAAATCTATTTCTCCATTATTTCAAGATTATACTTGATGAAAATTTGAAGCAAACACAAAAAGGCAATGAAAGAACTTCTTAATCTTAGGAACGGCAATGACATCTCATGATGGTTTTAACAAACAATATTTTTAATTTGTATATTTCAGTTTATTCCAATTTAAAAAAAAAGAGTTATTTGGTCACTTCTACTGGTTCTTCTTTCAATTTAATGATCTACCTTAAAATTTCTCCTCATTGCTACCCTATTGTGCATTCTCAGAACATCAGAGCACCCAAACTATTGATACGATGCTTTGCAGATACTCTCAGTATTGCACACATAACATAAATTTGGAGCAACCTGAAAATTCATCTTTTCATAGTTTCATTAACAGAATTCTCAATGGATTTTTATTGGTTTCTTGTGGCTATAATTTTCAGGTTCTTCTTGTAATTTTCGAATTATTATCAATCTAGATTGCTTCACACAAATGACATTTGCTCTTTGAACCTTTTATTTCTTCTCTTATAGAGTTATCCTGAAATTTGAAATAGAATTTAATATTATCTTTATAACAAATTCAATAAAAATAGATGGTTTTTCTGTGTACGTACTTTCAGTTGATGACTGGTTAAGTTTCTCACTGCATTCAATGTTTGCAGCTGCTGATAAAATTTTTGATTACTGCAGCTAACAAAATACACAAGGAATTCTGTTTTTCTCTTATGGAAAACAAACCTAATCTGTACATTCTACAATGCTTCTAATGGTTTCCAAATATTTTTTTTTACCTAGGTGATTTATAGAAATGAAATTTTTCTCCATTGAATGTACAGTTTCTGCTTCCAATTTTATTTTTGAGTTTTCCTAAAATTTAAATTGTGATCAAATACCTACAGCCCTCAAAGTTAAAATTCAAGAAAATCATTGGATATATAAGTTTCATTTCAACAAGTTTCATTGACAGACCAGTTGTATTACTGATCTGTAATTTACAATTTTCACATGATTTTCAGCAACATTATTCAGAAGCACATGATTATATTAGATCCTGAGTATTTCCTTCTTTCGAGAACTGTATTTCATAATTGCTCTGTTTTTTATTATGTTGAAAAACTCTACATTCTTCTTATTTGATATCAGGGGTATTGTGGTCCCATTTTTGATGAGTTCTTTCAATCTAAACGAAACAACTTTTCACCCACGTTCTTCAAGTTTTCTTTTGAACCTGTGAATTTAGGAAGAGCTTTTTATTTTTAATTTGATATTAAATTGCCTTAGTTCCTACCTGGAGTTGAACTTCCATTTCGTTAAATCGAATTCGTGTTGCTACTTATAAAGTTTGGATTATTAATTATCTCTGTGAAATATTCAATAGTCTTTCGGTTCTACCAAGATCAGTTTTTCAACTTCCAAATAATTCAAAGTCCTTGCTATTGTTTACTATTTTCATGTTTATACACATCTAACCCTACTTGCTCTAATAACCAAAATCGTAACCCTGATCGAGAGCTGGGTTACGATATAGGGCTTTCCAACGTTCTAACCTCAAATGTGTCAAAATGGCCGCTGTAGGAAAAACAAACGTTTGTTTGCATTGAACGCTGTGTTGTTTTATCATTTTTGTAATGAAAGTTTCAAGATATAACGATCGCATATTCCTTTCGAAGTTCGTTCTTTCGGTAAATGATTGTTAAAGAATAGTGGAAGATTGTTGAATATATTATTTATAAAGCGAATTATTTGAAGTTTGAAATAGAAGTGCTTAATACTCTAATTTCTAACGTATATAATTTCTGTTGTTATACGTAAAATGAGTGAAACGAATATGAGTCAATATTTCCATAAACTTCAGCAAGAGTATCCTGATGTTGCAGCACATTATTTAGAGAATACAACCCCAGATCATTATTTATTGCTATAATTTCTTCAATAATGCTGTTATAATAATTCTAATTATATTCATCTTGGAATGAATGCAAAATAAATATTTTCTTTATAGTAAATAGTAATTCTTTATCATTGTTCTTTAATATAAGACCTGAATGCTAATTAATTGTGACTATTTTGATGAAGATATATCTCATAATGAAACTACATAATTTAGTGAAATGTTTTTATTTATAAAGGAACAACTGATGGGAATAAATTATTCAAAGCACATGAAACATGAACAATTTCATCCAAAAAAATCGGAAATACAATCAAACCCCTCGTAAATCATTGTATGTGCACGTTTTTGAAATATGTTGAAGTACAGGATTTACAAATGGAATCGATAAGCCAAATCTGTAAAGTCCAAATTTAGACGTAATTTAATTAGCGTTAGGAAAATCTGTTCTGCATGAGATAACGCAGTGGTCGTAGTAATTTTGATGAATGGTTGCAAGTCTTCTGTAATAAGGTTAAGCATTGAGAATGTTGGCAGTCCAGTATAATACTTTGTACGAGTATCATCACTTTTGAAACTTTCCATCGTGAAGGATGTTTTAATGAACCTCGGTTCCAAATAATGCTGACGACTTCTCAAGAGTTGCAATCCTATCATCTCTTCACTATCGATATCTGTCTGAACAGCTCTCGAATTCAAATCTTTATCAGGCAAATTCACAAGATGTTGAAGGTTGGTTATAGCACAATGTACCTTTTCATTTAAAAACTATCAATACAAATTGATTAATACATAAACACTGCCCTATTACCTCTGAAAATTTGACTATGGACAGAAGTAGTCTGAACAAGAGATTAAATAATTAGAATTATTATAGTAATATTCTATAATATACAATGGTAACACTTTTATTTCAACCATATTATCTTACCTTAGCACTACTCGATTCGTGCAATGATTCAATGCCTTACCTCATCTTTCAACATATCTCTGGTCTTTCTTCGTTTAAAACAATTAAGCTTTTTTTCAGCATCTTTTGAACATGTACTACCATGTTTTTCATATCCCAAATTCAGTGAGGGAACCCAGTCTGGGTTTAACATGTCCATTAGATCTGCTGGAGCTCCTTAAATAAATTAAGCTTTCAGTGCATATAAAACAGTCAAACAATCAAGTTTTTACCTGAAATAAAATGCTTTAAGCATACTAATGAGTATTTGAGCTTTGTGAGTGTCAGATCACTTCGATGTATAGCATTTATCCAACGATCTCGTCTTAAAACCGACACTTTGTTTATTTCAATCTTATGCTTAAAGTTCAAAATAGCAGAAATTCGGAAAAATCTAACACTATCACGGGTTCCTACACTTCCACAGCCAACAATACAACAAAAATTAGGCATTTTGTATAAAAAAACAATAAAGTATTTCACTAATTTTTACAAATAACACAACTATTTACTTGTAAACAAAGGCTTTGTTTTTCCTACAGCGGCCATTAAACAGCTGATCGTGACAGCAGGTTGGAAAGCCCTATTGGTTATTCTTGACATTTCTCGATCAAATTGAGGTTAACTCATGACGTCACGGATCTATAACCCAAGCCGCTTGAATGCAAAAGGTATTTACCACAAAAGACCAAAGATAACCGGTTACTCTTGGTTATTCGCTTGAAATACCTTCAAGTATATGTATACCCTCCATTCAAAAAAAAAACCGAACTTGAAAAAAAAAGTACCACTAGTGCCATCTTGTAACATTTGCCACTTTTTCTTTCGAAAACAACTCTGAGAAAACTATAACAATGCAGAACAGACAGTAATCATGATAATCAGAGCGACTTCCATAATACAAAGAGGATAATAAATCTGGTAAATATGGCAACTTCAATAATGCAACAAGAATAATAATCATTGCAAATACATATACTTCAATAAGGCAATATTAATAATAATCTTGGCAAATATACGAGGTCTGTCAATTATATTCCCGGAAAAGTGCTCGGACGATCCGGAATATACATAAATTCTTAAAATTACGTTATAATCCTTCGCAGTAGTCTCCCTCTAGCTCGAAGCACCATTGTATCTACTATTGGAAGCACTCCCTGAAGCCCCCCGAAGATAGGTCCCTCAGCACCCGTGTCGTGACACTTTGCACCTCCTCTACGCCGTCGTATCGGTTGCCCTTGAGGTAGGACTTCAATTGTGGAAAGAGATTAAAGTCGCAGGGGGCCAGGTCCGGGCTGTAGGGGGGGGTGCGGAAGCGTTGGAATGCCGTTTTCGGTCAAAAAATCGCGAACTGCGAATGAGGGGTAGGTTGGAGTGTTGTCGTCATGCAGCACCCATCCACGTTCGGCCAATTCCGGCCGTGCACGAAACACACGGGCCTTCAGACGTTTCAAAACATCAATGTAGAACTTCCCATTGACTGTCTGACCTGCTGGAACGTATTCGTGGTGTACAAGCCCATTAATATCGAAGAATTCGATCTCTCACGTGGATCGTGCTCCACCGACTCCCTGCCTTCCCTGAACACAGCTGTGTTTTTCAGGCAATCATCCTTGTACACGTCTGTTAACTGTTTCATAATTTCCGCGGAACTTACACCACGTTTGACCAAAAATTTGACCACTACTCTTTGCTCAGTTTTTTATCACACATTTTCGCGACGACCAAACACGCCGATGACTGTAAAACACGAACCAAACACGCCGCATAATATATGTTGGCGTGTGACAGACCTCGTATATATACTTCAATAATGCGACAATAAGAATAATCATGGCAAATATGTAAACGACTAACTATGACCATCGTCATGGTCACGGCCCCAGGGTATGTGAGCCATAACTATAAATATTGTATGAGCTAAGGAATTGGGAACACGGGTAAGGTCATGGAGTTCCAGCGGCGGCTCTGAAAAAATGAAAGAAAGTATCGCGTCGATAGAAACAGTATATTCTCTTGTGTCCTATATCACATGATGGTAATTCTTCCTTAAGGCGTTGGAACCGGGTTTTCAAGGCTTTCGAACCAGGTAGCTAAATCTCATACAATATAGGAATGGTTCACAATCCTGAGACCACTAAATGAAGTATCATGTAATACGAGCATATAGATAAATAGATAGCAGTACTAGTGCTTTCACCACTTGATAAAACAGTAAAACATCTAAATAATTAACAGTAAGGAAACAGAGACATAAATAGCAGCGGAAAATGAGTTTAAAACAAAGAGCTGCAATTGATTTTCGTGTTAAACTTGGTGGAACTAAACCGCATACAGTTTAACCGAAGTTTGTGCCTTTAAGATGGAAAATTCGTTGTTTGTACCCCCACAAACTCACCAAAGACCAAGTTGATCGAATTGAGCATTGCAAAGACATCACTAAAAGTGCTCGTAAGAATCAAAACTTTTTGAAACCGACTGTAACTGTTGATGAGATAAATATTGAAGAAGTTTGATATTTTTGCGTTTTATTTCAAAGTTCCGGTATCAACCTAAAACAAGATGAAACAATCATTTACCACATTGATTAATAAAATATTCCTACTTCAACAAACTGCAGCCAATATAATCATTTTAATAACTCATTTATGACGAAAAATTTTTTTGGTGAAGGGAGAAAAAGCAGAGGCTAATCTACCGTCAGAGGCCAGCATATCCTTGCCCGTAATCCACGTCTCGGCCGAATACATACCCGAGAACGCAGTGCTGGGCCTCAGGAACGACCAGAGGGACCACGAAGGCGCCGTTTTCAAACCTGGAGGCTACCTGAACGCCAAGGCGGAGATAGGCATCTTCAAGCACAGCCTGACCACCGATCTCCTCAATCATCTCGTGTTCGTGCAGAAGGTCTTCATGAAGGAGATCAACGAGGTCATCCAAAAGGTGTATGGTGGGGAGAGACCGGTGCCCTTATGGCTAGAGGAACCGGAGGAACCTTCGTCCCTGAGCAGGGTGTTGTTCTCTCTCATCATAAGGATACAGGGTATTGAGATCACCGCTACTACTGCTGGAAGCTCTGCCGTAAGACTAGAAACTGGTAAGTCGTCAGTTGATACCTGTACCAAAGAAACAATTTGCGGTCAAATGACAGAACGTTTTGAGGTTATGTTTACAAATGTCAAACTTTTCAATATAAGTGTCAGATGGACCCAAAAATAGCGCCATCGTTCTCTCTGCTTGTTATTATCAGACTTCTCTTTCCTATCTTCATTTTATTTGATTTTTATATGTTCAATCTCTAAGCGAATCATTGGCATCAGCGGCATGTAGAATAGGTACCTGATACATCTGCCTATGTATATGCAAAAGGTACCTAAGTAAGATTGAAATAGGTACGTAACTATTTGTTCCTAATGTCTACAGGGTACCTAAGTATCTCAGGATAGGTACGTGCTTTTCTGTACCTGATACCTGTGCCTATTTATATGCAAAAGGTACCTAAGTAAGATTGAAATAAGTACGTAACTATTTGTTCCTAATGCCTACAGGGTACCTAAGTAAGATGGAAATAGGTACGTAACTATCTGTTCCTAATGCCTACAGAGTACCTAAGTATTTCAGGATAGGTACGTGCTTATAGGCGGTTTGGGGATATCCTGAAGGTAGAGCCTTCAACTTTAGAAACGATAACGTTTTATCCCATGTTTGTGATCCTGATTATGTAAGCATAAGGAATTTTCTTTGACTATAATGATTTCTACAAGGATGTATGAATACAGTGCGAACAAGCTAGTCAGGAAACCTAGCAATTGAGCAAGTCATATATTAACGTTCATTGATCAGGTCTTGTCAGTAATGAAACTTGAGTTGAATTTTTAAATGGTCAATACCAAATTCTCCTCACTGTATTGATTAATATCTCCCTCTTTTCTGTCTTGTGTCACTTTTTTGGAAATATATGTATTATATTGTGCGTTGTGGTAACCAACTACACAACACTTAATACGTGAATTACGAATTCAACACGGTGATTAACAAGATAGTTTCACTTTACAGGCGAGGTAGTTTTCGAACTATCTAACAGAATCCAAAACATCTCTAGAGCAAGTCGAAACAGCACAACTGCCAAATTATTCGGTAAAGCTCAAGTCGATCTCAAACTGTCATTGGGACAGCTCATACGAAACGCGATATTTGAAGAGGCGGAGATTGAATTCCAACCAGTGGCCTTCTTCAATACAAGAATCGGACTGAGGAATGCTTTCCAGGTAAACATACCATAGATTCAAATCATAACTTCCAGATCGTTATATTCTCTTATTATCCAGGACGAAATAGTTGAAGGCGAAGACAAAGAAGTAGTCCTTTTGACCTTGAAGAGGCCTCTGGTGTACATACAACCAGCAGCGATCGACAAGGCCATCTTGGTTTGGCTGAATTACAAGAACGCCTACGATTATTGGAACGAAAAACGGGCCAATCTGAATAAAGAGATGCTCTTCACCACCAATCAGGTCCAGGAGAAGTTCCAGCTGGGTCAATTGACCAGTCAACTCAGCAACCAACATCTGGGCACTCTCTTCATGCAACTCACCGTAGAAGACATGGGAATTTGCCTTCCCTTGAATCCGTTACCCTTAAATTGGAACCAGAGGAACTTCCATGAGGATATCAGGGGTGCTGTGGTGGTCACCCTGGAGAACACAAGCATTTCTGGTTAGTTTTTTCGTTTTTCATGTTGTCGGTTATCTAAATGACTTATTTAGCTTGCAGCTCCGGCTGCTTGGTGAGCAAAGGGAAGTTTTCCAATTTGTGCCTCAGGTTTGCTGACGATTTCGAGAATAGTTTTGACGATTGGAAACCAGATATGAATGATTCTTCTATAATGAATCTCTGCGTGGTCAGCGATGGGACATACGACTTTTGTAGTAGGACCATAGCGGCTAAACAACCAAACGGTGAGTTATATTTCGGTTTTGGAAAGTTTGATTGAGTTGTTAACTTTCAGATAATGCTAAATGGTTCTTAAGCGTCCAATGGCAGATGGAGGGAGTTGATATTCATTTAGATACCAACATCGGCAAGCAATTGTCTGCTTTAGGTCATACGTTGACAATGCTGACAGGTGCTGAAGACCCACCACTTCATATGGATTACGATAGTGATGATAATGATACACCTGATGGGTTGAAAGCATCGCAAGAGAGTATTTTGAAGACTATTGGAGCTACAACTGATCAAAAGGCTAGAAGTAGAGCCATAGAGAAAGCTATGAATGAGCAAGCCAAGATAATCAATGACTTAAGGTATATTGTTATCTGTTACCTCTTTTGAATACATGTTTACCGCAAGGGTCAATCCTTTTTATGAATGTTCCTTTATACAAAATGATATTCAAGATGGCATTATTCTAGATCTTTGGGAGCTTCTCATGGTACCATCGAAGACGAAATGAAAAAGCTTCACGAGCTCGAAGAATTGGTCTACAAGGACTTCAGAAGAGACATGATTCAAAAATTAAGAAGACAAAGCGTTAGAGCGTCATCGATAAAGAGAAAATTCGGGCTTGGAGATAGAGGAGATTCAACGTTCAGATCTAAATCCTTCGTCATGAATCATCCGATGCCAGAGAGAGACGACAGGTAAGCTAAACGAAAGGGTTTTATCATCATTTACATGATTTTGTGTAGCCCGGATAATGGTCAAGGTATGTCAGGCAGTTATGAGAGTTCTCCGACATCCGGACCATCCAGATCTTCCTCCTTGAGGGTGAAAAACATCGATAACGGTCTGAGAGTTCATTTCAACGAACAAGCACCGACTAGGAAATCCTCACTTCCAAGCGCTTGCTCTGATCTTAGTATAACAGGTAAATTAAAAAGAAGACATTAATTTAAAATTTCATATGTAATTTTCTTTGTTTTAACAGGAAGCCACATAGATTGGGTTGACCAACTGGACATAGACGGCGAAAAAGTGACCCTGCGAAAGAAACTACCACACGAAACACATCCCTTCGAACCAACGAACACATATTCTTCGAGCAGCTTCTCAAACAACTCCGGAGTATCTCAGAAACCACAAGAACCCAACGTAGACCTGGAGTTAGATGTCAAAGTTTTCATTAACAGCGGTAAATGTGTCTTGCACACGAAAGATGTACAGACTGTGCAGGAAGACCCTAAGTTAACAAAGATGAAAAAGGATCGAAGTTGTTCGGCTGGTAAATAATTTATTCGTTTGGCAACACTGCATTAGACTGAAATGAAAAGCTATCGCTTATTTTCTCTTGTACTATTTTATCTATAACATGTGCATTAGCTTTCTGATACTATGTCCAGAAATGGCGTAGTTTTCATAACAGGTTCAAATATAATTTTTTTACAGGCTTATTGGAGTTTCCATCTAATTCCGGCAGCCCAGATCCAACGAGAAGAAGTAAAGATAAGAATATGGGTCAGTTTGGAGCTTCAAGATTGAGGATGAACCCATATGCATCACTCGTTGATCTAACAATATTCCATATACCGGGAATGGATGTCAAATTGCATTATGTATCAAAGGTGAGTTCAGTTACTAAGTTGTAACCAAGAATTGTTTAAATTACTGTTAATCAAATACGAATGCCTGAGGAGACAAGAGTGTTATTCACAATGTCGAAACACATGTGTCGTATTCTATTTCTTTTTTTGATTTGTGTGATGTTATGATAAGAATGAGAAATTCTCTCTTATTCATCAAAGAAAACAGTGTTTTCTAGAATCGAAAAGTGTAAGACTATTGTCATATTTATATTATTTTTTATTTTTGTAGCTACAAAATCCTGGAATGTTCAATTCATTCATAATAACGCATAAATTTACAATTTTAAGTTTCCTCATCATTTTCCATTAAAGGTTGTTCCTGACGACCAATCAGACCTTCAAGTTCCCAATCCAGATTTCGAGAGGGCGTTCAACAACACCCGTTCCTTCAGCGCCACCTTCTCCACGGACGAATCGGAGGAGATGCGTATAGACAAGGCGTTCAAACGTAAAGACAGTCAACCGTCTTCTTTCCCTCAACAACACCGCGACTATGCTACGCCTATGGAATTACGTACCTCCACCTCTCTGCACGGCATCACAAACCCCAACTACGGCTCTTCACCCACATGTTCTAGTACCACCAGTTCGGAGGATATAGGCTGCGGAACCACGCCCCCTATAAGTCCGGTGGGCGGAGCCAGGGCAAACCTCAGCTTAGGTGTGGGCGGGCAGGGGCCGGCTAAGAAGATGGGCGTGAAGAAGGCGCAACTTTTCGCTTGGATGACGTTGCAGAGCGTTCCCGAGGAGACGATTATATCGCCCCACATCTTGGAGTTTCTGGAGCAGACTCTGGAGCCGATACCCGCCAAATCGACATTTAGGACTGGAGGTATTTAGAATAATCAGTAAATAAGGAGATATGTCTCTTTCTTAGTTGACAAGTGCATGTAATTTTTTTTGTGAAGGAGTTTATTTGATCTTTCTATGTTTTTCAATGAGAATTTAATCAAATTTGCAGATACTTCTCTGATGTCCAGCGACCAAGATAACAGTAATTATGGAAACTATGTTTACGCTAGTTTTCCAGTAGATGTCATCGTCTACTTCCACATGCAACCTAGCACCTTTAGATTTAGCTGTCTTCCAGTTTCTCGTGTTGAATGTCTCCTCAAACTTCCATCTCTAGACATCGTGTTTAGCTCCAAGAGGGCCGAAGATGAACTTTTGCAGAGGTTAGTACAATTATTATCATTGTTTTGTTAAGATGGAGACTGAACTTTGAGGTTATCAGTAAGCAGTCACATATTCTTTAAATAACCTGTACGCGTTTTCAGCGAATTCGGAGACGGTCTTCCGAACTCTGTGTCCACAGCGGTCGGTGGTCTGAGTGTGACGGCTTGCCTGTCAGATTTCTCTGTGTACATCTTCCATCCTTATGGAGGGAAGAAAACTACTTTGAAGGAGTCTCAGTGGTCACCCTTGTCTGATAGCGAGAGGAAGGATTCTTTGTCCATAAACGTGGAATTCGTGAAGATACATTTGTCGAGATCTAGGATGCTCAATTTCCAACAGCAGGACATTTCTTCTAAGGGTAAACCGTCTGGAGATCAGGGACAAAGCAGGGCTGTTATAAGGTTCTCAAGTGAGTGGAAACTTTTAAGTATTAACCTACGGGAAATATAATTAAAGAAATAAAGAAAATATACTAGGATAAACCAAAAAGAAGAATATGTTAACAAATCAACCATTTTGTGAGATGACTTTGCCATGTTGTTTGGTTGGTGTTCTACATGGGTCCAACTCATTACTAACCGTCTGATCATATCAAAACGTTGTACCAACCTTACAAAAACTGACTTTCTTTCAGCTATCACTGATATCGGATCTGCATCGTTCAAATATGACATGAGAAGGCTGACAGAAATATTAGCTTTCCCGAAGGCTTGGTATAGACGTTCAATTGTTAGAAGAATGTTCTTAGGCGATCTGAGCATGTCGGCTACTCACACCGATGATGGAAATACTTCTTATTCCACGCTTGGAGCTTATCGATCACACGAAACTAGGTGAGTTCTTGTAAAGTTACCATATCCACAAAAAATCCTTCAGTATTAAACACTGGCTTCGTATACGAATAAATTCATCATACTAACATTCAATGAACTAGAAGCATTTAGAAGAAGCAATTATGTCTAAACGAATTCGTAGTGATAGGAGAGATACTAAGACAGTGTTAAATATTCCAAAGAAATATCAACAAGCACGGGTACGTCGCAAGAAACTAAAATTTAACTGAGTGATTGAATAAACATCAACAGAAAGGTATTTCAAGCGATGAACCAAGAGTGACCAGGTTATGATTTTGGTCCATCTAGCGGTTATTGCTGGTTCTTCTTGGTTATTCCTTGAAATCAAGAAAGAATAACCAGAAATTATCGCTTGAATGCTCGGGTTTGGTTATCCGTGCTGTCATTCTTTTGATTCGCGTTTACTTATGCCCATAGGTTATCTGAGCATTTATCTGATTAAGATGTAAAAAATGATCATAAAAAAATTATTTTGTGAGTAACTAGGAATGAAGAAAATTACAAGAAATGATTAAAATGAAAAATATCAATATTAACAGCTAGTAAAGGAAGAAAATTAAGTCAAAGAGACATAATGGGAATTTTAAAGTCAATGAGGAGTTAGAAATTAAATCTATTTCTCCATTATTTCAAGATTATACTTGATGAAAATTTGAAACAAACACAAAAAGGCAATGAAAGAACTTCTTAATCTCTCAACTTTAGGAACGACAATGACAAATCTCATGATGGTTTTAACAAACAATATTTTGAATTTGTATATTTCAGTTTATTCCAATTTAAAAAAAAAGAGTTATTTGGTCACTTCTACTGGTTCTTCTTTCAATTTAATGATCTACCTTAAAATTTCTCCTCATTGCTACCATATTGTGCATTCTCAGAACATCAGAACACCCAAACTATTGATACGATGCTTTGCAGATACTCTCAGTATTGCACACATAACATAAATTTGAAGCAACCTGAAAATTTATCTTTTCATAGTTTCATTAACAGAATTCTCAATAGATTTTTATTGATTTCTTGTGGCTATAATTTTCAGGTTCTTCTTGTAATTTTCAAATCATTATCAATCTAGATTGCTTCACACAAATGACATTTGCTCTTTGAACCTTTTATTTCTTCTCTTATAGAGTTATCCTGAAATTTGAAATAGAATTTAATATTATCTTTATAACAAATTCAATAAGAATAGATGGTTTTTTTCTGTGTTACTTCAACGTACTTTCAGTTGATGACTGGTTAAGTTTCTCACTGCATTCAATGTTTGAGGCTGCTGATAACATTTTTGATTACTGCAGCTAACAAAATACACAAGGAATTCTGTTTTTCTCTAATGAAAAGCAAACCTAATCTGTACATTCTACAATGCTTCTAATGGTTTCCAAATAATTTTTTTACCTAGGTGATTTATAGAAATGAAATTTTTCTCCATTGAATGTACAGTTTCTGCTTCAATTTTATTTTTGAGTTTTCCTAAAATTTAAATTGTGATCAAATACCTACAGCCCTCAAAGTTAAAATTCAAGAAAATCATTGGATTTATAAGTTTCATTTCAAGGCACCTTCAGTTGACAGACCAGTTGTATTACTGATCTGTAATTTACAATTTCCACATGATTTTCAGCAACATTATTCAGAAGCACATGATTATATTAGATCCTGAGTATTTCCTTCTTTCAAGAACTGTATTTCATAATTGCTCTGTTTTTTATCATGTTAAAGAAATTCTACATTCTGCTACATTGTGGTCCCATTTTTGATGAGTTCTTTCAATCCAAACAACACAACTTTTTACCCACGTTATTTAATTTTATCTTAAATTGCCTTAGTTCCTACCTGGAGTTGAACTTCCATTTCATTAAATCGAATTCGTGTAGCTGTAGTTTGGATTATTAATTATCTCTGTGAAATATTCAATAGTCTTTCGGTTCTACCAAGATCAGTTTTCAACTTCCAAATAATTCAAAGTCCTTGCTATTGTTTACTATTTTCATGTTTATACACATCTAACCCTACTTGCTCTAATAACCAGAATCGTAACTCTGCTCTCGAGCAGGGTTACGATTTTAGTTATTCTTGACATTCTCGATCAAATTGAGGTTAATTCATGACGTCACGGATCTATAACCCAAGCCGCTTGAATGCAAAAGGTATTTACCACAAAGACCAAAGATAACCGGTTACTCTTGGTTCATCGCTTAAAATACCTTAGAGTATATGTCAGGATGTTTTTTATGGTTTATTATCCATTGTAAAATTGCACCGTTAACACTTACTAATAGAGAAGTTATTTTTTTTTTGGACAGAGGTTCAAAGTCTACAGAGAAATCACCGTTGTTGGCCAATAGAGAGAAGGTAAAATTGGGCAAACTAAAGGAGTTTGGAATTGGTCTCAGCAGTGAGTCTAACCAAGAGAGCCGTAGCCCCACAGAACAC
Organism: Micraspis discolor; assembly: GCA_030674115.1. NCBI lineage: Eukaryota > Metazoa > Arthropoda > Insecta > Coleoptera > Coccinellidae > Micraspis > Micraspis discolor. The sequence goes on from JARTUT010001743.1 coordinate 4,482,258, forward strand.
AAGAATATGACGTCGTGGGAGACCCTGGTACTTTTTGCTGTCAACTTCAAGAAACTGAACGTCCACATGAACATGGGCAATGTAATGGGTAATGTGAGGTTAGTTTTTTCAATACTTTGTTGATTTTCTCGAAAATTATTCCAACTCAACTTGCCAAATGACTGCAGAGAGAAAGAGACTATACCTTATCAGCTTGTTGATTTCCTTATTACAAGACACGCACAAGTTTTTGCAACGGATATCTATCCAAGTCAGATGACTTGGTGTTTCCCACAAGTAGTGATTATGCTTTCATCAAAAAAATTAGCATTTGGCAAATATAGAGACCTAAACAATGATCTCTACCGAAAATTCTAGTGTCAAATTGTTTTAACGTAAACTTTGTGATTGAAGCCAGTCTGCCAGTATGTCCTAGGTTCCAGACTGTTCGACAGGGGTCTTGCTTTAGTAGTTCTGTGTAACTTGTACACTCAAATAGTCACTATTATATTTCATCAAAGCCTAATCTTTATAGTTGATTCTTTTTTCATACCTCTGAATTCAAAGTCAGGATTTCAAATAGCCTATTATTTATATTTGATAAGGTTAATTAACTAACTAAAAATATCTATATCACAGTTGGTTAACCAAAGAATTCAGAAGCGATGGAAGATTGGGCATTGGATCTACCGGACATAAGAACCTCTACATAGCACTCGGTTTGGGTGGATCAGGATTGGACGCCAAAGGTGGTATAGTGGGGGGCAACATAGAGATAGCCAACATCGACACGTTCAGTGAGTATCAAATAAAACAAAAATTCACTATGAATAGGTTGGGAATAATATCAATGATCAAAATCATAAGATTGGACCTTAAATTGACAGATGAACTGTTCATAGAAGAATTATTGACAAAACATCTTATATTACATCAGATAGGTTATTTATACCATTTATACCAGCAAGCTTGTTTTCATTTTAATAATTCTGAGTTAATTTCAGACTTCGAAGTCTCAAAAAAATTGGTTTATCCCAAAGAAGAAGCTTATAAATACAACATATTCACACCCAACCTAATAGAAGAAGTTCCTTTTTATTTAACTATTAATTTTTTATGATATGATTACAAATGTTATTCCAGTACACATAAGAGAAGAACCGGACGTCGAACCCGATCATACGGTAGGAGTGAAACTCCACGCCCTCGAATTGAGGTTAGATTACATGGCGTCCTCTGTACTGATGTTCAGGGTGAGCGATCTAAAAGTGAACCTGAGGGACGAATGGAAACTCAACAAGGCCGCGTCCAGAGATTCTTTTATCCCAACCAGAAGGTGAAAACAGGTTTTTCTTGTTTTATCTGGATTTTAATTAATATTTTTCAGACCTGCAATGATATTCATGCATGGTGACTTGGGGTGGGATCAGTTGCAGATGATGATCTCGAAGAATACCACTACGGATTTACTGAAAATGTTCAATAAGCTGGAAGAGTTCTTTTCACAACAGTTTAATAGTAGCAAAAGGGCGTTTAGTGGTTATTCTTCTTCATCTAGACATTCCAAAACGAACCCACAAAAAGGTAAGGACTTAAAATAAGGAAAAAACAAATTTGGTCTTATTTCAATTTACCATCTTTCTTTCAAGCCAAAGAACAGAATAATCAACAAAGTCAAACTTCCCAAATCGAAGCTAATCACCATAGACATTGGCAGAGAGTTCTGGCAACGATAGCAGGTCTTCGATTGAACACCATGCCTTCACCTTTACCTCAAAATGGAACAGTGCTTGGGGGTACAATGGAACTGCATGGTAACAACATATCGTTAGCTTGCTTCCACGGTGTCAATTTCAAGAGCAAATCGTGGGCTTTGTTCAGTTTGAAAGAGCCTTGCATCACATTTAACACCGAAGCTCAAGAAATACCTTCGACGAGTGGTAAGTGTTTGTTATGATTGAATTTCAGTTTTCTGTATGTGTTTTTTTTTTTAGAAAATGCTCCAGCCCAAGACGTTCATATAGTGCAAACTTTAACGTGCAGTTTGGGACTGAGTACCTACAAGACTGACCTTTCTATGGCTACCGTTTGTAAGGTTTCAAGGACTGTTATGTTTCCACCTCAGTTTAAGACGTGGCAAGAATGGTTCCATTATACCTTTGCCAGCAGTCAAATCGATGGTAAGTTGTCATCGTACGTGTTCTTAGGGGATATACAATGCATATGTTCTTCATTTTAACCTACATGGGTTGCCTTTTATATTTTGGGATTGGACAACCCTAGTGTTGAAATCTACAAACTGATAACTCTGTGGTAAAGCTTGACAGTTTTGAGGTTATATTGTAGTATAAGCAGCCTGTATGATTGCATGTGCGCCCTTAGAATCAGGGTTACATCCGCTGGCACGTGCCGGCGAGCAAGGACCGATAATCATTTTATTTAATTGTATACAATGTCAACCTTGTTTTATCAATACATTACGTGTTGAATAATAGACAGACAATATAAACAATATAGTATAAATAGTTATGATATTGTCTGGGAATTCGAACTCGACATTCATTCAAGACACAGACAATGTTCTTTGATCATTTCATTCATGTGTACCTCGTTGAAGTGTAATGAATATCTCCTGTAAAATAAACACCCTTCCGTGAGAGTGCTGAGTGTTATTCACCATCCCTCAATCGTGTAAACGATTGGCCGAACCAGTACCCCCAGCCAGGTACGCTACAATATGTAGTCAGAACGTTTTGACATACGAGCGCTATACAGGGTCTTTCACGAGGAACCTCACCTATATTTATACGGGAAACTACTGAACGTATTTTCATGAAATTCATCACTTATAAGTATTTCACGATGCTGATGAAATCTAAAACATTTTCAAGGCATGAGCACCTCCGGTTTTCCCGGAAATGACGTCAACTTCCGTTTTTCAAATTAGAACACCATTTTTTTATTGCAGAAATAGATTCCTTAGAAAATTTCAAGTTATTCTGATGTAACATTTTTCAGTTTTGGTTGGAAAATTCTCTCTGAGCAGGAAAATTCGAAAAAAATCGAAAATAGAGCTCCGCTGAAACAAGAATAACTTCGAGGTTTTTAGATGGAAAATTTTCATTTTGGGATTTTTCAAGATGTAAGATTGATGTATCCACTTTGAAAATCGAAATCGCGATTCATGATACAGGGGTGAAAAATCGCTTTCAAAGTTAGGAATGACAAAATCGTGAAAAATCAATTTTTTCAAATTAGAACCCCATTTTTTTATGGCAGATATTGAATCTACGTTAAAAAATAATGTAGTGTCAGCATCACACCCTTGCCCTAAAGTGGATATTTTCTGAGTTATTCACAAAAACTGTTTTTGTCTTGAATTTTCAGCTATTTCTTTTCCCTGCAACAAAGAAAATCACTATTTAAAGTAGGTAGGCACTTCTTTTTTAAACCACATCAAAAAAGGAGAACTCATAAATCCATCAATTATTGGCCGGATTTTCAATTTTTTATTAGTCGAAAGATCGGTTTCTCCCATTGTGGTTGATTCCCGATGTTTTAATGTCATCTTTATTAAAAGCAACACTACAAAGAAAACAATTTACAACCCGCCTTCAAACTACTACTACTAATACTTACTTCAAAGTAAAACTACCCGACTTCAAACTAAAACTAGTATTAGGTGTACAAATAAGTTTCCGCGGTTTTTTATAAAAAATTAGGAATTTATTGCAAAGGAAAAGTACATTACGTTTTATTCAAAGTATTTTTCATCATTTGCCACTACTTTTCCCCATCTTTCTGGCAACATTCGGATACCCCGTCGAAAAAACTCTTCATCTTTTGACGCTATCCACAAATCTACCCAATTTTGGTGTCTTCATATGATGTGAAGTGCTGCTCAGACAGACCATGTGCCATCGGCCGGAACAGATGATAATCAGAAGGGGCTAAGTCTGGTGAATACGGCGGGTGGGGTAAAACTTCCCAGTTGAGTGTTTCCAAGTATGTTTTTACCGGCGCCGCAACATGTGGACGAGCATTATCGTGTAAAAGAATAATTTTGTCGTGTCTGGAGTAGTAATGGGCGCGTTTTTCCTTAAGTGCCCGACTCAATCTTATCAATTGTGTTCGGTAGAGAGCTCCAGTAATGGTTTCGCTTGGTTTCAGCAATTCATAATACACGACACCAAGCTGATCCCACCAAATACACAGCATGAGTTTTTTTCCATGAATATTCGGCTTAGCTGTCGATGTTGATGGTTCGCCGGGCTTAACCCATGACTTTCTCTTCTTTGGATTATCGTAGTGAATCCATTTTTTCGTCACCAGTGACTATACGATGCAAAAAACTCTTTTTTTATTCCTGGCAAGCAGCATTTCACTCATGCATAATCGGCGTTCAACGTCTCTCGGCTTTAGTTCATATGGAACCCAATTTCCTTGTTTTTGAATCATTCCTAACGATTTTAAACGATGTGAAATTGCTTGTTGAGTCACTTGTAGAGTAAGTGCAAGTTTTTTTTGCGTTTGGGACGAATCTTCCTCCAATAGTGCTTCTAATTCCATGTCTTCGTACACTTTCGGCCTTCCACTGCGTTCTTTGTCTTTAACGTCAAACTCACCGTTCTTAAACTTTTGAAACCATTCCTGACAACTTCTCTCACTTAAAGCAGCTTCACCATATTCTTCTAGAAGCAATCGATGCGCCTCAGCTGCAGATTTTTCACATTAAAGAAGTAAATCAAAAGTTCCCGCAAATGATGCTTATTCGGAATAAAACTTGACATTTTTGCACGAAAAAAATTACGTGATGCTGATACGGAATCACTAGTACTTTAAGGTTATGGTGTTGCCAGATGACTAAACTTGGGATATTACGTTTTACATCTGACAATTTCTCCATAACCTTCTGGTGGGGCCATCTTTTGACAAACCGCGGAAACTTATTTGTACACCTAATACTTACGAGGTCCCTCCGACTTCATTTATGTCATTTTTCCGCTTTAGTATGTTGTAGTTTAAAGTCGGTTTTTAAATATATTTTTTTTTAATTTTAAAATATTAGCTACAATTAGGTTTAACTTTTTATACTAAGTACTTGTTAATAAAATACAAGATCAAACTTACCACAACCAGTGACATTCGATTTTTTTTTCGATTTCTCTCCCTTCTGTAGGAACTTAAAAGACTTTTCATTTTTAAAACAGCCTATGGTTGTACGAATTTTTTTTGGAATTTCGTCCCATATATTTTCTCTTATATTATTAATGTGATATTCTTTGCATCTAGTATCCCATAATGGACCATGGGAGTCATATACGCTGCTCAACAATTGATAGGGATCACTTACTTTTTCTAAATTTATTTCTGAAATATTCGCTCCAAGATTATAAATTTAGTCAGATATCAGAGTATTTTCAATTGATGATATGGTTCACTTGAGAAAAGAATAAAAAAATGGAAAGTTGGAGAGAAAAAAAGACTTTATTAGGAACACTCAAAATTCTGTGTTTGAATAACATAAAAATTTTATGATGAAACCACAAGAAGGCTGAAGTTTCAGTTAAGCTAGTACCTAGTTGGTCCCCACGAGCTCGTCTCAAGCGTTCTACCCTACGAGGCATACTTTCAAACGATTTATAAAATTTTGGGGCAAATTCGTCCAAATATCCCGTAAAGCGTTAGAAAGGTCCTCCAGGTTATTGATCGGTTATTCTAAGCTTGGCAATTGTCTAGACACCTCAGATCAGATATGTTCAATGCAATTCATGTCTGGAGAGCGAGCTGGCCAGTCCATCCAATCAATAGCATGAGTTTCTAGCGCTTCATTAACCAGACGACTACGGTGTGGACGGGCATTATTGTCAATTACAATGAAATTCTCGCCCAAGGCAGTCGCAAACGGAACAATTATGGGTTCAATCATCTTATCGTGATATCTCTGGCTGGTCATTGTGGTGCTCTGTAGAACAACCAACTCTGTGCGTTGGTTCAAAAAAATGCCTCCCCATACACATATAGAACCTCCGCCACAGTCTGCCACATAAAAGAATCATGACTTGGGAAAATATAGAAGATTACAAACAGAGACTCAGAAATACAGATTGGGATATATTGGAGAATATTTCAGAAAATGAAGTCAACATTTTCTGGACAAAGTTTACAAATAATATTAAAACAGTATTGCACTATTCATGTCCCATAAGAAAAATTCGAAGAAAGACCCACATCCAGCCAAAATACTGAAATACCAGGAAATCCGGAAAAAAATAGCGAACTTATTCAATATCTATTATTGAATGATTGTTTGGGCTATTACCATCATCTATTGTGGATGTAATAATTTCCGACGTTTCGATAGACATCTTCTATCTTTATCAAGGAGGAAAAGTAAGAAACCTTTTGAAAAATTATCAATTTTTCAAAAAGTCAATATGACAGAAGTCATGAAAGAAAAATGAACGATTTTATATACTCATCTGCGATATGATGATCTTTTCAAGTTGGATCGAACTATCGGCGTCCAAACTTCTGGCAGATCTATAGATGGAGCACTTATGGAATCAGGTGTTATTTTCATAAATGCCGCTTCTTTGATTTTTCTTCTTGCAAGTTTTTCTTCTTTGGATATTATTGATGCTTCATCCCACTTTATACGATGATTCTTATCTACAGCATGTTGGACTAACCTGGATTTGTCGCTGTCTAGTACTCGTAGAAGCTTCTGATGTTCTTTTATTCGTACATTCAGAGGGCGTTTAGTTTCTCCAATGATCTTCCGCACTCGCAAGGTAAATCATATATGCAGTTCTTTGTCCTTTGTGTCTCATTATTAGGCTTAACTTTTGTAAGTTTAGCTCTGATAGTGTCTTGAGTTTTGAATGCAGTCGTTATGTTGTATCTATTTCCAATTCTTCTCATTTTCTCCGACAAACCTTTTACATAAGGAATTACGGTTTTAATGGTCTGATTTATATCTGTTGGTTCAGGTTGACTTTCTCCTGTTCGTGTAGCTTTTTCTAATATCTTTTTGGGGTAGCCATTGCTTCTAAGCGTTTTCGAGATGTTATTTATTTCTTCATTTTGGTCTTCTTCAGTGCAACAAATATTTATTGCTCTATCAAATAAACATTTTGCTACTCCCAATTTAGTGTTTAGTTGGTGGTTTGAATCAAAATGTAGATATTGTCCTGTGTTCGTTGGCTTTTTATACACAGTGGTTCTTGGGATTCCATTTTGTTTATGTACGAGTACATCTAAGAATGGAAGTTGTCTGTCTTTCTCGATTTCAATTGTGAATTTAATTGATTCCTCTTGATTGTTTAGATATTGAAGGAATCCATCTATAGTGTCTCTTCCATGTTGCCAAATAATGAAAGTATCATCTACATATCTTTTCCACAGTTTGGGTTTAAGTACATACTGTATTGAAACAACATATTTCCAATTTGAAGACATCTTTTATCAACAAGAATTTGGAATAGCCATGGGTTCACCACTATCACCAATTTTAGCTGATTTATATATGGAAATTTTCGAACAGAAGGCATTAGAAAAATATGTACTTAAACCCAAACTGTGGAAAAGATATGCAGATGATACTTTCATTATTTGGCAACATGGAAGAGACACAATAGATGGATTCCTTCAATATCTAAACAATCAAGAGGAATCAATTAAATTCACAATTGAAATCGAGAAAGACAGACAACTTCCATTCTTAGATATACTCGTACATAAACACAATGGAATCCCAAGAACCACTGTGTATAAAAAGCCAACGAACACAGGACAATATCTATATTTTGATTCAAACCACCAACTAAACACTAAATTGGGAGTAGCAAAATGTTTATTTGATAGAGCAATAAATATTTGTAGCACTGAAGAAGACCAAAATGAAGAAATAAATAACATCTCGAAAACTCTTAGAAGCAATGGCTACCCCAAAAAGATATTAGAAAAAGCTACACGAACAGGAGAAAGTCAACCTGAACCAACAGATATAAATCAGACCATTAAAACCGTAATTCCTTATGTAAAAGGTTTGTCGGAGAAAATGAGAAGAATTGGAAATAGATACAACATAACGACTGCATTCAAAACTCAAGACACTATCAGAGCTAAACTTACAAAAGTTAAACATAATAATGAGACACAAAGGACAAAGAACTGCATATATGAATTACCTTGCGAGTGCGGAAGATCTTACATCGGAGAAACTAAACGCCCTCTGAATGTACGAATGAAAGCACATCAGATGCTTCTACGAGTACTAGAAAACGACAAATCCAGGTTGGTCCGAAATGCTGTAGATGAGAATCATCGTATAAAGTGGGATGAAGCATCAATAATATCCAAAGAAGAAAAACTTGCAAGAAGAAAAATCAAAGAAGCAGCATTTATGAAAATAACACCTGATTCCATAAGTGCTCCAACTATAGATCTGCCAGAAGTTTGGACGCCGATAGTTCGATCCAACTTAAAAAGATCATTATATCACAGATGAGTATATAACATCGTTCATTTTCTTTCATGACTTCTGTCAATATTGACTTTTCGAAAATTGATAATTTTCAAAAGGTTTTTTACTTTTCCTCCTTGATAAAGATAGAAGATGTCTATCGAAACGTCGGAAATCATTACATCCACAATAGATGATGGTAATAGCCCAAACAATCATTCAATACGAGCTCCATCATCAACAATATCTCGTCATCAACTAGTGTTATTCCTGTTATGTAAAAAACTGAACGCTTCATAGGCAAATCATTTAGATTTATAGGCCTTGTATCTACCTGCAACAGAAGAAAATCACTATTTAAAGTAGGTACTTCTTTTTTAAACCACATCAAAAAAAGGAGAACTCATAAATCCATCAATTATTGGCCGGATTTTCAATTTTTTATTAGTCGAAAGATCAATTTCTACCATTGTGGTTGATTCTCGATGTTCAAAATCATCCTTATTAAAAGCAACACTACAAAGAAAACAATTTACAACCCGCCTTCAAACTACTACTACTAATACTTACTTCAAAGTAAAACTACCCGACTTCAAACTAAAACTAGTACTTACGAGGTCCCTCCGACTTCATTTATGTCATTTTTCCGCTTTAGTATGTTGTAGTTTAAAGTCGGTTTTTAAATATATTTTTTTTTAATTTTAAAATATTAGCTACAATTAGGTTTAACTTTTTATACTAAGTACTTGTTAATAAAATACAAGATCAAACTTACCACAACCAGTGACATTCGATGTTTTTTCTCGATTTCTCTCCCTTCTGTAGGAACTTAAAAGACTTTTCATTTTTAAAACAGCCTATGGTTTTACGAATTTTTTTGGAATTTCGTCCCATATATTTTCTCTTATATTATTAATGTGATATTCTTTGCACCTAGTATCCCATAATGGACCATGGGAGTCATATACACTGCTCAACAATTGATAGGGATCACTTACTTTTTCTAAATTTATTTCTGAAATATTCGCTCCAAGATTATACATTTAGTCAGATATCAGAGTATTTTCAAATCTTGAATGGTTGAGGTCCTCACTTGATGGAAATCCATTTTCATTTAGTTTGAATATGATTAAATAAAAACTTATTTATTAAAATTTCCACATTTATTGTGTTTTAACAATATGTAACACTACATTTGCAACAATTGTTTCGCCAAATTCTTGGCTTCTTCAGGCGAGTTCGATGTTAAACTACTCCAAAAATTTTTGAGTCTTCCTTATATATTTCTCAAGATGGAAGAGGGGGGACCGGTATTCTAAATGCTTCTGGGATTTTTTATGGCATGTTCATCAATGGTGATCTGTTGATATCCGTTTGGTCATTGAGTAAGATATTTTGCTTGTTATATCTGTTAATTTCCATTGTTTCTAGGATATTAAGCCTTCTGCTTTTGTTTTCTATGTGCAAAATTTTGTAGTTTGGATCAAAAATATGTCCCTCCTCTAAAAGATGGCATAAGTTGAGTTCTGTTCTTTATTCAGGAAACTACTCGAATGTGCCTTAATCCTCTTCTCAAGTTTCCTTCCTGTTTGTCCAACATTTACTTTCTGGCATGAACCTCAATTCAACTTATATACTCCTGATTTTTTGTTTTTATCTAATTTATCTTTATTATTTTTGATTAAATTACTTAAAGTATTATTGGTTTTGAATGCTATATTGAAATTCTTTTTGTTTTTTAAAAAATTTGCTACTTCTATTGATTTTTTACCTGTGAAATTTAATGTTATATATCTATTCTGTTCTATTTTGTCGTTTTTGGGGTATATTAATGTTAAAGCTTGATTTAATAGGAATTTATTCAATATTTGGTCCACAAGGTCTGGTTTGAAACCATTATTAACAGAGATTTGTTATATAGTATTGAGCTCACAATCAAAATTCTGTTTCTTCATAGGTGTTTTGATTAGTCTATATACCATGCTATTGAATGCTGCTAGTTTTTGTGAATATGGATGATGTGACTTTGAATGGATTGTTATGTCGGTGTAGGTTGGTTTGCGATAAATTGCAAAATCCTGTTTACTATTGATTTTTGATATTGTTAAATCTAAAAAATTTATTTTACCGTTTTTTTCTTCTTCATACGTGAAATTTATATGAGGTGAAAGTTTATTGATGAAGTCTAAAAACATGGTCAACTGTCTAATTGTTCCTATGAACAAACATAAAATATCATCTACATAGCGGTACCAGTATATGAAATATTTAAAATATTTGCTTTTTTCTATGAACTACCTGGAACAAGCAATAGAAAAAAGCAAATATTTTAAATATTTCATATACTGGTACCGCTATGTAGATGATATTTTATGTTTGTTATTTTTTTAATTTTTCCTTAGAGAACATATAATGTACAGATATTCACGAGATAACTTGAAGAAAATACAAATGAAGAGAAGTTCATAAGTGATACCTAGCAATTGTTGATCAGTGTATTTCAATTGACCGAACAGCAGTTTCGGTATCCATGTTACTTGATAAAATACGTCCACACACAATTACCGACGAACGAACAATAAAAACATTCGGGCGGGGCTAGTAATAGACACTGCGGCGCGCGCAGTCGTCCAATCACAGCGCGGCTGACCGCGTAAGGCGTGCCTCACTGTGATTGGACACACCTTTAGAGGCTCTGGAAGATTCAAATGTGACGATTGGGTTGATGTTGGACCTATCGGAGGCATTCGATACCCTGTCCCATAATCTCATCCTACAAAAATTACAAGTCGATGGAATAAAGGAAGAAGAACTGAAGTAGTTTAAATCGTACCTAACCAAACATAGACAAAGAGTAATAATCTCTCAGAATGAGAACCAAATAATATCGCAGGCAGAATTCACAGAACTAGGAGTACCACAAGGAAGCATTTTAGATCCCATCATATTCATCATATTTTTAAATGATCTATATACCATATTTGATGAAACAAGTATCAAAATGTTGAATTATGCAGATGACACAAACTTCACAGTCATGGCCAAGACATTCCCAGAAACGTGTGAACTGGTAAAACCAACCCTACGCAGGCGAATGGTTTAAAGCAAATGGTTTAGGCATGAATGCTGAAAAAACAAATGCAGTGCAATTCAAAACAGCTCATTCAGGTTTTCAAACACCAGCAAATACTCAACTTTGCAACTCCTCTCTGAGTCTGATCAGGTGTTGTAATTTTCTGGGTCTCAAACTGGAGTAAACTCTTGATTGTAGTGAACACATCACAAACCTTTGTGCTCAATTGAGTTCTATCTGCTACTCACTTGGAGTACTCAGTAAATAATACCTGGACTCTTTTCAATTCAAGTAGATAACGTAACATTCTACATACATCTTCTTTATTTGAAATAAAGTTTGTTTATTATTATTATTTTTTAAAAATCTTCGTGATTCTTGCAGAAGTCGACAGATTCCCATCTCTCGAACGAGAAAGAAGCGAACTATCTAATAGCATTGAGCGGAACAGAGGTAATCAACAAAAACAGCCAGATCCTAACCTCAACAGAGAAGTCATATTCGCTGTACCAAGCTTACAGTTGCATTTGAAAACGGAACATCTCCAAACTGCTAGTATACCAGATGTGACAGGTGATTAATTGTGGAATTATCGAATATTTTGTTATTTTGTTTGTATTTCAGATGAAAAGAAGCCGGTAGTCGATTGCAGTTTCATAACGGAGTTTGAAGATCACATATTTGTAACAGTTGACGCAGAAGCGTTCTTCTTCTTGCATGATGTCATTACATCTTATATACGGGAGAAGGAGAGAGTGGTAAGCAAAAACTTTTTTTCTGATCCAACCAATATTGAGCTATATCGCCTTAGTTACCATGTGTCATAACACACTCATATTTCCCAAGGGAAAACACTGACATCCTATCCTTTCAAATGTCTACCAGCGTCCATTGCATGTCAATTGTCAATATTAAACCATGTAGAGATTTGAATGCACTAAGATGTCTAAAATACTGGTGTGTGCACTTCTCCGATTTTGTTTTACAGGTTTGGCGATATGGGGATTCTTTCATTTTCTCTCCGCCAGGTAGCGCCACTCAAATCTATTCGAATGTCAGTTTCTGATTAAAATAAATTATTTATTGCGTTATTCGGAATTTTTGTATAAAAGTGTGTGAAAAGTGATTATCCATTTTTTATAATGCGTTTTTGTATTTTATGCGGACAGTCCAGTGCTGCGGATGATGGGGTAATATTATGGATAGAGCAGTTGACGTAAGGGACACTAACCACAGTGGATCAACTGGAGGATTATATTGAAATCCTCAATAAATAAAAATAATGTTTGTTTTCTTATAAATTAATGAAACATCTACACTAATGTTGAATGATTGTTTGGGCTATTACCATCATCTATTGTGGATGTAATGACTACACTAAGCGTGAATGCAATTATGGAAATGCTTTCTATTTGTATTGAAACAACATATTTCCAATTTGAAGACATCTTTTATCAACAAGAATTCGGAATGGCCATGGGTTCACCACTATCACCAATTTTAGCTGATTTGTATATGGAAATTTTTCGAACAGAAGGCATTGGAAAAATATGCACTTAAACCCAAACTGTGGAAAAGATATGTAGATGATACTTTCATTATTTGGCAACATGGAAGAGACACTATAGATGGATTCCTTCAATATCTTAACAATCAAGAGGAATCAATTAAATTCACAATTGAAATCGAGAAAGACAGACAACTTCCATTCTTAGATGTACTCGTACATAAACAAAATGGAATTCCAAGAACCACTGTGTATAAAAAGCCAACGAACACAGGACAATATCTACATTTTGATTGAAACCACCAACTGAACACTAAATTGGGAGTAGCAAAATGTTTATTTGATAGAGCAATAAATATTTGTTGCACTGAAGAAGACCCAAATGAAGAAATAAATAACATCTCGAAAACTCTTAGAAGCAATGGCTACCCCAAAAAGATATTAGAAAAAGCTAAACGAACAAGAGAAAGTCAACCTGAACCAACAGATATAAATCAGACCATTAAAACCGTAATTCCTTATGTAAAAGGTTTGTCGGAGAAAATGAGAAGAATTGGAAATAGATACAACATAACGACTGCATTCAAAACTCAAGACACTATCAGAGCTAAACTTACAAAAGTTAAGCCTAATAATGAGACACAAAGGACAAAGAACTGCATATATGAATTACCTTGCGAGTGCGAAAGATCTTACATCGGAGAAACTAAACGCCCTCTGAATGTACGAATAAAAGAACATCAGAAGCTTCTACGAGTACTAGACAGCGACAAATCCAGGTTGGTCCAACATGCTGTAGATGAGAATCATCGTATAAAGTGGAATGAAGCATCAATAATATCCAAAGAAGAAAAACTTGCAAGAAGAAAAATCAAAGAAGCAGCATTTATGAAAATAACACCTGATTCCATAAGTGCTCCATTTATAGATCTGCCGGAAGTTTGGACGCCGATAGTTCGATCCAACTTAAAAAGATCATCATATCACAGATGAGTATTAACATCGTTCATTTTTTCATGACTTCTGTCAATATTGACTTTTTGAAAATTGATAATTTTCAAAAGGTTTCTTCTTTTCTCCTTGATAAAGATAGAAGATGTCTATCGAAACGTCGGAAATCATTACATCGACAATAGATGATGGTAATAGCCCAAACAATCATTCAACACGAGCTCCATCATCAACAATATCTCGTCATCAATATCAGAATAGGTTAAATCCAAGAACAGAGTGAGAAGAGCATTCGAGTAATCCCTTAGCAAACTTCTTAATCTCACCCAATTCAATTGGAATGAAAATAAATAGAAATTCTCATCCAGATAAGATATTGATCTACTCGAATGCCATTCCACTTCTGAAAGTTTCGTAACCCATGAATCAGCTGATTAAAAAGTGTTCATCGAAATTGCATAAACGTAGAATAAAATTCAAGACAACAAACACTTGTTGAAAGTTGATGATTCAGTTTCCAGATAAATGTTCATTCTCCATTTGATCGAACTTTAGTGGAATCAGAAAACCAGCATCGAGTGTCGTTCGATGGACACTCTTTACACGAAGTGTTTCCTCCTGTCCTTTACCCTTGATAACCTAACCTGCACCCTCTTTTCGACAGTTATCAAATATGTTACGTTAATAGATCTCTGACCCAGTCTTCTATGGTCGTTTGTAAGACAGTTGGTCAACCTAAATTTTACTTAAACTATTTGGTTTTTACTAAAATGGTGTATTGTTTTACTAATAATTTTGTTTTTATTTTATTTTTCTATGACCAGTATTAACTTTAAAAAAGGTGACTGCGATAAAATTAGCGCCATCTATGTGTTTGACCCGAGACCTTTCAGCTCGCGTAGTACAGAGATATAGAGTGGGGAGAATACGCTTCGACCACTGCGCATCCAAAATTGGTGGCTAAATTCTTATGTCAAATTTCGACCATTTTTATACTTTCGTAGTCAGCTGTTCTAGGTTGACATACTTGTCAGGTGAATTAGAAATTGCTCGAATTTTACATTGTGCTGATAGATACTTCGATACTTTCAACATGTCTTGTATTGTTAAAACGTGTAAAAACTATAAAACAAAGAAGGTCGGAGGAATTTCATTTTATATGTTAGTTTTTATTGAAATTATCCAACTGATCATACCGCATGGCATTGTTTATTTGCTCAGTGGCGTGTTGTTTACTTTTCACAGTAATATGATTCTTTTTAGTTTCTCAAAATCCGTTGATATGAGGACAGTTTGGACTGATATTCTGAGTATAGAATCTGAGGCTAAAGATTTATCTAAGAAATTGATATGCTCTATATATTTCATTTTCTTTTAAATTTTATACCAACTATCCCACAGGTACACTGCTTTCTACGCCAATGAACCGAAAGTATAAAAATGGCGGACGAAAAATTAGCCACTTCGCGCATCTCGAAGATCATTCTCCCCAATCTACAGGGTGCTCGGCACATGGACCGTCAAATTTTTTGGGGCGTTGGTAGGGTCATTTGCTACCTTTTCAGTCTTGGAACCTGGGTCCTTAGTATTACAGTTACGGAGGTATGATTTTTATTAGGTTTTTCTAATTTACCCAAAATGTATGCTTAGAAGCCCCATAACTTTTTGCGTGTGCTTTTACATGCATTTTTTTTATTGTATTAAGTCTACATGAGTGTGTATTTAAAAAAACGTATTTATTGTTACAGATAACACCACAAAATTAACACGTGGGCCTTTTTTAAAAAAATATATGAAAGTATGAAAACATCTCCACTCCTATTGAAATTTAAAAAAAGTTACAGCTATTACAAACTTGGTTTTATTTTGAAATGTTCTTTGGTTTATAACGTTGCTAACAATATGCTATTTACGTAAGTCAAATAAAAAAATAATACTGCAAATAAGGTTTTAGTCAGAAGAGTGAAGAAAGTTGCACCTAAATAAAAGTACGGATTTCGACACAACACAGCGAGCAAGGAAATTTTACCCTGCCCGTTTTAGACACGTGTGAATTATTATTACTATTTCTGTCCTTAGGTTGGATCGGGTTAGTCGCCGCTGACTTGATCCTACCGTCATTCGAGATTTAACTGTCTCTGCTGTTAGAAGTGTCTGTGCCACGTTGTTCAGTTTTTTAATTTGTATTTTTTGTTTTGTTACTTTATCGACTTTTTGCTACTGTTGTTTTAATTTTGGTTGTTGATATGTCTAATTTCACCAACGCTGAGTATGCTGATATGGTGATGGCATATGGCAGGGCCGATGGTGTTGATAGTGCAGCTCAAAGGATTTATCAAGCCAAATTTCTGATCGAAGATTACCCCACCACGAAACATTCTCGACGACTTATCGACGATTAAGAGAGACTGGAAACTTAAATTTTCAAAGAGCAACGGCATTTGACGATGAAATACTTGCCTTTGAAGAAGATTACAAGCAACTCAAAGAACAACGACACGAATGCTTGTAGTAGGATCTTCTTCAAAGGCTTGAAGTATTTGATCGTCAACTGCTACATGGTGTTCCAGTCTCATTAATCGTCGAAAATTTAAGTTTCCAGTCTCTCTTAATCGTCGATAAGTCGTCGAGAATGTTTCGTGGTTGATAAATCGATCAGAAATTTGGCTTGATAAACTTTGAGCTGCACGAGCAACACCATCGGCCTTGCCATATGCCATCACCATATCAGCATACTCAGCGTTGGTGAAATTAGGCATATCAACAACCAAAATTAAAACAACAGTAGCAAAAAGTCGATAAAAGTAACAAAAAATACAAATTTAAAAACTGAACAACGCGGCACAGACACTTCCAACAGCAGAGACAGTTAAATCTCGAATGACGGTAGGGTCAAGTCAGCGGCGACTAACCCAATCCACACGCGTCTAAAACGGGCAGGTAAAATTTCCTTGCTCGCTGTGTTGTGTCGAAATCCGTACTTTTATTTAGGTGCGACTTTCTTCACTCTTCTGACTAAAACCTTATTTGCAGTATTATTTTTTTTATTGACTTACGTAAATAGCATATGGTTAGCAACGTTATAAACCAAAGAACATTTTAAAATAAAACTAAGTTTTTAATAGCTGTAACTTTTTTTAAAATTTCAATAGGAGTGGAGATGTTTTCATACTTTCATAATTTTTTTTTTAATAAAAGGCCCCCGTGATAATTTTATGGTGATATGTGTAACAATAAATACGTTTTTTTTTAAACACACACTCATGTAGACTTAATACAATAAAAAAATGCATGTAAAAGCACATGCAAAAAAAGTTATGGGGCTTCGAAGGGTACATTTTGGGTAATTTAGAAAAACCTAATAAAAAAATCATACCTCCGTAACCGTTATACTAAGGACCCAGGTTCCAAGACTGAAAAGGTAGCAAATGACCCTACCAACGCCCCAAAAAAATTTGACGGTCCATGTGCCGAACACCCTGTATATCTCTGACGTAGTAACATTCATAGGATGCAGAGGCGGGTTAGAAATTCTTCATCGATGTTCAATACATTTATCAATTTCAGCTTGGCGGTACCGACAAGCGAAACAGCCTGGATTTCCAGGATCCGAAACAGAAAAGTTCGACGGCCGGTCCTTCGGATCCGAACAAGAAAGGATCCATGGATTCCAACATATTCTCCACGGACTGGAGAGATTTCACGTGTAAGACGTGGCATCTCGAACCGACAGTCAGACTGCTGAGTGTAGCTGGAAAATATATTGAACCATACGGAGTGGATTACATACTTCAAAAATTGGGCTTCAGCCATGCCAGGGTCACTATTCCGAAATGGATGCAGAGGGGTTTCATGGATCCTCTAGATGCCACTTTGGCCGTTTTGACGCTCCGCATGATACAGGTGGTAAGAGGGGAAGGTAATAAGAATGAGAAAGAGAAGGCTGTGGAAGTGAAGAAGTGAGTAAGATAGATATGTAGTGGTTTCGATGATAACTCGAAATATCATTTGTAATCGTTTTCTTTAGATTATCTTATTAAACTTTTGTAAGTTTCGTGGATGTACATATCTGAAGATTGGAAAAATGTATGTTATGATACTGGTATCGATGAAATGATGGTTGTGAATTTGAAGTTAAGTATGCAGTATGTCCCAAGTAAAATCTAGTCTTCACTTGAATTGCTACGTTTTTTAATGAAAATTGGAATGATTTTCGTTATATTTCCTCGATTGAGATGTGATTTATTAAATTATATGAATAATATTAAATATTTACCAAAGGAATAGAGCGTTTTAGAATAGAAAAAAAAATTAGCTCTCTGATAATCACATTTATTATATTCGGAAAGTTCTTTATCCATTACTTTCGTAATGAACTCCTTTTGTAGTGTTAGGTTCAAAGTTGTATATTTTTGTTTGAAATGGGCATTTTTAAGGTATTATATAACTTATTATAGATTTTTTACAAGTGTTCAAAATGAATTTAATATTCGCTTAAATAAATGATTGTATATTATAATGTATTTGCAATATTTTATCATGACTGATTTAAATGTTCCCTATTTTCGAAAAAATTATTTGAATAAATTGATTTAAGAAAGAGATAGATTTTGTTTAATTTTAGTGTCTATGTTTAAATGTTTGTCGAAAGTTGAATGAAATAACGCTCAGATCTTCGGACCAAAATATGAAAGAAGATTAATACATGGGTTGCCTTTAATAGACAAAGATTAATGATCTCTCAGAATGAATAATACCAAATAATATCACAAGGAAGATTTTAGGAGTATCAAATTCATCATACAATGATCTAGCATGCCATATTTGATGAAACAAGTATCAAATTAAATTATGCAGATGACACAAATGATCAATATGGCAAGATATTTGAAACGTGTAAACTGGTAAAATCAAGCATCAAAACGTTAAATTATCAAATGGTTTATGCATGAATGCTGAAAAAACAAATGCATTGCTATTCAAAACAGCTCATTCAGGTTTTCAAACACCAGCAAATATTCGACTTTGCAACTGCTCTCTGAGTCTGATTAGGTATTGTAATTTCCTGGGTCTCAAACTGGAGGAAACTCTTGATTGGAATGAACACATCACCAACCTTTGTGCTCAATTGAGTTCTATCTGCTACTCACTTAGGGTACTCAGTAAATACCTGGACTCTATGTCAATGAAAACCATTTACCAAGCAGTATTGTAATCGAAGATGAAGTATGACATCACGTTCTATGATAGCTTACATAACTTGGACAGAGTGACGAAGATGCAAAAGAGAGTTATACGTATAATCTAGAAGATAAAGAGAATGGAGTCGTGTAGGGGGATATTTAAATGTACAATCTGTTATTTCTCCATATATTGGCATGTTGAAAAGGCTATTTATAGATATATATATATATACAAAAAATCAAGGGATCCAGAAGTGTTCCCTGGGGCACACCAGACCGAACAACCCTATTAGTGCTCCTGATACCACCCATTGGAACCGCCTGATTTCTATCTCTCAAGTAGCAGTGAAGCAGACTGTCGTGGGGCACCGTATCAAACTTGAAAGATCAACAAAAACACAAATTGCTGATGATCCCTCATCGATTGCCTTGTTGATCCTTGAGGTCAAGCCCGCCAGCGTATCCTCCGTATATTTTCCAATCCTAAACCCGTACTGTTTTTCAGACAAAATGCGGTATCTTCCCAAGTACGAATCCATACGCACCTTCAAGACCATCTCAAAAATTTTGCCCAGGATATCACCGATTAGCCTGTAGTTGGAAGGTAGACTTCTATCACCTGATTAATAAACAGGGTATATAATTGCTATAAAGGTTCGTGTCGATTTGTCGAAAGAAATGCTTCAATAATATGATCGCAATGCTTTGAAGCACGTTTATGACATCGTGACAGGTGATGAATCGTGGATTTACTCGTATGAGCCCGAAAGTAAACAACAGAGACATTATCTTCCTTATGGACCGTTTTGCATTATTGGAGTCATGAAAGGGAGGTACATAATTGCAATTCATTTCGAATATTACCATTGATCAACAAATATATTCGGCTATTCTTGATTTTCGCAACAATCCCCTAAATTGATTCGAATTTACCAAGATGTCAGATGGGCGGGGCTTAAGGTTCAATTGTCATGAATTTGTTTGAGTCACTGTCACGTACGGTGAATAACAACAAGATAGAAGCGAAATTAAAGATTCTCGTCTTTGATTAGTCGTCGTGATTTCGGTATATATTATCTTGATTGGATGCGTTTTTCATTGGTCAGAATCATTAAATACGTGGATTTCTTTGTAATAGTATCTAGTCCACGTGTTTTCGGTATATATTATCTTAGAATTGGCATTTTGAAGTTTCGAATTTCTTGTTAGGGCAAATCCGATAAAGGATAAGACATTTTCTTCCTCATGACCGTTTTGAAATATTGGAGTCATGAAAGTGAGGTACATAATTGCAATTCATTAAGAATATTACAATAAATCAACAAATTTATTCAGCTATTGTTGATTTTCGTAACAATCCCCTAAATTGATTCGAATTTACCAAGATGTCAGATGGGCGGGGCTTAAGGTTCAGTTGTAATGGATTTGTTTGAGTCACTATCACGTACGGTCACTCACAAGAGAGTAGCAAAAATATGGATTCTCGTCTTTGATTGTTCATCGTGTTTTAGGTATATTTTATCTTGATTGGGTACGTTTTTCATTCATCAGAATCATAAAATAGCTGGTTTTCATTGTTTTAGTACTGAGTCCACGTGTTTCCGGTATATTTAATGTTTGAATTGGCATTTCAATGTTTCGAATCATTTGTGAGGGCAATTTCGACATACGAACAGACATTTTCTTCCTCAACGTTTTGCATTTTCGAAGTCATGAAAATGATGTACATCATTGCAACTGATTTCGAATCTCAAATTTAGCAAGATGGCGGATAGGCGGGGCTCAAGTTCCGATTCAATGGCGGTCGAGGGAGTAATTATTACCCCAGTACACCGAAATCGTTTTATTTTTATTCATCTACTAGCTGACCCGACAGACTTCGTCCTGTCAAAAAGATTTGTAATGTGGCAGTTTTTGTGCCTACGTATTTTAAAAAATTCTCCTGAACAGAACCGTCACCCTGGTGATAGGGCGTTGTGAATAAAAAATAATTAAATAAAACATATATAAGGATTTAAAAGTAAGTAATCGCTTTATTGTTAATCATGTGAATCATAATTATTATTATTATCATTGTAGTGCTTTGTGGTATACGATGTTTTTTGTTTGATTACCTGGCGCATAGCGATAAACAAATCTGATGGTTTTCCAACACGGGAACAGGCAACATACAATTGACAATGTGAGAAACATGGGTTTTCTAGATTAATACCACAAACACTTAATGATTGCCCCTGGGACTTGTTTATAGTCATAGCAAAAGCAAGCCGCACTGGAAACTGTAGTCGTTTAAACTCAAATGGCACATCAGTCGGAATCATTGGGATGCGCGGTATGAGAACATCTTCTCCTTTATACTTTCCTTTGAGTATAGTTGCTTCTATCACATTGTTTAGTAATTTTTTTATCGCTAACCGTGTACCGTTGCAAAGACGCGGTTGGTTGATATTTCGCAACATTATAACCACCGATCCAACCTTTAATTAAAGATTGTGAGGTGGCAATCCTGGCAAATCCAGCGAGTTTAAAAATTCCGGGGGATAGTTGACTACATCATCTTGACTAGTAACCGAATCAACTGATTTATATATCCTGAATTCGCCTGTAATTTGTTCTTGAATTTTGAACATTTACATCTATGTTTTTTGCAGCTAGTATAGCTCGTTCGCTCAACCACTCATGGTTTCTGTAATTTTGAGAAACATCTGGAAACACCTTCTGAATAAGTTCATCTTTTGATCGAGTTAACTGACAAAATCTTTGAGGAAAGTTAATGCAGCCAGTCAACATGTCTATAGGAAATTTGCCATTACCAATGTCAATGAGTTGTTTAGAGAATATGTTTCCAGATTGGTCATTTTGCAACTCGACACGCATATTCTTGCTTAAATGAAGTACTTTGACATGTTTCCACAAATTGGAGGACTTTAGACATGCATTGAGTTCATCAGCTGGCGTTGATCGTGGAATCACTGGCAATGTTTGACGAAAATCTCCTGTTAATAAAATCATTGCACCACCAAATCGGTTATTATTGCTCCGTAGATCTTTTAAGGTTCTGTCTAAAGCCTCCAAAGATTTTTTTATGTGCCATCGTGCATTCATCCCAAACAATCAATTTACATTGCTGCAAAACCTTTGCCATTGCAGAGTTCTTCGAAACGTTGCAGGTTGGAGTTTCATTGCTTTGCATATTTAATGGCAATTTTAGTGCTGAATGGGTTGTTCGACCACCTTCAAGCAAAGTTACTGCGATTCCCGACGAAACGAGTGCAAGTGCAATTTTATTTTGTGAGCGAATTGTTGCTAATATTAATGAAATCAAAAAAGTTTTTCCTGTACCACCAGGTGCATCTAAGAAGTAAACCCTCCAGTTTCATCATTTGTTACTTTCATAAGAGTTTCAAATACATACTTCTGTTGTTCATTTAACAGTGGAAGATTTGTTTGAATTAATTCTTTCAAAGCGTTGAGATCATACAGTTTTTCTCGATGCAACTCTTGGTTAAAAGCGTCATGGATTGGACGATTGGGCAAAAAGTGTATAGAATCTGTTCCTATTCCTGAAACCAATGAGTACAATGGTTCTGGTGGTGGATCCAATGGTATCAATTTCACTTTACCATTTGCGCAACACAATCCATTGGCTTCGTTTTTGTATTTTAATGCCTTACAGTGTGAGCAAACCGAGTTCATAGAACCAATAACAACACATTGGTAGTTACTGTAGTCAATTGACACATCATAACTGAAAGCAGCTCGATTCAAACTTGCGCGATTATTAGTTGAATGTCGCGCTCGCGCTGCACGCGTTTGTGATATCCGAATTCTTTCACGTTCATTTCCGTCATCACGTTCTTGTGCAGTACGATTAGATCGGTAATTAGCTTGGTTTGTAGCATTTCTGGTTCTTCTACCTAAATTGCTTCGTCTTATAGGAGGCATATCAAGTATAAATTATTTTTTCACTAATCACGAACTAAACACTCTGCACAAAACACGATATACGAATTTGTTTTGTGTATCAGTTGACAAAAGCAAACT
Organism: Micraspis discolor; assembly: GCA_030674115.1. Taxonomy (NCBI): domain Eukaryota; kingdom Metazoa; phylum Arthropoda; class Insecta; order Coleoptera; family Coccinellidae; genus Micraspis; species Micraspis discolor. The sequence goes on from JARTUT010001743.1 coordinate 4,505,462, forward strand.
CAGTAGATTAGGTAACAGACAACTTTTTTTTTTTTTAATTTGATATGACTTGAAGTCAAATCCTTTTAAGCCGTACGAATTGTTTTATTTATTTAAAATTTGGATATTAAAAATAATAAAACACTGTTGGTAACGCGATTTTTGTTTGACTGATGTAATGACGTGGAAACTGATGCATTTGATCTCGCGTGTCGAAACTAATACAAAAGAAACGCGAATTTAAACTCCTCCAACTATGTATTCTGTGCTCCAACGCACACACGCACATTGTTTTGATAGATATGATCTTTGACGTTAGGAACACACCTACATTGCTTAGACAACAGTGAGTGCTTGTAATTTAATATGAACTTTATACCATAGCAATAAAGCTCAAATTGACTACGTTTTAGTTACAAATCATTTGTATGGGAAAAAGAAAAGGGCTATTTTTAAGGTTTTTCCAGCAATAATTCTAATTTTTCTCGCCGTAAAAACCATCCTTGAATTTCAAAGAACATTTTAAAAAAAGATTTGGCCAAATTGGTCCAGGCGTTGTTGAGTTATGCGCTTACCAACACATTTTGCGATTCATTTTTATATTATAGATCTATGGAATAAGAATAACAGAAAAATTGTGCGATCAACTACAATATTTACAGTAAAGAACGCAGAAGTTTTTTTCATCTGAATTACCTCCCTCCACAGACATTCTTCCTAGGAACGGCCTTATTATGAAATGATTCAGAACCAACAATTGATATTTTATTGACTGATTAAATACAAAATTCAACATATTCAACATTCAATGATTATAGAAAATATAATACTCTTTCATTCTTTTCAAATTAACGAATTATCTTGCACTACCACAGTGCTTTACATATTTCAGTACATATAACATAAAAATTCGATTTCCCTTTAAATATTTCTGAATTACTTTACCATTTAAATAGTCATTATTCTCTGCATTTCCCAAATTATCACATTGTTTTACAATTGGCATGGATTATTTCACAATCTAATAACATGGTTGTGAAACGGATTCAATCGTAATAGTTAAATTTCAATATTTAGGTCGTAGGTCTTGATAAGCTTTCGATATAAAAAGTAATGAAAGGGAACACAATTGCACATCAAAAATTATATCATTCTATGATAAGAGAGTAGATAAGATTAGTCAAACAAAAAACGAATAATAAATTAGTATCTTAAACATAGAAACATTTTTTTCAAATGCCTCTAAATGACTAAATTTTTTTTTATAATTGTATGCTTAACTTTGATTCATCAAGATTTTTTCAGTTATTCGTACAAATTCATATGTGATGAATTAAAATACTGACAAGGCTATTTCAAAAAAAAAAAAAAAATAGATGCCTATTGAAAAAAACAAAATAAATGTGTTAAATATAATAAAGATTCTCTTAAAATTTATAAAAATTGTACAAAATCAGGAATGATATAGAAAATTTTAATCATACGTTCATTTAATTCGTTTCGGATTAAAAAATTTATAAGAATCATCTAAAATGGAATGAGAATACAGTCTATAAACACATAATATATATTTTTGTTTTGTGCCCTATTTACATTTGCTTTCAGGTAGTCGTTTCCGCTTTCAATTAAACATTTCCAACACTTAATTGTCTGGAGCAACACGGCTTCTTTTACCACGAGTAAAAAAACTGAAAAACCTAAATATTGGCTATCTTTTACTTGAACCGTTTACGTTTTTATCAGCTTTCATCTTCAAAGTTTGAGACTGATGTTCGCTAGCGAAATCTTTCTCAGTCAATGGCAATTGGTTGATATTGTATATCAAATTTTCTTCGAGTAAAATTTCCTCGGGGGGATTTCGTAACAGGTCGAGAGTTTCGCAGAGACCAGCAGCTTTTTTTCTGGATTTCGTAGTGCCTAAACATCCGATTATTATAACTAGAGCGGTTTTGAACAGAATTTTAACACCTTCGCATAGGAAGACGTCCCAAACCCTGAGTAAAGTATCCCACGGTAAGGTTCGTGTAAATACACATAAAAACCATTCTGTACAATATAACATAGGCTCTGCTCCTACTTTTTTTAAATGCTTGTAAGCAGGGCGACACACTCTTTTCAATAGGCCTTGGAGAATCATGGCGTCTCTTTGAATGACTTCCATCGCTGGACTGTAATAGTTTTCTAAATATTTATCAGAGATGCTCACTAAACACCAAAATGCTTGCTGGGCGGGCATGTGCATCAAAAGGAACGCTGCAATAGGAGCTTGTGCTTGGCAGTAACCCATTTTCGGGTTTTGAATTGTATATGCTTTCAAAACATTGAAGAGTTCTTGTTGCCTACAATAAAGAAAATAAATGTTTGAATTTCTTAAATTTTAAAGTATATCTACCCTGGTTTTTCTTCAGAACTGAACATTTCGTGCGTTGGAAATTGTCGGTGGAGATCTCTTTTAATTTCTTCAAGAGATTTCTGTTCACCCCTGTCTCTCAAACAGTCTTCGTACTTATTTGGAAATTTTTCCATTAGGATACGACCTCCACACAAATACAACCAAGCCCTTGGTCTTATTGACATTGGAATACCTACAAAAGTATTTCAGAAACTTCTTACTTACAGTAAATCAATTTACCTTTACGACATCTTTCTCTAACTTTAGCATAATTTTTATCCATATAAAAATTCCATAAGGATAACATTTTTAACCATTTCTTTTCACGACGTAATACTGTTTCTGGCGGTGGACCTTGTCGAGGTTCAGAGGAATATTGTGTACCTCCAAGGAATCCATGTCTATCAGGTACATTTGAAATAACACTTCCATCTACCAAAGTACTAGCTTCACTGCAAGTACTTACAGCATCTGCGTTGAAAGACGATGCCATTGCTTCAAATTTTATGAAATTCTAACATCATCAAATTTTCCTTCACAAACATACATGGAAAAACATTGTTTACATAAGATAAACACAACACTTCCTTGCTCAATGTTTCCTACATTTTTCGTCATTCATTTCGTATCAACTCTGAAAATAGAACTAGAAGTCGTTAATTTCACATAACACTACGTTTAGAGAATGTAAATAAGTAATTAATACGTGAAGAAATTAATTAAGCCACTAATCATCAGAGTCAAGGGGCGAGCCAGGCAATTTGACAAATTGCGATATTTTGGTCGTTTGACACATGACACACCTGGTATTTTGGAAATTTCGGCTTTGCGGTTGGTATCATTACACATCGGAAATTCAAAGAAATTCAGAAAATACCTGTGTTAAACGGTGTGAACTGGCAGCCGTGAGTTGCTAAATTCCGAAGACGCCCGAGACGTAGCTGATGCAGTAGCGGGGAAAATATTGTCCATTTTTTATTGTTCAATAAAATGTTTTTCACGGAGAACAAACATTTCATTAATTTCTCATTAAGAGCAGATTATTTTCATTTCAATGTTGGTTCATCCAGCAGGCAGGTTTTGCAATTCAGTTAGGCATTATTCTAATTTGAAATGTCCTCAAATGTAGATTCAGTCTCATTTAACAATCTCATTCAGTGGAATAAATTATAAAATGGTAAAAAATGTCATGAGCAACAATGATAAAGAGAATACTCTGCCACTATTCGTGTGTCCAAAAAACTTAAGGAGCTGGCAAGTATGAAACATTCAATTTTGGAGAAAAAAGAAATGAATAATGCAATAATTCAAAGAATGCTAGCCGCCACTGAACTATGGTCGGAAATTTGGCAGCTGGTCACTCCAGCCATTTTCACATCACTGTATTGTTAGTTGCCTATCAGTTTCAAAATCAAATTGATTATATCACAATATTATTTCGAATATTTAATTTCTGTTGAAAATTATTCAAATGTATGAATAATTAATTTGATCTGATGATGCACACCACAATATACCCTGATTAACTTCAAAATATTATTTTTCTCTATGTTCTAGACTTCGATAACCACACAAATTTTTTATTTAGCAAATGTTCTAAAAAAATGTTTCTTCTAAGAAATTCCCCAAGAACTTTGAATAAACTAGGAGGAGTTGCAATACTAAGCAATAACATAGGTATATCGGGTGTAATTCAAATTATACCTCTTCATAAACTGTTTTTAAGGTGAAAGACAAATCAAGAGATGGGTTGCCCCTGTTTTGAAAGAACTGAAAAGGAGGAAAGATAAACTAGGACCTGATGCACCAAATCCTAGGTCTTCTTTCTTAGAATGGAACTATGAAGCAGAATTATATGCTTTTGGCAAGCGGTTAGGAGAAGAATTCGATCGTGATATCTTGAAGAAAGCCCTCATTCACAGATGTTATGCCAATAAGAAAAGAGACGAAGGTGACAAATTTGCCCAATTTGTTGTGCACTCATCAAAACGAATATTTCAGGAGCCGTGTTAGAAGATAACAAAGAGCTTATTGAAGAAGGATCCATAATAATAAATCAGTATTTGAAAGATGAATTCAGTAAAATATACCAGCACGATTTTACAAATGCATTGATTAATCATCTAACTTCAGAAGATATGCTCAGTCATGTTTCCAAACATTTAGGACTGACAGACTTGGTGTTGACAAATGTAAGTGAAGTTAAAAACTTTTTTCTACCTGTATTTATGAAATGTTTTCAGGAATATCCAGTGGAAAATTCAACATTAGCAGAGAGTTTTAAAGCTGTTGTTGCAGCTTTGAAACATTCAGATAGTCTCGAGAGGGCTGAAAAATTCATCAAAGACTTTTTAATGGTTCAACTGAATGGAAAAACACTCTTTGATATATGGGAACCCGAGGACCCAGTGGAATACTTGAATAAATTACTTCAAGAAAGAGGAATCGGAGAATTTGAGGCTAGAATTTGCAATGAGTCAGCTTCTAATACGATACTTGCTAATTATCAGATTGGTCTTTATTCGAACGATAAGAAATTATTGGGTATAGGTAAGGAAGAACATTATTTAATTGGGGCTCGTGGCTCACCAATGATTCAGTGACAAGATATTCTTGGGGATGATATTTGTCAAATGATTACTTTGGGTTGCTTTTGGAAACACTTGGTATTTTCATTGCTTGTTGAATATTGAAAAATTGATCAATTTGAGGATTGGAAGGTTTTTATCATGTTTTTGCTTTCATTATTGATTTCTTTCTTACAGGGTGGGGAGAGAATATTGAAAATGCCAAAAATACAGCTGCTCTAGATGCAATCAGAAGGTTATGTGATCTATAATGTAGGTTTGTGACTAATGATTAAAAAGTTTGGACAATTAAAAATTGCTTTTCCTAACTTCTATAATTTCAATTTGGAGATATGTTCATGAAAGCCGGAGTAATCTGTGAAAACGCTCCTGAATTTCTTCAGAGTTGAGTGCTTCGAAGATTAGGAAAAAATTAAGCACAAGTGTATTTCATTGAAGAAGAATTACTTTGAATGAAAAATATAGAATTCACATTCTTTTTCGAACATACCTCACACTAGAATTTATATTGTGAAAGGCATTCAATGGTGTCTTGAATGAAATTCACAAATTCATAAGGTGTGTAATGAAATTGAAAATGAAATAAAACACAAATTTTCATCATAATTCCAATAATATATTTTTAAAAACTAACAATTAAATTAAAAGATATTATTTACATACTGAAGAAATAAGTTTAAAAAGATCTAAAACTACATAGCCCTCATTTCCATTAAAACTAACTATTATCGTATTTACATATAAGTTACAAATCACAGATGACATATCACATATTCACTTCAAAAATAAAAACACTGTATTGATTTCGATAAATAAATGTTTTCAAAAGTGATGAAAGCTTCTGATAAATTTATCTTTGATAGTTATTGCTCGAGTACTTTTAAATTCATTCCTGTCTTTCTTTGAATCTTTCTTCGTAAACTTTCTGTCGGTGTTTTGGTTGAAGGAATTCATCTAACCTTCTACCAAATCGTTCTATTTCCATCCTAAACCTAAAACTTGTATATGAAATGAAAGTGTGGACTTCACATAAATTCGGTTCATCAGCAAACGTAACCTGAAAAAAAAATTGTAAGAATGGTTACTTTCTTCAAAATCTAGAAAATTATATTGAATATGATACTAAGCTGACAGCTTGTTTTAAATATGAATATTGCTCACCTTTTTGCCGTTATCTCTTTTGGTTTTCTCCTCCTCCTGTACACCCGAAGCCCTCTCTTGCTCTTCAAGTAAAGCCAATTGTTCCAACCTCTCCCTTCTATATGTGGCTGCTTGAATAAAGCGAGTCGTTTCAAAATCCCATTCCATTTCATCATCCTCGTCTTCAGGGAATGAATCATCAATCATTTCAGATCTACGGCTTGGTCCTGCCGTGTTTTCAGATAAAACGAAACTATCTTCTGATGACGAATCATCATCAGTTATTTCTTCAACGAAATTCGACGATTCATCTTCGTCAGCAGCGAACATAATAAAACTATCATCGGAATCAGACATATTGCTTGTATTTGCATTTGTCTCATCATACGAGGCATCAGAGTCATCTTCTGAATCAGACTGAATGTCCATATTTTCACTTGCTTCGTCGATAAACTCAACAAGACTATCCTCTGAATCAGACATTTTGAAATTTGGATCGATATCTTTACTTGAGTCTTCGTGGGTGATAAAATGTTAGTTGTTTCTTTCTGTAGTATATCTATATTTTTTCACAGCCTTTATCGATATGTTATCATATGTTTTTTTCTGAAATCATATCACAAAAATTTAATTTGGTATGCTCATCAATAGATATGTTGTTTGTTACAAGTGATTTTATTATCAGAGAATTTCTGACTGCAGATTTGCCAGTTGTTTGATTGAGGGACATGGATTTATTTTAAGAATCCTAAACGAAAAAAATCTTGAAAACCTGATCGATTCGGCAAGAAGACAAGTCTGATTGTTTGGTGGGATCAGGAGCTCCTACAACCTGGTGATACCGTTAATACTGATCGTTACCGACAACAAATGATCAATTTGAACCATGCATTGATCGAGAAACGACCCGAATGGGTCAAAAGACGCGGCAAGGTAATTTTGCGCCATGACAATGCACACAAAGCCAAACCGGTTCAGGATACAATTGAAATACTTGGCTGGGAGCTGCTACTCCACCTGCCGTATTCACCAGACTTGGTTCCTTCCAACTACCATTTGTTTTCATCGATGGGACACGCATTGGCTGAGCAGCACTTCGTACGAGGAGGTTGAAAATTGTGTATTTGGTTGATTTGCTTCAAAAGGCGAACAATTTTTACTTTCCCATTAATAATTAGTGTTTTATTTTCACAAAAAAACGCTGAAAACTGAAATCCTGAATACATCATTGGCCTAAAACGCGTCTAAAGATGAATTTTGGCGATGTAACCACAGTTAACTACAATCCTGGTTACTGCAATCTAAAGGCCCATTCAAAATGATGTTAATCGTAATGTTAGTGTTGAGCTACGATGTTAAAGCCTAAGGACTGGCGTTATTATGGTACTGTTCACATTGATGTTGATGCGTTAAGTATATTTCTTGAACTTCTAAAATTATCTTTAACAACATGAGAAACATTGTTTGTGTTGTTTAGATGCGCAATGTCGTTTTCACGGACCAGTAAGATCAAGTAATCTGGTTTTGTTGTTTTTATATATAGGGGGAGTCTTTAACCACTTTAATTTTAAACATAGGTTCTTGAGATCAAAAGAAACATTTTTTCCCATACCGTTTTGCCATATTCAGCTGCGTTAAAAAGATATAAGCATTTTAAGTTTTCACATTGGGCAAATACCCCTCTGTAGTCCAGTTTAGTTTGAATGAAAATTACCTTCCAAAGCAACCACTATTGAATCTGAATTGTTAAAAAACATTATTTTCCCTCGAAGAAATGATTCACTCACTCATGTTTCATCAGATGATTATATCGATTTAATTCCTTTCAAATATCTCAAAAATGGCGCAATTTAGGAAAAAAGATGGCGAATAATTTTATCTGAGAAAAATACTAATAATTCTAGAAAATACAAGATACGCACCTTTAGTTCAAGTGATATTTGATTTTCATGCAATTCAACCAATCTGTACAGTAGTAGTAGGAGAAACCCACAAGAAATGGAATAAATCTATTGATGCCAAGATGCATGACTGTTATCAAAAACCTTCTACAAGAGATCATTTCAATTGATATTGTCGTTTGAATATTACAGATGAAAATGTAATTTTTTTATGAAATTTCAACACCAACAGCTTCTGAATGGGGCCAAATTTGGAAAAATGTTATAAGAAAATGTTTCTTTTGACGTCAAAAATCTATGGTTAGAATTAACGCAGTGGTCAAAGACTCACCCTGTATATCGTATATCTCAATAGACCCTGTATTTAGTGTAATGATATATTAATTAGTGTATCATAATAATGGTATTTATGTACAGATCACTAATATAGAGGAAATGGGCTCTTCATTATTAATTCTTTGTAACGCAAATCCGCCGTCTAATTTGTAGGATTAGAACGAACCGGCGGGAAATTTGAATTCCACAAGGAGCAGGAATTTAAAATATTCCCAAGTTTGCTGTTTTTTTTATTAGTTCGAAGTAGTTCACACCCTGAAGGCCATTTAGTACATGATTTATTTAATGAGAGTGCCAGGGAGACGTCTAGAAGAACATAAAATGATTAATTTCATTTTGACAGTTACCTGCTGAATGAGTGAAAAAAATTTTTGGTATGCCTTAAATGTTTGGGATGTTTTCACCCTGCAGGTAAGCTAGTAAACGATTTATTTTTTAGGGTCTCTCAACGAATAAATGATGCGGATATGTGAAAAATAAGTACTCAAAAATTAAAGAATTCATTGCACCTGTGGGAGCAGTGCGCATGCGCCGCGAACTCAAGCATATGAGGTTCTAACCTTGTTATCATACTTACTCAAGGTGCAATATTCAAATGAATCTACAGGTTTACTTTAAGCTACATTTAAATTTCTTCTGATGAACTATGAAGGGTTAATTCGACAAAATGTAATGATTTTGGTGCAATAATTGAAGATGACGTGATCAATCATCATCATTGATTAGAAAGTTTGGCCACGATTTATCAACTTTATTGTCTTACGAACGAAATGTATAATTTTGTAGGAATTCAATGCAGAAAAAGATGAATTTCAGGAAGTGATAACTGTTAATACGTAATCTCTCTGAAGGAAAATTACAAAAACATAAATGAAAACGGTTGGTACTGAAAATTAAACTCAATTCGAAATGCGCATGCTCAAAGCATTTCGCGGGATCTCGTCACAGCCTACTAGATGCTTCACGATTTATTTAAAAGATCAAATGATATTCATATAATAATTTAATTGGAAGACGTCTAGATGAACATAAAGTTTTTTGGGTCGTTTTCATCCTGAAGGCAGCCTAGTAAACGACTAAATTTTTTTGATGTGTCTGAAGGACGTATAGAAGTACATCAGATACCTAATTGCATTTTGACAGTCATGTGTTGAAATCTTGAAAATTTTTTATAATTGATATTTTTATATTTAATTCTGTGATACCGAAAATCACGGAATATTGTACCCGCCAATCCATGATGCTACCGGCGGACATCTCCGGATTTCAGCTGCTGGATACAGTTTTTATACTGATGTTAAAAATTCAAGAAATATTTCTGACGGTAAATACATCCATTAACATCGATGTGAACAGTCTCGTTATGGCCCTATTCTTTAGGATTTAACATCTTAGCCCAACACAAAAATTACCATTAACATAATTGTGAACGATTTTATACCTGAATTCTTCGAGTAATAACTTCAAAGCTTAACATTACCCTAAAGTAATTACAGAGGATTCAGGTACGAAAGCTATAAATGATAATCATTCATTCGAATATTTGTTGGTTTGTTGAACATTTGACCGAAATATGTTGAAGAGTTAATATGGAAATAAATAAAGAAATTTTCTCTAGCCAAAAGGTAGGTATTAAAAACCCAATGTCCAGAAGAATTCAAAAAACACAAAAAATGGACTAATGTATAAAATACCTTTCATATAGAGAAAACAAAAAGCTAAATTTTTATTTTTTGTAATTTTTGGGTGAAATTTTGGTCATTTTTCTTCACATTGTAGAGAATTCTTGTTTTCTTTCGAAAATTCATTACATAATTATCTATGGTCTGGTTCAATAAATTGAATCTAAACTAATTATTGACAAAAAAATAAAAACCCTCATTCATGATTAAAACTAATAATAATAATAAAACACCTTTATACAATTGAAAATATTCCTCATTTAAAATAACTGGGTTGAAACGTTTGAAATACTGGAATCTGTCGGAAATGCCGTGGGTAACTAAAACTATGACGTCACCGTTAAGGTAACCGTAGTTGTGATTACAGCGCCAAAATTCGTCTTAAGAAATCATAAAAAAAGAAATTTTAAATTTACGCCCATAGATAACAATATTAACCACCGATAACCGAAGGAAAAATGAAATTAGTAATGGATTAAATGTGGGAAAACACATGGGCGGCACGAAATGTTGAGCGTTGTGAAAATTTCTCAAATCAAAACATTTGCAGAAAGAATATCAGCTAAGAAATAGACAAAAATTGCACCAAATTATACAATATTTACTTACGTTTGTGAAAAATTTTCTTTTACTTCTCTCTCCTTTGTAACACAGCACAATACATTATGATTTCTGGTAATAATTTGGAAAGCTTCTATCATTCTAGTCATAGATGTGATCACAATTTATACTTCTTCCGTATTAAATGGACAAAGGAGCATAGAATGCAAAATTCAACATTTTTCACATGAAAATATTGTATAAAGACAATTTGAACACCAAAAGAAAACAATTTTTAATAAAATATTCAAAAAGAGAGTAAGAATTGACTTTTAATGTTTCAAGTAGGAAGTGCTGGTAATTAATTAAAAATTTACAATTTTTTTTAGTATAAATTATCAACGCTAGATGGCAGACGAACGCTACCAATTATGAAGTTTATAAAAATATGTTTCAAGATATATCTCATTGACTATATGTCGTTTCTTTCTGTATGTCAATGTTCCAAAGTCCGTTAAAGCTTCTGACCTTATGTTTTTAGCCTTGATGAACTCAAGGGAATGAAATACCATATGAACTTAACCTAATTTTATTACTTAATTCTAATATACAATCTTAATATGATCGAATAAAATACAACCTTATACAAAGAAATATTGGTGTAGGAATTCACCTTCACCATTTACAATAATACAATATTAATTGTTACTTATTATTTGTAATAAGATATTAGAAATGGTAACTGTGATAGATACAGAAAAAGTATGTACTCGACACTGGCACAAATATGCCATGAATATATAAATGAAAATAATAGAAAACAAGTTTCTGATTAAATACAAACATGAACTTAATTATATTTATTATTTACATGCGAAAACTTAAATGTTTAATGACCTTTTTTAAATTTTCAGCTGATTATACGAGGGCCATTCAGAAACTAACCTCCGATTGGTCACAGTGCGGGTAGTGGGGGGGAGTAGCGCGCCATCTGTGCATTCACGCGCTCAGCAGGTCAGTCGGCATCAAGCCGTAGTCGAGTGAACATCGTACCTGCGCTAGTTTAGTTTTTGTGGCAGTTTGAAATGTGTGCTGCAGTAGAAAATCCCGCCAAATGTGAGGTGCGTGCTGTTATAAGGTTTTTTACAGCCAAAGGATACTCTGCAGCCGCTATTCATCGTGAGCTTTGTGACGTGTACGGACCAAAATTTATGAGTGAAGGAGTTGTCCGTGAATGGGTACGTTTATTCAAAAGTGGACGAGATAACGTTCATGATGAAGAGAGGAGTGGTAGACCATCATTGGTGACTGACGAACTCGTTCAGACAGTTGATGCAAAAGTTCGTGAAAATCGAAGAAATGGCTCGGGTCCCAGCGGTTTGATGACGACGAAGAGCTCAAAGATGCGGTCACAGGCTGGCTCAAGGCACAAGCGGGTGATTTTTATGCAGAAGGAATTTCAAAGCTTGTGAAGAGATACGATAAGTGCCTCAATCGTAATGGAGACTATGTCGAAAAATAGTGCAAAGATGTAGTTGTAAGATGTATATATTAAAATATTTTTACTTAACTTGGTGTATTTTTTTCAATTAACCGGAGGTTAGTTTCTGAACGGCCCTCGTATTAGGCAACAGAGTTATTTATAGTGTAGTGCATTAAAAAAACAAATAAATTCAGTCAAACAAATTGAATTTTTAAAATAAGAACTGTTGTGTTAGAAGGGAATAATTAGAGGAATCTTATGTACAGGATATCTAAAGAAAGTGATTTAATTCTTTTATAGATATTCTTTTATGTGAATTTATTGAAAAATTAGTATTTAAACAATATTAAATTTGGCATAAGAAAATAATTTATGTAGTGAAAAATAATCACATCTATTCTCCAACATTAGAAAACCTTTATTTATAATTCAGAAATGATAGAATCAAATTATTTAGGAGACACCCTATACATATCACCGCAAACTGAAAATGACACCTGTCAACTGTCAAAATAATAGAGACTGAATTCATCTGTTGAAAAAATGGATTGAAGTGAAGTGCGCACAGCCTTGATTCAGATTTAAAATGAACTATTTCCTTATTTATATCGAGTAAAAATGATCAAAATATATCACAGATAGTTAGAAAACAATCGCATATCGACTAGTGTCAAATATACCTCCCGTGAAAGATAAAAAACTATTAAAAACATGATATTGTATCAATCTTGTTGAATCAAATATGTTTATGTTTGATAATTTAAATAATCATAATTCTTTCTACAAATGAGATAAAAATTGTTTTTTTAAAAGTTTAATTAAAAATAGAGCTATTTCAGGTATCTTGAGTGTTTTAATAATTACTGCTTATGACAGTCTTTGTTCTTCTCTCTTTATCTATTCAAGTTTATTCTTGTCTGTTCTTGAATCGTTCTTCATAAACTTTCAGACGGTGCTCTGGTTGTAGGAATTTCTCAAGTGTTTGACCAAACTGACAGGCTCTACGTTTAAATCTTGCATGATCTCTGCCCAGTTGTTCCCATAATCCTATTCTAGCCGTTCTATATGCATAGGACCATTTGATCATCAGATGGACTTTGCAAAACTTGGATCCTTCAGCAAACGTAACCTTAAAAAAATGCAACTTCAACAACATAGAATACACCTAACATTGTTTCAGTATTGGAATATTTGCTGTCTATGGTAATCAGTAAGAGACATATTTAGATGAATCCATTTTCTCATTCGTAGATATATATTTATCAATTTGTAAACAAATTCTCTATAAACTAGCGTCATCTAGTGGAGAATTAATATACTTCAGCCATATTGATATTTTTTGGGGCAAAACCACAGAGATTATAGGATTAAAAGTTCTGTAATCCAAACGCCCAGTAATTAACCTACTCTATGGTTATTCCAACATAACCTATTTATTTAATAATCATGAGTCAAATCAAGGTCTAAAGTACAATCTTGGAAAATTTTCATCTTATAATTAAGTTTTCCTGAACTGAGCTGTTGCTAAAAGATTTTTAAATATTCATTAAAAACGTTATATTTGTTTTGAAATTCAACCTTTAACAAAGTAAATAAAATAAAAAATAAACATGAGTAATAATTAATATTACAAATATTGCTCACTTTTTTGCCATTATCCGGTTTACTTCTTTCCACAGGTGTGCAAGAAGAAACTTCATCTTCAAATACTAAAAAGCTATCCTCAGATTCCGCAAAAGATTGTTGTCTTTCTCTTCTACATCTCCGATACCGCTCAAAATTTTCATCATCATTCAATGATGAATCATCAATGTTATTTTTAGAATTATTAAATTTTTTTTCATCATTTTCAAACACAATGAAATCATCCTCAGAATAGACAGATGACTCATCATCTTCGGATGTATCTAAGTTTTCGGAGCTATTAATTGAGTTTTCCCTATTCTCTTTTCCTTCTTCATCTTCAAATACGATGAAACTATCTTCTGAATGAACAGATGCAACATCATCCTCAAATTCTTCGATTTCATTTATCGATTTTTCTTCAGATTGTCCCCCTTCTAGATCTTCGAATACAATTAAATTATCTTCAGAATCAGATATTTCATTGTGGGAACCAAAAGCTACCATTACTTTAGTGTTTTCTGTTCTCTTTGTCGACGACGGAACCATTGTTTCTATCTGTGAAATATTTTTTACATAAATATCTTCCATAACTTCAACCAATTCATCATCAGATTCTTGTTTTATTTTCTCAGGAATTAGATTGCTATTATTCAGTTGACTATTTTCAACAGGATCAGAGTTTTTGTAACTCGAAGTAGTACTTTTGTCACGGCTATTTTGAATGAATATATTTGGATTTTGGAAATGCTTTTTTGTGTTTTTGGGAGAATTGCTAGGATGAACAATATTTTCCATGGAAGAGGCACTGAAATGGCGATACTGCATTTTTTGGGGGACATTGTTACTGGGCAAGCCAGGGCCAAAGCTTGACCTCATGCAGGCTAGAAGATTCATTTTATCTGTTTTTCACTGAAAACTTCGAATTTTGATTCTCCTTCACAACTTCAAAGTACTCTGACACTTGAAATCGACAGAAAATGTGTTACAAAGTGATCCTGATCCAAACCAACTATGAACACAACTTCCTTGATGGTGAATGACGTCTGTGCTATTAAAACCTCTGGGAAATTTGCTCTTTCGCACAATATCGTCTTTCAAATTGACTCTGATGTGATTTTTAAAATCAGCACGTCTAGATATCAAATTATATTCATTTATTAAAGCCATTTTCACAATATACACAACAATTAAAAACACTACTTATTCGGCCATATTGAAGATTTAAATGAGACGGAGGATGAAATTAGCAGGCCAATGAGCAAGAACGATTGAAGTCACGTGGGACGCCCCCACTAGTACAAAGCAGGCGTAGGCGCAAGCATAGAGTGATGATTAATGGGAAAACACATGTTTACACATGGGCGGCACGAAATGTTGGGCATTGTGAAAATGTCTCGAATCAAAACATATTTGCAAAAAGAATATCAGCTAGGAAATAGACCAAAATTGCTCCAAATTATACAATATTCACTTACATTTTCTCTCACTTCTCTATCCTTTGTAACACAGCCACAAAACAATGTCTAGATTAAAATTTCTGATGGTTATTGAAGCAATTATCATTTTAGCAATAGATGTGATTGAAATTTATTCTTCCTTTACGTATTATATATCCATTAAGTGGACAAAAGCGCATAAAATGCAAAATCCAGCATTCTTCACAAGAAAATATTGTAAAAACATAATCAGAAGTCAATTTTCATTAAATA
The DNA here is from genome assembly GCA_030674115.1 of Micraspis discolor. Taxonomy (NCBI): domain Eukaryota; kingdom Metazoa; phylum Arthropoda; class Insecta; order Coleoptera; family Coccinellidae; genus Micraspis; species Micraspis discolor. The sequence continues at coordinate 4,520,838 of JARTUT010001743.1, forward strand.
TTCAAAAAGAGAGAAGGAATTGACTTTTAATGTTTCGTAAGTGCTGGTAATTTATTAAGAATAAAAATTTTTTTTTTTTAAATTAAATGAACCGTTCTCAAAGTGAAGAATTGATTGATGTATTCCAGCAGTTGCAATATACTAGAAACAAACATGTCTGTCAAAGTCAGAGACCTTCCAAGACACTTGAAGAAAAATAGAGAATATGGCAAGAGTATTTATTCAACTTTCAAATAACTTCAGATAAATCTCCATTTACAATTATTCGCAACTGTAAACAATAAAATATCAGATAAACAATTTAAATTAAGTAACTACAGACAATATAAAACGGAAGAGAGAAACAGACATTAATTCAACAAATCAATAACATTAAAAGGTTTCCAAAAACCAACAAGGATAGATAAAACAGTATAAAACATACTTCAAACACCTGAATTATAATTTTCACCTAATATCCTATACCGTTTGGAAGATAAATGCATATTCGACACAGCTAAGTTAGTACGGAATTTGATTCTGATAATACTGGATCATGTCGTAAGTTCTGGTTCTGAAATTCAAGAAACTGTTACGTATTATCTGCAGCATGTATATAGCCGCTTCTCGATCAGTAGCACCTGGATTGAATCTGCCACGAAGGAGCTTTATCGTCTGACCACGGAAGCATGGAAGCCCCGTGTCTAACATTAAAGACACTAACGTTATTATAGCATCCTGATAAGGCCTAAAAATTCAGAATAAGAGTAGAAAAATCCTTATTTTAGCTTTATACACTGCTTTCACCTGACAGCTAGATAAGCCTGTACGCAGAGTTCAGAAAACCATTTAAATGGAGCAGCTTCCATTTTACCACCCATTATCATGACCATTTCATCTGTTAATTTTATATCCGGCTCGAACCCAAGATTTCCACCTGGTGACAACTCGAACATAAACCCAAAATCTGAAATCATCAGAATCCTTTATTCAAGTCCAAGGCGGCTTATTCTTTGTACTGAATTTACATCCTATTTTCGATATCAGTATATCTAACCTTCAAAACCGAAGTGACAGTTGTCAAATTTGACAAGTTAACCATTACTTCACTTGTCAATTTAACTACAAGGGTTGAACAACTAGAAACCAACCTACCGATATGTATCAAATGTCCATCTTTATCCAGCATGATGTTACCGTTATGTCTGTCTTTTATCTGTAACAAGAAACCGATAACACTATACGCTGCCATAGATATGATGAAGTTTCTCCTAGCGGTTTGAAATTCTTTGGTGCTCTCGTCCCCGTAAGTTTTCAAGAAATATTCATACATCCCTATATCGGTCTGTCTGCCCAACTGGTCTCTCGATTTGGCATTTGGGACGCATTCGATAACACCACACTGCAAAGAGATGAAGAAGAATCAGATGTATAAATTAGAATTTCAAGATACTTACACCAGGCGAGGTGGCTACAACTCTGTAAGGGAATAGATACAGATCCAAGCCGACACTTTGAAAGATGTTCTTGAAGATAGAGATGACCTGTAGTGTTATAATATATTACATTTCTGAATTAGCAGAGGATTATGGTTCGGAGATCATTCTCCTTCAAGAGATACATGCGGATACTGAAAAAAATCTTTGTGTAAGAGAAACTATAAATGTTATGTATTCATTGATTATCTCCTTAGTAAAATTTACGGTTTAGCTTATTATGTTAAAAAATCCTTAATTCACAAAATCGAGTTAATCGGAAAAGGCAAATTTGAGGGTGTTTTCTTTATCTCTTTCAAATTTTGTAATATTTCTATCGTTAATATTTATAAACCTCCAAATACTATTTGGCCAAGAAATTTGGATATAAATCTTCTTCATCTTTGAATGTATTTCTGTACACACAACACACAACAATACTTATGCAGGGAGCCAGAGGTTTGTTTTACTGGGGTTTTTTCCCTAGGCTTTTATGTCATACATCGAATTGTATAGCACCCCGTCACCAACCCGAGCTAACATTTGTTTGTAAGCCAATAGTTCAAAAGATTATATATATATACCTGTAGGGCCAGCATATCTTGTCTTACGTCATCGCCGACCTTGAAAATCGCAGATTGCCACGTTTCCATTCCGATGCTCTGCTCCTCTGTCCACTGAAAGATAATAACAAAGATTATCTGCAACTGAACTATGCGAAGATTGTATGAAGTGTATTGAGCTAAAAGGAGCCGAGAAATGAATGAAATATTCCAAAAAATTGACTTTTCTTTTCAAACACTTGTACTTATCAATCCATCCTCGTAATGGTAAGGTTACTCACCTGATTAAGAGATATAGCCATAGCCATTTTTTCCATTTCGTTAAGTCCACATTTTGCTATTTTGAATCTTGCCAGATATGGAGCTTTAGCAGCACTTTGCATGGGAATACCGCTCTTATAGTCAATGTCTAATACCATAGCTTCAGGGTTACTGGGTAAATAACAACCCGGAGTAACCTGTAAATAAATAAGGCAGTTATCACATGGTTTTCATCAATTTTCAGTAACATAACACATTTCACAGATATGTATAACTTCTAAACAGCTTATTGATAGTTTCTCTTCTTTATAATTTCATTCAGATCGTAGAGTAAGTTGAGTTCAGTTAAAAAAAATGGTATAAACCACATTTGGCAGTTAATACGCTAAAATCGACATGAATTTGACAGTTCGTTAGCTTTGTCTATGACAAATATAACCAAAAAACTCACATCTTAGCCTGTACCTACTTTAATTCTACTGAGACATTCTAAACAAGCTCTCCGTCGTTCCGGTCCTTTGGGATAAGGTCTTATCTCACCAGATATACCAGTAATCTTTTCGAAAAAGTCGAATTCTCTTTCGTAAAATAACCTCGAAGCTCCTGAGAAGTTCTGAATGATGTTATTCATCAGTGCTTCCAAAACGTCGAATAAAACAGCTGAAAAAATGCAACATTCGAATAAAAAGAGAATGAACACCACTTTCAAACACTTACGATCCTTTTGGGTCATGTCTTCGTCTAAATACATGTTCGTCTTCATGTTCCATATGAGTTGATGGGCGACTATTTGGGACCTGTTGGCTATATACTTGATGAATTCGGTCACATAGCCCATCTAAGAACCAAATTGAATGAAAAAGATAAGAATTAGTTGTTCAATGGAGGTAAAATGAAAATTCAAAAGATGTTTGACAGTTAAAACGGAGAATGCTGGATTATGTAATTGTATTGTCAATCAACAGATCCAAGCAGAATAACTTTGATGGAAGCCTAGTGTGGGCCTTCTTAATAAAATATACATTATTTCAGGTAAAGTGGATACAAGTAATACAGTATCTGAGAGGAGTTTTTGTCCAGGAGTGACCAACATAAACAATTAAAGTTGTTAGATTTGACTCACCGTATCATGTCTAAGTGCTTGAACCATTTGAGGAATGTAGACTAGTATGGCGTCTCCTTGATACGAACTAAGTACTTTCACTGCATACTGGGCGGTTATAGGGTGTGGAGGGGATTGTCGACTGAAGTACGCAAGAGCCTGAAATCACAAAAAGATTACCGACTGTTTTTTTCCATTTTTACATATTAGGTAAATTGAAAAATCCCCTGTCTGACAAAAATATCTTTTACTATGAGACTCTTCAATTAACCTGTTTTATTCACCTGAATTGGTGAAATCCTGGACCATGTCAACATATGCACCAATTTTATGTTATCGTTAAGTATATTATCTGTTGTGGCTAAATACTGCAATGCTTCCGGTATATGGGATACTAAAACTGGATCCAACTGAACCAGATGTTTTATTTCACTAATAATGGCGTCATTCATTCTGAACCTGCAAGTAATCGGTAGTTTATAACCATCAATCGTATCCATAAAGTTTGAACTGCGTGCCATGATTGACAGTAGAGTGTCACATGATTATGATGTGACAGATCGAAAGTTGACAGTAGGTATCGGTCTTACCTTGTAGGAAGGTAAACAGCCAAAACGGGCGATATATCCCAAGCCAATCGTGTATAATCATGCCATTGTTTCTCTGTGATGGTCTTGGCCCTCCAAGAGGCAATATTATCTTCCCCTGGAATCAACCATTCCGTTCTACCTGTGGGGTTGTGCCACGCTATCAAAAACTCTATTTCCACAGCCTGTCAGACATTGAAATATTGTATAATCCAGTAAAACGAACCATAAAAACTTCAACAATACTCAAAATCCATTTTCAAACTTACCAATAGTTCTAAGATAAGATTCCTCTTCTTTAAGTAACATTTAATGAAACCATCTGTTAAAGGGGGCCTTTTCGTATTGGTCGATTTCGCTGACCTCTTACTGAGAGTGTTAGTACTAGTGGACAATGGAACTGTATTGATCCATCCTGATGTTATGCTTCCAGTAGTGCTCACATTGCTCGGTTTGACCAATTCGTTGAGAGTGGCCCCTTGCATGTTCGCTGGGCTCATTCCCAAGTCTAAGTCTTTGAAAATATCGAAAAATATAAATTAATTATACATACATTACAAGAGAAACCAAGAGTTTGATTATCGGAAGTATATAATAATGGATATAGTGGATTAACTTTGACTAAGCTATCATTAACATATACCAGTATCTTCTTCACACATTACAAACATCACAGAAACTTCTGGGAAGATACGATTACGCTAAGGATCTGTCACTTGTCAGGTGTCAACTATGTTAACCTCAAAGGTACTCACCTCCCACATCACTAGCTTTTAAGTACTTCTTATCGGAATGAAGAGTCTGCCAGAACCTGACCAAAGCCGTTATATCATCCCTCAAGTCAGAAGCGCTTTGGGTAGGACACGTAACGGTTTTACAAAAATAATCAAGACAACTACAGTATATCCGTTCTCTGAGTACATTCTTCGCCAAACTCTTTGGTAAGATATCACCTTGAAGCAGCGACAGACCGCATGTTAAAAGCCTAAAACGTTCATTATCAGTAAAAGAAACATAAAAAATATTCGACATACTTAAATCTAACCCCAATGGCGGCGACATGCCTCGTCTGACTTGGGGGCATTATACCAACGTTCATCGAAAGAGACTGATGGATCATGCTGGCCAACATCTCCACCTTCTCGTAACTGCTATACTTGGCAGTCTCCACCAGTTCGCAGATGAATTGAACCCAGATCGCATGGGGTTTTATGAAGGGCGGGTGAGTTGAAAGGTCACAGCCTGAAATTTTGTAGATTTAGATATAAAGTTATGAGAAATGAAATATACGAGGCTTCTTCAACGAGTTCACAAAAAAACTGTCATAAAAATCGCAAAACTGTATATATTTTGATCAAATTACAGTTGCTCATAGACAAAATCCCCCTCCAAGCGTATATTTTTGTCCCATCACGAAACCGTATTCTGAATTTCTTTGGCATAGAAGTTTAGATTCAGGTTGGTAATGATTGATCCACGCCGTGCTGTTCGTCATATGAACTTTGCTGCAGTGGAGGTACCATATATTTAGGCTCACTAAAACGTAGCCTACGAAACATTTGTCATAATAACCGCACCGTTATGTAACCAAGACATATACTAACCCAACAATATCGCTACCTAGAATGGTTCTCCTTCCAGCTCATTTATCCGTTTACTTATTGAAGGATTTTCGTAAGATGGCGCTCATGTATCTTTTGAAGGTCCAGGCTTTAATAAGAGGTAGCTTGGAGCTCATGTTTCGAGGAAAAGATAAGTAACTTTTGCAGATAACGTACCCTCAAATGCTGCCAAAGGGCTGGTACCATTGATTCCAGGTGAAAAAATTCCCAGCTTCTTGTGGACGGTAAAGTTCCAAGCAGCAACCATATCTTGGAGAAATCTGATTTCGAATTCTGGTTTGGATGTGATCAGCCATTGCCAGCATTCAACGGCGGTCCTCATAGCTTCTTCGGTAAATAGTTCAACCTTAAACAGAACAAAGTGTAGTCTTAGAAATGAATTTATTTTTTTTTTATCATTCATCGAGATAGGATCGAGAAAAAACGAGGTTATAATTCATTTTCATGCAGGGACCTTTATGCAATTGGATGCCAAAGTGTTGCAGGCAAGCTTCGACAATTAGATTCACACAAGCATTTCTCTGGAGTAGAACTTTCAATAGATAGTCGATGAATGGATATAAGATAACTAGCTTGATGTGAACATGTGTTTTCAAGGTTATTACAGTTGAATAATGATATCTCAGTCTAAGACATAGAAACAGTACATCTAACTATTATTTTCTCCAGCTGTGTTGCCAGACTCTGTTCCAGGATATCTCTATGTACAGCTAAGATCAGAGCGAGTAAAAGCAAGAGACCTGAGCCACAAAGTCTTCAACAGAAGGGTGAATATGTTAATATGCTTACTTGAGACCACGCTATACAATGTAGAAGATTCCTATCGAGTTCCTTATTTGATATCAACAAAGCAGTGGCTTGCCACAGTGCTTCGTTATGTAGATGATCCTGCCTTTCCTTACAAGATTTCCACACTTTCTTCAATATTATTTCGACCAAATCACTCTGATGAGCATTGTACACAGTCATCATACCTTGAACCTAACAAAACCAAACAAATTAAAACTCTTCAACCGATTCTTCAACAAAAAAACTCACTTCCCCAGTAAACTTCGCTCTCAGAGAACTTGTTAACATCACTTTCGAAGAGTCACTTTTAACACATTTCGGTCTTTTTTCCAGTGTGCTTACACTCAACGGAGAACTGTACAAGTTCAAAGGACCGAATTGAAGTAGAGATTCTAAGGCCATCGACAAACCAGAATGTGGCCAAACGTCAGACTGTCCAACTTGGTTTATGTATTCTTGGATATGACTTCTGGTCCATTGAGGGGCCCATTTGATCGCCTCCTTGATGATTCGCTCTGAATGCGCAGCGAAGTCTTTAACTATGCCCTGAAAAAGTACATGAGAATTGGTAAAAGGGTCAATAGAGGAGGTCAGAGTTAACTTCGGTCTAGCAGATAGGCAGTAACAAGTTCAGTGCAAAGGTTCGAATCTCTCCATTAAAAATTCATATCATCACAAGTCCATACATCACTACAAGTGACATCACTAACCTCCCTTGCCTCCAAAGTATCCATGAGCTGAACAGACCAAGGAGTCTGCGGAATCCTCAGATCCGGAGTGGATAAGTTAGGATCTAACCTCAAAGAATTGGACAACACCTGCAATATATCCAACATGGTCCACAAAACTCTGAAAAATAAAAGAATATCGGAATTATAAGAGCAACATTAATAAAAGATATTGAAGAAAAAAGTAAAATCACCTCTGACTCCATAATAGATGAGGAAACTTGTCCACGAGACTCGATAAAAATCTATCGGACACCCTCCTGATCTGTTTATGTGGATGGTTGAAGGCTACAAGTAGGAACTGGGCGTGTTTCTCTAGTTCTAACTCTCTGGCCGAGTTCTTGGGTTTGTTCTTCATCACCTCCAGAAATTTTTCGAAAACCTTTTCACTCACTGATGAAACGCAACTCCACATGCCTGCCTTGTCTTTTTGTAAAGCCGAATCGCTGAGATAGTCGTTCATTATGGTCACCAATGATGGCTCTTCGGAATGTTGAATCCTGATGGAGAAATATCATAGACATTTTGAATTATTACACCATATAGGTTAGGATAAGGGTTGATGAATATATTAATACCATAGATTAAAGTAATACTCGGTTAATTTAGTCTGAAGTGACCATTTAGATAGGATGGTTATAGATTTATAGAAGACATGGGTTCAAAGATAACTTTATATCTGTGAATCACAAAAAAGAGTACAAGAGGTCTGTTCAAATACAAATCGTTGTGCAACAGTTACAGCACAGAGATGATATCCTCATTTTGATTATGAGTGACGAAGACCTGTAGTATCGAGAGGTATTACTTTGAATTTCAAGAAAGCGAATTCGATTGAATTTGCTAAGAAGGTAGTGATATTAGGTGGATTAAACCCACTCACCTTAACTATCACAGATTCTTAGGTGTTGGAAAGCCGCAACAAAAAAGTTCGTTCCAAGAGGTTTCCGGAATGATTATATTCCAGGTTGGTCGAAAGAAACCGATAATTTGTATAAGGACTATCAAAAATCACCATCCGTTGATAAATGTGAAAGTCTTATGAATTCTATCAATACAAACCAAAAAGAGAAATGGGATAGTGTTGTATCAAAAATGAATTTCACACATTCGAGTGGCTTCGAGTGAAGCCACTCCCCTTGCCTCATCATCATCAAAAATTGATCCAAGATTAATCGCTCGCAGCCTAGTTGACATATCTGAATCAGTTAATATATCACAATCTAAAATGAAGAATATGAAGAAACAATTACACATAGTCAGGAGATCAGCTCCTACGTTAGAACATGTGTCACATCCATTCAATATAGATGAATTGAGGGCTGCAATCAAGTCTACTAAATCTCGAAAATCAGCAGGTTTGGACGGAATTTTTCCAGAATTCATCGAACATTCAGGAAAAAAGGCATTGTCTTGGTTATTGTCTTTCTATAACAATACTAGCTGACCAGACATACTTCGTCCTGTCAAAAAATAAATCATAAAAGTCTATATAAAATATCAATGCCTATATAATTACGTTAACGTCTAACGAGTATTTCAGGAGATATCTTTAGTGAATCTCTCATTTATAGCTTTGCAGACGTTTGTCCCATTAAACATTGATAAGGTATATATTTAGGCCATTATTGAGATGGCTTGATTTTTCAGAGTTACACAACTACCTAACTGTTGGACAAATCTTGGTGCAATAACAAATTTCACCAAAATATTCAAACAGTGTATTCTGATAAAATTAAAATTCTATTCTTGTGGATAGCCGTTCTCAATGCTTTGTTAATCATCTTGAATTAAGAAGCTACATTCAGCGTACGTCTATCTTCCATTATTTGGAAGTAAATAGGTCAGTACATGTCCCAGAACACCTTACATAGCTCTTAGTTGTCTGAATTGCATTTTTCAAACCATGCTCTGCCATTTCGATTTCAGCTCATTATGATGGACTCATATCTCATCACTAGTTATAATACGTTGTAAAATGGACGCACCCTCTTCGTCAAACCGTTGTTTAAGCTCTGAACAGATTCTTAAGCGATATTATGCACGCATATTTGCACAGAAAAACATTGAATACTTCAAAAGCAAGCTGAATATAGATGCTTAAAATGTAACACCCTTTACCAAAAGATAATCTATCACCTTTGATGTTAAAAAATTTAGGCAGAAACTGTAAGAATATTCAGTTAGATTAGAACCTTATGGTAATGAGGGTTATTTAGCATGAAAAATATATTATACTAGCCGACCCGACAGACTTCGTCCTGTCAAAAAGATTTGTAATGTGGCAGTTTTTGTGCCTACGTATTTCAAAAAATTCTCCTGAACAGAACCGTCACCCTGGTGATAGGGCGTTGTGAATAAAAAATAATTAAATAAAACATATAAAAGGATTTATAAGTAAGTAATCGCTTTATTGTTAATCATGTGAATCATAATTACTATTATTATCATTGTAGTGCTTTGTGGTATACGATGTTTTTTGTTTGATTACCTGGCGCATAGATAAACAAATCTGATGGTTTTCCAACACGGGAACAGGCAACATACAATTGACCATGTGAGAAACATGGGTTTTCTAGATTAATACCACAAACACTTAATGATTGCCCCTGGGACTTGTTTATAATCATAGCAAAAGCAAGCTGCACTGGAAACTGTAGTCGTTTAAACTCAAATGGCACATCAGTCGGAATCATTGGGATGCGCGGTATGAGAACATCTTCTCCTTTATACTTTCCTTTGAGTATAGTTGCTTCTATCACATTGTTTAGTAATTTTTTTATCGCTAACCGTGTACCGTTGCAAAGACGCGGTTGGTTGATATTTCGCAACATTATAACCACCGATCCAACCTTTAATTGAAGATTGTGAGGTGGCAATCCTGGCAAATCGAGCCAGTTTAAAAATTCCGGTGGATAGTTGACTACATCATCTTGATTAGTAGCCGAATCAACTGATTTATATATCCTCAATTCGCCTGTAATTTGTTCTTGAATTTTGAAATTCAATTCATTTACATCTATGTTTTTTGCAGCCAGTATAGCTCGTTCGCTCAACCAATCATGGTTTCTGTAATTTTGAGAAACATCTGGAAACACCTTCTGAATAAGTTCATCTTTTGATCGAGTTAACTGACAAAAACTTTGAGGAAAGTTAATGCAGCCAGTCAACATGTCTATAGGAAATTTGCCGTTACCAATGTCAACGAGTTGTTTAGAGAATATGTTTCCAGATTGGTCATTTTGCAACTCGACACGCATATTCTTGCTTAAATGAAGTACTTTGACATGTTTCCACAAATTGGAGGACTTTAGACATGCATTGAGTTCATCAGCTGGCGTTGATCGTGGAATCACTGGCAATGTTTGACGAAAATCGCCTGCTAATAAAATCATTGCACCACCAAATCGGTTATTATTGCTCCGTAGATCTTTTAAGGTTCTGTCTAAAACCTCCAAAGATTTTTTATGTGCCATCGTGCATTCATCCCAAACAATCAATTTACATTGCTGCAAAACCTTTACCATTGCAGAGTTCTTCGAAACGTTGCAGGTTGGAGTTTCATTGCTTTGCATATTTAATGGCAATTTTAGTGCTGAATGGGCTGTTCGACCACCTTCACGCAAAGTTGCTGTGATTCCCGACGAAGCGAGTGCAAGTGCAATTTTATTTTGTGAGCGAATTGTTGCTAATATTAATGAAATCAAAAAAGTTTTTCCTGTACCACCAGGTGCATCTAAGAAGTAAATCCCCTCAGTTTGATCATTTGTTACTTTCATAAGAGTTTCAAATACATACTTCTGTTGTTCATTTAACGGTGGAAGATTTGTTTGAATTAATTCTTTCAAAGCGTTGAGATCATACAGTTTTTCTCGATGCAACTCTTGGTTAAAAGCGTCATGCATTGCTCCAACGCACACACGCACATTGTTTTGATAGATATGATCTTTGACGTTAGGAACACACCTACATTGCTTAGACAACAGTGAGTGCTTGTAATTTAATATGAACTTTATGTTTATGTTTATACTGGTTTACCTAGGTATACATATATCAATGTACACCCCCCAGAAGCTAATTAAAGCTTGTGCGAGTTAGGTTAACCAGTGTGTGTTCTGTGTAGGCTTTGTTACTGTGTCCTTACGCCACCTTAGGCACAGCACTGTTAATTTTAGACCCAACAGTGAATGGTGGCCGCATACCGAAAGCTAGAAAATTTCTTTCCTAGCCCCGGACTTGAACCTACGACACGACGGGTTTCCACGTCAAAGGTCAAGGCTTTATTCCTCTAAGCTATGCGACACGCATAGCAATAAAGCTTAAATTGAGTACGTTTTAGTTACAAATCATTTGTATGGGAAAAAGAAAAGGGCTATTTTTAGGGTTTTTCCAGCAATAAATCTAATTTTTCTTGCCGTAAAAACACTCCTTGAACTTCAACGAACATTTTAAAAAAAGATTTGGCCGAATTGGTCCAGGCGTTGTTGAGTTATGCGCTTACCAACACATTTTGCGATCCATTTTTATATAATAGATACTTTGAAGGGGCCAAAATAGATATCCACTGTGCCATATTTAATCGATGATAGTCTTAAACAATCTTACCTCAAGGTTTCTAACCAGTACACGCTCAATAGAAAAGTACATTGAGCGAAAGAAAGCTTATTGACGATAGCAGTGACATCTGCCGGATGTTTGAGTAAATCGAGTATCTGGTTTCTCAGTTCTTGCAGTTCAGTGATGGACACACTGTCATTCCTTACAGCGCTCGTGTATTGCAGTTCCCGCATCTCCGATCTACTTGAAGTGGGCGATGTTAAAGCTGGTGACTTCACTGCTATTTCCTTGACACCATCGTACCATTCACCAGGCCACAAACCTTTGAAATAATGACGGAAAATGTAGTTGACATCATTTGGATATCAGAATTTTATGCATAGAAAATTCAATACCTGATTCGGAAGCAGTAAAACCCATAATAACGCAGTATAGCCAAAAATCTCTGAACAATTTATGTATTCTAGGTTTAGGCTGTTTGATAGGAGGCAATCTTCTCAACAATACTGCTATAACAGGTATCAAAACTCCTAGGTTTCCAGCTGAACTAGAAGCTTTCAGAGCCCCTAGAATGAGAAGATGGTTAAATAATGCATTGGTTTTATAAGATTTGAGTATACCGGGTGATTTTTCACTCGCTCTTTTTCCTTCTAGACCCAACTGTACAAATAGCTCGAGCAGACGTCCTAGAAGCTCGTGCATTTGTTGTTCACCCTGTATATTTGCTGCTATGTTCGCCAATGCGTTGATCACCGGCCGAGATACGTGTCTGTAACGAAAAGAATACGAGGCTTGACTTTTATATTTCGGGATTGGACTCACCTATATTGAGTTTTTTCACTGCCAACATGTCCATAAGCAGCACTACTGCTCTCCACAGTGATCATAGTGAACATCTTCATCACAACCTCGTAAACATGTAACTCCGATTGAGCAATAATCATGCAGCCGAGCTGATCGACTATTAGAGTATCCAGAGCGGAGGGAACCCTGCAGAATCTTTGCTGGAAGAACTGCAAGATGGTATCCGTGGTCTTAGGAGTGCCTTTCATCGATATAGCCACGTGACCCAGCATTATGACGATGTTTGTAGATATCAACGTCGATTCGCTGTGGATTAAAAAAGAAATATGGTAAAGATGGATGTTAATTAGGAGAAAAATGAATTACAATTCATTAAGTCATATAAACACATCCTGTTATATTCTATTTGGATTTCATAGGGATTAAAAAGAAATTTCACTAATCAAATCCTAATCTCGTCGCCAAAAATGAAAATCCTTTGCACTACCGAGAACACTGCAATCTTAAACCGAATTCGGTTCTCAACTGTCAGCAATTAGACCGTTTGAAAGCAGCAATTGATCAGGCTTTCACACGTCTTTGATAACCCGCCAAAAGCTTGGTGACCTTGGTTGGGTTTTTCTTATGCATCCGGTTTATAGCTCAGATCTGGCACCAAGCGATTATTACTTATTTTTCTCCATATCTAACGCTCCTGGTGGTTTAAAATGGTTTCATAAAAAGAAAAGAGCCGTACCTATCGCTTTTTTCAGCAGTAAACAATCTGTTGGACACACTAGCTACAAGAGCCCTGACGCAGTCTGGGTCTAAAGAATGGGCTGCACTCAAGGCATAACATAAATTTTCTATTGCAGCATCTCTAAGTTTCTCGAAAGCCATCTGCGTCTGACTTGGATTTCTAGACGTTTCGAGCTTTAAAGCTCCATTTTGTGCTGAAAAAAATTGTGAATGAATATTTTTTTTCACACTATATCTATATACAGGGTGAACCACGACGAACTGCATCGATCGATATCTCAGAAACTGAATGTGGGAAAAATTTGAAATTTTGGGAACTTGCCAGATGTCTTGGGACCTATAGAGCTAAAATATTTTCATCTATTGGGCACTTCTGGTTATACCGGAAATAGACCCTAAGTCGCTTATTTTAAATGGGATACCCTATATATTATTACATTTTTGGATTCTACTTAACATTCTAGGCAGATTTCTTGTATCATGTCCTATCCCTAAGTCTGAGCGTTTTTGACATATTCACGTTTTTATGTCAAAAATTACGATTGCAAGCCCTAATTTAAATATCAATTGTTCCTATAAGGAAGCCCTTTTTACTTACTTTGGGTTAGATGTCTTGTTGAAAAGGACCTACTTCAATAGATTTTGTATAATACTTGGACAAATAATCATACAGAGTGTTCAAAAAAAAAGATTTAGAATGAGATTGAGGAAACTGACAAAACTCTATTTTTTCAAATGGAAACCCCCCATTTTTATTATTTTGTAGCATTAATCATCAAAAATGAAGGTAACTTTGTATGAGGTTATCTATACCTAAAATTTGAAGTTTTCGAAATATTGCCAATTTAATATTTTTCTATGGCAGTTTTGCATTTAATGTGTAAACAATTAGATCTAGGATAGCCACGTTTATATTTGACATTTCAAATCATCGTAATGCCAGCACGATTAAATTATACAAACGAGGATTATTTAAACTTATTTATTATTTATGGACAATGTGAAAAAGTTATTTCAAGAACCTGTGATACATTTGCTACCCGATATCCTCATAAACAAAAACCATCACCAAATACTGTTAAACGAATTATAGAAAACTTCAAGAATTTTGGATCCGTAAAGGCAAAAATGTAAAAAAGAAACCAGTTGTTGACAATGAAAACATTGAAATAGCAATTTTGGGATATTTTGAAGCATATCCAACAAAATCTTCAAGGCAAGTAGCATTAGAATCAGGATTATCTCAATCGTCAGTTCTAAGAATTTTACATAAACACAAATATCATCCCTATGCAATTTCATTAGTGCAGCATTTGAATGAAACTGATTTTCCAAGAAGAATGGAATTCTGTGAATTCATAATACTTCGTTCACAAGAAGATTTTTCTTTTTTCAATAATATCATTTGGACCGACGAAGCCAAATTTACAAAGAATGGTGTTTTTAATCGACGTAATTGCCATCATTGGAGTGATAGAAATGTACAGCCATTTAGGGAACACAATTTTCAAGAATCCTGGCAATTTAACGTTTATTGTGCAGTAAGAAATGACGGCATTGTTTGCTTACAATTTTATCAACAGAACTTGAATGGTAAGTTAGGTCTTTTTGAATAGTTCTAATTTAAAACACACATTTCAACTTATAGGAGACCGATACCTCAACATCTTGCGGAATTTTGAAGTTGACTATTCAGACAACTTGCCCCTGGCTGAACTTCGAAAACTTTTCTACCAACATGATGGAGCACCTCCACATAATGCCCATTTGGTCAATAATTATCTGGAAAACTTATTTTACGATCAATGGATAGCCAACAATGGACCAAATCTTTGGCCACCTCGCTCCCCGGACCTATCAGTGCTCGATTTTTATGTATGGGGAACAGTGAAAAATAACGTGTATAAAACATCACTGACTACCATGGAAGACTGCATGAGACGTCTTAGAACAGCATTTGAAGATCTGGACCCATGAACAATTGCTGCTGAGATGCGAAAAATGTTTAGAAGTTCAAGGACACCAATTTGAATATTTACTTAAATAATTTTTTTAAGCCTGATTCAAATGCTACTTGAAATGTCTAGATCTAATTGTTTACACATTAAATGCAAAACCGCCATAGAAAAATATTAAATTGGCAATATTTCAAAAACTTCAAATTTTAGGTATAGATAACCTCATACAAAGTTACCTTCATTTTTGATGATTAATGCTACAAAATAATAAAAATGGGGGGTTTCCATTTGAAAAAATCGAGTTTTGTCAGTTTTCTCAATCTCATTCTAGATCTTTTTTTGAACACTCTGTATGATTATTTGTCCAAGTATTATACAAAATCTATTGAAGTAGGTCCTTTTCAATAAGACATCTAACCCAAAGTAAGTAAAAAGGGCTTCCTTATAGGAACAATTGATATTTAAATTAGGGCTTGCAATCGTAATTTTTGACATAAAAACCTGAATATGCCAAAAACGCTCAGACTTAGGGATAGGACATGATGCAAGAAATCTGCCTAGAATGTTAAGTAGAATCCAAAAATGTAATAATATATAGGGTATCCCATTTAAAATAAGCGACTTAGGGTCTATTTCCGGTATAACCGGAAGTGCCCAATAGATGAAAATATTTTAGCTCTATAGGTCCCAAGACATCTGGCAAGTTCCCAAAATTTCAAATATTTCCCACATTCAGTTTCTGAGATATCGATCGATGCAATTCGTCGTGGTTCGCCCTGTATATATATCATTTTTTTAAACTCATGAAGCCAAATTTTTCACCTGTTATTTTGATGTCATCTTTGTTGATATTTTTGTTTGCTTGTCGATGAAGTTTCGATAGAATCGGAGAGGGTGTTATCAAGAAATCCCTCAAGCAATATATAGAAGTAGAAGCGATGTTCGGAAATTTCTCAGCCAACTTTCCAAGCCCTTCCAGACAAACCATAAGAAGAGGCATGTGAGCCAATACCAATCTATACCCATGGTTTGAATTGATCTTTTCTGTGAGCCTTCCGCAAAGACTATCAGCACCTTGAACATATGATATTTGATGCTAAGATATGTTAGTAAATTTAAAATAATTCTGAAACAACAAAATTTTAGTCAATAAACTAATCTAACTACACTCCACCAAAATTTCGAGGCTCTATTCCTACTTTCCTCCTAGAAACTGAGTAATCTAAGTTTTAAGTTAAGTTTCTCAGAAACACTCAGTACCTAAAAAAGCATTTCATTCAATAGAGAAATATTTATGCAGTTACTAATACTTCTATTTGACAGGATAACATTCCAGTGCTGTATCCTAGAACTTATATTTACTTAGTTTCTAAGTCCAATATTTCTTAGAATCCCAGTTCTTGAGAGAACGTATATTGATTTTTTCAATAATAAAAACTGATTATTTATAAATATTTCAACTTGATAAAATGAAGAAATTGTGAGGTATGAATTATATAATTTTGTGACGAATCATCCACATCTTCCTATAAACTGAGATTCTCGGTTTCTTAAGGAATTATCTCAGCAAATTTCAGTTTCAGAGTAAACATGGATTATTTCAGTGGATACAAATTTAGCGTAGAGTTATGAAAACTTCTGTTCCAATAACCAAAATGCTCAATCTAGATACGGATAATTAACGAGCTTCTAAGTTCAATATATCTCAGAATCTCAGTTTCTGGGAGGATTTCGATTATTCCGTCGATGTGGAAGCTTCCAATGTGTATTTGTATGTTTTCAATTATAAGTTATCAGGTTACCTGTCAAAATCAAGAAGTGGAATGATATGAATAACATACTTCTTTTATTAATTGAACGATCGAAATCCCCTTAAAAACTAAGATTACTCAGTTTCTAAGTAAAGTTTCTCAGCAAATTTCAGTTTCAAAGAAAACATATTAATTCAATAATCCACACTTTTTTAAAGAGTGAGATATAAGAATTTGTTTTCTAGTAATCAGACTGCCGAATCCACATACTGATATTCACCGAGTTTCTGAGTTCCATATTTCTCACAATCTCAGTTTCTGAGTTCAATATCTCTCAGAATTTCAGTTTATGAGAGGATTTCGATGATTTCTCTCAAAACTCCGATTCTAAGTACGGTTTCTTAAAGGAACTGAGTAAAATCCCTTTTAGAATCTGAACGAATTTTAGTTTTTAAGAGATTTCAGAATTTCTCTACGAGTTTTTAGTCACGAATATGATTGAATCTCATTTTCGTGAATTTTACTGAGTTAATCTGAGGTGACACTTGAAATTTCAGTTTCAAAGAAAACAAATTATCTCATTGAATCCACACATTTTCAAAGTGGAGATATAAGTATTTATGTTCCAGTAATCAGAGTGCTCAATCCACATACTGATATTCACCGAGTTTCTGAGTTCCATATTTCTCATAATCTCAGTTTCTCAGTTCAATATTTCTCAGAACCACAGTTTCTGAGTCCAATATTTCTCAGAATTTCAGTTTATGAGAGGATTTCGATGATTCCTTTCAAAACTCCGATTCTAAGTACGGTTTCTTAAAGGAACTGAGTAAAATCTTTCTTAGAATCCGAGCGAATTTTAGTTTCTAAGAGATTTCAGAATGTCTCTACGAGCTTTTAGTTATGGATATGATTGAATCTCATTTTTGTGAATTTTGCTGAGTTAATCTGAGGTGATACTTGAAAGTTCAGTTTCAAAGAAAACAAATTATTTCATTAAATCCACACATTTTCAAAGTGGAGATACAAGTATTTATGTTCCAGTAATCAGAGTGCTCAATCCACATACTGATATTCACCGAGTTTCTGAGTTCCATATTTCTCAGAATCTCAGTTTCTGAGTTCAATATTTCTCAGAATCACAGTTTCCTAGTTCAATATTTCTCAGAATCTCATTTTATGAGTGGATTTCGATGATTCCTTTCAAAACTACGATTCTAAGTACGGTTTCATAAAAGAACTAAGTATAATATCTCTTAGAATCTGAGAGAATTTTAGTTTCTAAGAGATTTCAGAATTTCTCAATGAGTTTTTAATTACGGACATGATTGAATCTCATTTTCGTGAATTTTGCTGAGTTAATTTGAGATGGCACTTGAAATTTCAATTTCAAAGAAAACAGATTATTTCATTGGATCCACAAATTTTCAAAGTGGATATATAAGTATTTATGTTCCAGTAATCAGAGTGCTTAATCCACATACTGATATTCACCGAGTTTCTGAGTTCAATATTTCTCAGAATCACAGTTTCTGAGATCAATATTTCTCAGAATCTCATTTTATGAGTGGATTTCGATGATTTCAAAGTGGAGATATAAGTAAGTATGTTTCAGTAATCAGAGTGCTCAATCCACATACTGATGTTCACCGAGTTTCTGAGTTCCATATTTCTCACAATCTCAGTTTCTGAGTTCAATATTTCTCAGAATCACAGTTTCTGAGATCAATATTTCTCAGAATATCATTTTATGAGTGGATTTCGATGATTTCAAAGTGGAGATATAAGTAAGTATGTTCCAGTAATCAGAGTGCTCAATCCACATACTGATGTTCACCGAGTTTCTGAGTTCCATATTTCTCAGAATCTCAGTTTCTGAGTTCAATATCTCTCAGAATTTCAGTTTATGAGAGGATTTCGATGATTTCTCTCAAAACTCCGATTCTAAGTACGGTTTCTTAAAGGAACTGAGTAAAATTTCTCTTAGAATCCGAGCAAATTTTAGTTTCTAAGAGATTTCAGAATGTCTCTACGGGCTTTTAGTTATGGATATGATTGATCTCATTTTTGTGAATTTTGCTGAGTTAATCTGAGGTGATACTTGAAAGTTCATTTTCAAAGAAAACAAATTATTTCATTAAATCCACACATTTTCAAAGTGGAGATACAAGTATTTATGTTCCAGTAATCAGAGTGCTCAATCCACATACTGATATTCACCGAGTTTCTGAGTTCCATATTTCTCAGAATCTCAGTTTCTGAGTTCAATATTTCTCAGAACCACAGTTTCTGAGTTCAATATTTCTCAGAACCACAGTTTCTGAGTCCAATATTTCTCAGAATCTCATTTTATGAGCGGATTTCGATGATTCCTTTCAAAACTCCGATTCTAAGTACGGTTTCATAAAAGAACTAAGTATAATATCTCTTAGAATCTGAGCGAATTTTAGTTTCTAAGAGATTTCAGAATTTCTCTATGAGTTTTTAATTACGGATATGATTGAATCTCATTTTCGTGAATTTTGCTGAGTTAATCTGAGATGAGACTTGAAATTTCAATTTCAAAGAAAACAGATTATTTCATTGGATCCACAAATTTTCAAAGTGGATATATAAGTATTTATGTTCCAGTAATCAGAGTGCTTAATCCACATACTGATATTCACAGAGTTTCTGAGTTCAATATTTCTCAGAATCACAGTTTTCGAGTTCAATATTTCTCAGAATCACAGTTTCTGAGATCAATATTTCTCAGAATCTCATTTTATGAGTGGATTTCAATGATTTCAAAGTGGAGATATAAGTAAGTATGTTCCAGTAATCAGAGTGCTCAATCCACATACTGATGTTCACCGAGTTTCTGAGTTCCATATTTCTCAGAATCTCAGTTTCTGAGTTCAATATTTCTCAGAATTTTAGTTTATGAGAGGATTTCGATGATTCCTTTCAAAAACCCGATTCTAAGTACGGTTTCTTAAAGTAACTGAGTAAAATCTCTCTTAGAATCCGAGCGAATTTTAGTTTCTGAGAGATTTCAGAGTGTCTACGAGTTTTTAGTTAAGGATATGATTGAATCTCATTTTTGTGAATTTTGCTGAGTTAATCTGAGGTGACATTTGATTATCATCTTACTGTATTGATAGCTGAAAAAGTTCTCAATACTAAAAAGCACACACATTTGTTAGAACATGCAAGGAGGTGAAGACAATGATCTCACTTTATATTCTCAAGTAAAATGAACAGTTCAGTTTTTAAGCAAGATCAACAATTTCTTTCATGACAATGATAGAACACGGGAAATCAAACTGATACTGGGCTAAAAAAAACACAATTTGTTCACCTAGAACTGATACTAAAAAGTGAACCAAAGTGGAAAAGTTGTACTGAATATCAACTGAAAAAAGAAAATAAGTATTAAAGAATGCTTGTGCGCTGTGGTGAATATTAAAAGGTAACACTAATGCTAAAAGTTTTAATATGGCAATTCATGTGAATTTCAATAAAATAAGAATTTATTTTTTCAGGATAACAAAATATTGATCTGGGCACTTTATATACAAGGTGTAAATGTGTCAAACGGCTACCATCTTACCAGGAAATGTAGCCGAAATTGGTTCATTAGAAATTAAAATTTTAATTGATTATTTCTTAGTTGCAAAGAAAATGAAGATGATTTACAATTATCTACACATACTGGATTATATAAAAAATTTATATAGAACTAACCTGTTTCATCCCCGATAGCCCAGACAAGGAGATCTACACATGCGGCATTGGCCATAACATTAACTTTAAACTTATTAACGAGTGCATAATTACTCTCTTTGTCTTCTCTCTCACTTGCATCGTGATTCCTTCTCTGCAACTCTGTCTGTCCGTTCAAATACAAACCTTAAAAAAAAACATTACCATTTGATTTATTTAGTTATATCGTGACTTACCCTTAACAAATTCTTGAACGTCTTTGGTGAAAGCTACCGGTAACTCTTTTTGTGGTTGTAATAATTCCCTCATCAATGTAACCATAACTAGATTGATGGTTTCAGAAAAAGTCTTGTAAGGAAAAATTTTTATTCTTCCAGTTGAATAAACTTCTAAACTTTGTTCGTCTAAAAACTTCAGAGTATCTTTGGTGAGTAATTGCTTACTGAGGCTCAGAATCGTTTGTAATCTATTCAGAGGGAATATCAATTTTTCTTTTTTAACGGCAGGATCTGTGATTCTCAAATAGGGAAATTGATTGAATGACGATCCGATCTTCGCAAAGAAGTACGTTGTGATGTCATAGTTTCCTAGATTTTGAGTTATAAGAGAGCCTCGTTTTAGAGAATTTGAATTGTAGGCGATATCGGTTGTATCGTAACCCTGCAAAAGCAATGTTTTCAAATTGGATGTTCTTTGTTTACATGGTGAAATATTTATCATTGTATTTATATGTCAAGTGGTAGTTGATATTATAGCTCTGATAAAGGTCTAAAACTTCATCCGGCAGGCTTTGTATTGCAAGAAAATCATACTATATAAAACATAACCTTACCTCGACAGAGTTTGAGAGATTTCCACTCAGGCTTCTTGGAATAATCGATCGAAAATTGCTGAAACTTCCTTTTAAGCTGTTGATATCTGAATTATTATTAACGGAAGGTTCAATATCTCTAGGAAACAACTGAGATATCAAAGGTGGTTCCAGAGTACAGAAACGCCCAATAGCTCTAGCTAGTCCAATGAGTACAGGCAAAGTAGTTTTGCACAAGAATAATTTTGTTGAAGAGCTCAAAGTTTCAGATTCTTGGTACCTTTTGACGCTTTGTGTTAAGGAAACCAAACATTTAACTTGAAGGTCTATAATTTCCTCACAATCTTGTTCGCTTCGAACTGCTATGTCACTGAGTAGAGTATGGAGGCAAAAGCTGAATTTCTCAGCTGTAGGTATTCCTGAAATCACGCGAATCAATAAAATACTAATATTTATCGTATAAACTCACTATCAGTAATGTTTATCTTATTTTCATCGCTCCAAGATGCTTTTTCCAAAAGTTTCGCTATATTCAATAGATATGGTAATATTCTGTTTTTATGCTGTAAACCTGATTCTAAAAGAAAAATTCCTAAGGCTATAACAGCATCTTGATGTCTTGTACTTATGACGATCCCTCCATTTGAGTTTTCTGTTGGGCACAACGAAAACAGGGGTTGGACCTACAAAGTAGAATTCATAGTTATGATTTCAAATCACTTAAAAAAATGAGATCTGGTGCGGGCTTAAGTAATTCCTATTAATAAGAATGAAATCATTAGAAGCCTTGGAATTTAGACTTTTGAAACTTACTTTTTCCCATGAAACATTTTTCACGGCTGATAGGCATTGGGCCAGTTGGTGCACGGCCCTGTGGAAAAATAATTTTTGATCGGTTAACATTTTTCCTTAATTGAATTATGGAATCTTAAATATCCACCCCATATTTACAAACTGGAGGTGATCTGTCAGATTTGACAACTCCGGAATCAGCTGATTAACCAAACTCCAAACTGGCAACATTTGTGAGTGCGTTCCAAATGAAATTTTTCAATTAATTACGAATTAATTGTTATGTACACGCTTCTCGATTTCTGAAATTTCAATTCCTAAGTTAAATCAACTGAATATATTTTGTCTGAATAAACAAAAATTCATTAAGTAAACATGCATATTCCCTATAAAGTAATCAGTCATTGTTTCCTTTGGATCAACATTAAATATTAGGAAACTCTCATAATTTGAATGTTAAAGTTATTGCTTTTTTTCTCAGAGACAGTGAGGTCAGTTGGTATAAATATTTAACTTCATTTTAACACATTTCTTGGAAGCTCAATAATTGAAAACAGATATATTTATCTTTTACGACTTGAAAAGTCTTGATAAGAAGTATTTTAAATTGGAGATATGCATTTCTTCATTGAGATGTTTGATGAATTTACTTCTCATTTATCATTTGAAAAGTAATAGTCACCGTAGAAAACAATTAATTCAATTTGGTTCAATAATAAATTTGAAATCCAGTTTATTGATTCAGAAATCCCAGAGATGTCACTGAATGCTATCGGATGGCAACTAATCATACATCAATATGATTCTCCCATATCCAAGGTTTCTACGTACATAAACTAGTAATTGTTCACTTTTTATTTCTCTGAATTTATTGAGAAGCATTGATTTGAATGAACAGAAATTTTGAAAATCTAGTTTTGCGAATCTATTAAATTTTTCTTCGAATGAGTCTCATGAGATATTGCCTACCAATTGGACCTAGTTCAAATTGTTTTTGTTTCGTTTCGTTCATATTTATTCAATAGCATAACTGTCTGTCAAGAAAGTTAGTACCTGTTATACAAAGTGATGCAATCATTGCCATAAATTAATTTATTACAGTATACATGAAATTGCAAAAATACTTAATAATAGTGTAATATATTGCTCACAACTTCACCACAAGCCCTTCACTAAATAGGCTCAACAAAATACTGTCGTTGTACTCGCTTCGGCGGTACATATACTAAAATTGGAACGATACAGAGAAGATTAGCATGGCCCCTGCGCAAGGATGACACGCAAAATCGTGAAGCGTTCCACATTTTTTGGAAATTTTCGAACTGAAAAAATTGTGCTAGTTTAGCAACAAAACTTCAAGTTCAACATCTAAAAAATCAATCTTCAAATAGAAGAAAAGAGCAACGCAAATCAGCCATGAAACGCACAATCAAATATATTGATTTCTACGGGATAAATAATCATTAAAATAAATGACACTATTAAAAAAAATATTTTCGAAACAAATTTTTACAAGAAAAGTTCGAAATAACTGCATACTCAATCAAGACATTGAAAACAAAAAAAAAAACTATATAACATAACTGTACTATTGAATCTGCTTAGTATCTCAGCCATCCTGTAGGTGTCTCTGATGGCTCTTTGGCCACTTTTACTTATTCATTTGTTTATATGTATTCAATTGCATTAATATATACACTACAAATCATAACTCATTATTTGAAGTACTGTTATTGTTACATTTCAAAGGTTCACTTTACTTTATGCATATAAAATGCCAAGAAATAGGTACGAATGGTGCCATATATTGCTGACATCTTCCCAACTACCTTGCCGGTAAATGGACGCATCAAAATACTGTCGTTGTACTCGCTTCGGCGGTACATATACTAAAATTGGAACGATACAGAGAAGATTAGCATGGCCCCTGCGCAAGGATGA